>JAHHUM010002037.1:0-42373 GCA_036173005.1 Crenichthys baileyi
TGACTTTTTGAGGCTACGAAATGGTGGCCAAAGAGTATCCATTCCCATTTTTTGTTCCTCCCGCTAGATGTGTTAGAAGGGTTTGAACACTCACTAAATATAGGGGCACAGTTAGCAACCTTGGCTTTTTAAATCTAGCTGCAACTTAGCAAATTTATCGGGCTGCCATTTTTTTTACCTCTGGACAAAAACCCCTTTAGCAAAGCCTTTTTAAAAACTGTGACTAAAAGATCCAAGTTCATTTATTTAAGAGCGAAAAGAAAAACTAAAACAAAAAAATAATATGAAAGGATTATAATGTTGAAAATTTTAATATTCATCAAAATTAAAATTAAAAATCAAAATTCAGAAAAAAAATTTTTCTTAACCAAAAATCTTTTCTTACGAATAAAAACGAGTTTCCTTGATGTTGTGATTATGGGCCAAACCCCTTAATATTATAATAGTTAATTATCATTAATATTGATAATTTTTAAACAAAAACCCACTAAAGGAACTTTGGATTTATTTTGACGATAAATCATTTGTCAAAATAACCAACCTTTCTGTTTAGTACTGAACATTTTTTAAAAAACAGCCCAAATACACTTTGCTTTTTCTGTTTCAAAACTTCCCCTAACAAGCATGTTAATTTACAGAAGGGATAAAATAACAACCAAACAAAAGTCAAAAAAAATCGAGTGAAATTTGAATTAAACCAGCATTTTAGGGGCAAAAAGTAATGGCAAAGTTTTTGGGAGCAGCCCCCCACAGCCCGCAGTCATAAACCCCCGAATTTGGAGCTCAGTGAAACAAAAAGGGGCTCGTAAAACTTTTAGGCACAACCATAAAAACAGTAACATGAAGCCCCAGGGAACATGAGGTTTCCCCGGGAAAGTTTAGCTGCACTTCAGGGCTTCTAAAACCTCTAATAATCCAATTAAAAGTTCACCGGGTCCGCTCGGGGTGTTCAACCAGGAAACCACACAGCTCAAACCCGGGCAGTTTTCAGAGTCCAACAGCACAAAGTTTCAATAAGACATCTCATGCCAAAAAAATTTAAAACACACTGGCGACAATAAGGGCATTCAAAAATCCCCCAAAAAACCCTCTCTGTCCTCCCCAAGCAATTCATCGTATAACAGAAAAAAAAAAAACGAAAACTTGGGGCCGTCTTCTCGGGAGCGTGGTAGAGCGAAGGGGGGGAAAAAAGAGTGTTACCCTCCATAAAAAACTAAAGGACGGTCGTTTCTCCCCCTTTGGGCGAAAGGGGGGGAAAATTAAGGGACCGTCAGCAGTCGAATGGGCAAAAAAAGAGGAAAATTTCTTTTTCTTGGGAAAAACCCTCCAGGGGTTTTTTTTGAGTTGCGTGTAGGCCCACCCCTTTTCAACGGTAAGGAAAAAAACCTGCGGTCCTCTCACCCCAGTAGGTTTTTGCTGTGATTTCCATGATTTTGGGCCCAGGAGGAAGAAAGAAACCCACGTGTGATTTTTCTCCAATGATGTCGCCTTCTTTGGTGGAACCAAGTCCCGGTTCCGCAGAGAAAAAAGCAATGATGGGGGCGTCTCCCGAAATCTTTAAAGCTCACTTAATCAGAGCTGCATGCCCATTTCCTTTTAAAAGCAAGAATTTGGAGGTATAGTAGCAAACAAACGGTCCAACAAAGACATAAACATATGACACGCAGAACCAAGGTGTGTGAGGTGCAGTAGAACAGTAGAGTAGAGGCCTAATAGAGGATGAGTGATTTGGGATTAGCGGCAGGTACATAAATCTGTCATCTGCAAAGCACTGCATGGAGATGTTATATTTTCTCAGAATTGACCCCAGGGCAGTAGATAAAGAAGAAGAGGTCCAAGAATCGGACCACAGAGGCAAAGCCAATCTGATGCTACACCTTTTAACTGATCTCTGGGCTTCTGATGAGTAATAACAATACTGTGGTCAACAGTATCAATTCCTGCAGTTAGAACTGAAAATAACAAGGATCCCAAAGCTTTCAGAGTTAGTTTCTAAAAAGATGTAAACCCTGAACATGGCTTTCAGTTCTTTATGTAGATATTTTCCAACTAGAAAGTGCCATATCTGCTCAACAAAGACATTTATTTGTTCAAAAACAATCTTTTTTAATGTCTTCTTCAGGTAGACCAGTCATCACTGTCCATAGTTTTTGCTTCTAGAAAATTGTTCCAAATTACTGGAGCAGCAAAATATGACAGGAGCCTCACTGTCAGGCTCCGTTTCAATGGGCCCAACTTTGCCAGCTCCATTCTCTCAGCCCATTTTGGTCTCGTTTCCATTCCTGGCTTTTCCGGCCCAGGACTGGCTTCTTTGGTACCTGCCCGGCAGCAGGTTTTGTTGGGGCTGAGCAGGTCCGAAATGTGACATGAACTGCTGCTCACTGATTGGCCATGGGCGTTGTCAGCCGAATGAGTCTGTGAGCACGTCTAACCCTTGGTACAACGATGAGGTCCAGGCTTTTCTGTGCATCTTAGGAGGCTGCAGTAGTCAGCAGCAGCTTCTTGCTGTCTCAGAAAAATGATGACACACAATTTGGTCGCAGCACAGCACTCGACGCTCGGGGCTTAAGGCTGGAGGCGGGGCTTCAGGCCACACCTCCAGCCGTCAGCGAGTTCATAGAGACACAACAGGTTTAGTGCTGAGGTGAGCGAGGTCAAGCAGAATGGAGCGGTGCTGGAACCGTGAAGGAAAAAGAGGCATCTGAAGTCAGCTGGCTGCATGGTGCTACTTCTCCAGATGGTACATTGGTCGGATATTGGGAACATCATTACTTTGACACACTGTTGGATGCATCTGCAACTGCCTGTAAAATTGTTGCTCCACTTAACTGGAGACCACTTGCGTCTTCTGGTGCCCATTTTAACACACTACCTCCCAGCAAACTGAAGCCTTTTCCACAGATAAATTATGAACAGGTTAACAGGTGAAGAGCCGCAGTCATCAGTCAGATATGTTAGTCTGTTCCCAGATTATTGTACTACCTCCAGAAATAACTTGATCAAATGTCGAGTGTGTCCTTGAACAAAGGACTGCAGGAGAACAAGTCATCGATCTTCTCCAAGGGCAAGCACCTCATTCTTTATGAATTTTGTCTACGTTTTCCTGCAGGACTTTATTGTTAACAAAAGGCAACAATCTGATCCTCTGCAATATGTTTGCAGTCAACACACCGTGCACGTCTGTGCATGTGTGAGGTTCCCTCTGCCCTTGTTTGTCTTTCCCTGTTACAAGCTCATTGGTTAAAATGTCAAGAGCATCAGTTATCGTAGAGCAGAGCCATGCGGAGCTTTTTAGGACAAGGGCACCTTTATCAGGATTTCTGTTCTGCATTCAGAGAGATGGGTCCAATCAGTGTCCCCAGTAACCTTCTAACAGCATCTTGGACTACTGAGCAGAGCAAAATCAACAAGTGAAGAGTAGCTGTCAAAAAAAACGGTTTTGGGTAAATGTTCTAAAAGTCAGTAGAAACATGCACACAAGCATGAAAAAATGAACTCATTTAGTTCTCATCTTCTACACTTATCCTAGAAACAGTTTTAGTTCATTTTTACATCTAGATTAATTCTTTTTTATTTGAAATATTAAATTACTGTTTATTTTTAAAGAATATAACGGTACAGAAAAACTTTCTTCGCACCCGTCGGGTGTTTATTAAATGTCAAGCAGCCATAATCAACCTCTTTCTGCTGTAGAAAGTCTTCATGTTGCGATGTTAGGGCTGCAGCGGCGAGGAGGGACACCTTAAAGCCTATAATTTAGATTTCATTACGATAGCAGCTCAGGTACAGTAGGAGCATGATGGATCACAGGAGATGGTTTAGGCAGATAGCATCTGACTGCTGAATACAGGCTCAAAAGGGCTCTTTGGCAAAAAAGCTGAGAGTTCTGCTGAAGAGTAGAAAGAGGGCAGTGAGTGCATTAAAAGGTGGACTTTAATGCAAATGGATGGAAAGATGAGGACTGCAGAGGCTGGAAATGCAGTGATGATGAGGGTGGCGATCAAAGAGAAAGCTCATGATGAAGGCCTGCAGCTCCAACACTGTAAGAAAAGAGCAACACCTCAAAATAAACCTGAAACATGTCGATATATGAACCAGGAATTCAATTAGATCCAAATAATTTGACCAATCTGCTCTGATATGTCAAACATTAATCCCAGAGGAGCATTTTTCAGATACGATCTGTTCATCAGCACTGAGCTCAAACTCTGTAAATGTTCAAGTTAGCCTCAGAGACTCAACTAAACGATTCAATGCGGCTGAGTTCAAAAACAGCGATTCAAACAGAAAGTCCTCTTCAAGAGATCAGCTCTGTTGGAAATAAAGAAAAGAGCAACAAAAGTCCACAGAAAACCTGGAGAACAATGGATCAGGATCACTTTCAGAGGCAACACAAAGGTATGTGTGCTGAAATAAGGAGATTTGGACAATCAGAAACAGGTTTCAACTAGAATCTCAGCAGGAGCATTTCTGCTTGCAGGTCTCCTGTAGGTGCTCCGGTTTCCTCCAGCAGTCAGCAAACAGGAGTCCTAAGGTGAAGACCATGCTTGGACCATGAGCATGAAAATGGCTGGAGATGAGATTTATAACCTGGAAATACTTGGTAGGAAAACATAATACAGCCTGTTCCTTCTCAGGAAGTACCCAGGATGGGGCTGTGTTTCATTTGGACTCTGGTGCTTTCTGGAACTCACAGGTTACCTTTGAAAAAGGAACATTTAAAAAGTAACCTGTACCTTCCAGGACAAATCTTCTTCTGCATCCTACAGGATCCTTTCTGTGGTATGGGTTAATGCATGGTCGGTACAAAACAAAATGTGGGTCAAGCTTTTTCCAGAACCATTTTAGAAGTTAGGCTGCTACATTTAAAATTCGTTAAAACTATGAGCAGTTTTAAGCTTTGCTGCTGTTCAGTTTTTTAAATCCAGTTGAACCTTTTTATTCCGACTCACACTGAGGGATTCACAGATGTCAGGACTAAAGAAACTCTACGTCTCGAAAACAATGGTTCGCCAGAACCTCGGTGCAAATGAAATACAGACTCAATAAATATGCGTATAATATATGATTAAACTAATGAGCAGGATTTGATATTTTATGATTTATTAGAGAAGAAAATATTGAAGTCAGTCAGCTTCAAATGTGGTTTATTACATTTCCTCTTTTTACATTTGTTGATGACGTTTTGTTTTTCTAATGAACAACTCTACAGGGTTCTGGTCCTTTTTACAGTCTGAGGTTAATTCCTGTAGTGAATTTAAGATCTTGAACTTGATGGACCAAACGGATCCGTCCGAACCTTTCCTGAGTTTCTGGTGTAAAGGTGCCGAACAGTTTCAGAGTTTCTATGAAATTTGAGAAAAATATTGGTAAAATCATATTTTTTAGCTGCATCCCTGAAACATTCAGTCTGCTTGTTTTAACTGCTGAAGCCTAAAGGTCCCTCAAGGAGAAAATGGGCAGTTCTGTTGACCCATTTGTTTCCCTTCTGATCACATGAATGTAAAGTAGCGTTTTTAATTAGCTCTGAACCCATCTGAGTGGACTTCCTGTGGAACCAACACACTGCATGTTTTCTTATTGGAGACCCGTGTCTCAGAACGCCGGAGGGCCCTCTGAGTCCTCCACATCCATCTCAGCTCAGGCTTCGCTCGTGTTGATCCATGAAGCTCTGAATACAGAAGCTCTTAAGGAGCGAGGATGCGGAGCGCTCGGATTCTGTTAAAGCAGAGGATGAGTCAGAGAGTCTTTGATCGTACAGGGAGGGCTGCAGCTTCTCATTACCCCCCTCTCTGTGTAAAGACCCACAGGCTGTATTGATTTTGAATAATGCTTTGTGTCTCCACTGACTGCATGCATGCATAATTCTCCTTCATTATGTTCGGGACGGGGGGTTAGTGTTGGTGTCCTTGTGTGAAAAAGGTCGACATCACTCTGAGAAAGGCAGATTTACTCCTGGTTTCAGGCCGTATTCTGGATCATTACTGACCCGTCTTCAAAGAATCAAGAAGGTTCATTTAGACAGATTTATATAAATGTACATTCCTCAGAAAGGCAGTTAAACCTTAGAAGGTTTTCCCTGCAACACCAGATGGGACGGTAAAAAAGCACATTTCCTCCCAGGAATGATGACTCGACCGCCAGAACTCATCTGTTGCTTCATGGAGCTGGAGATCATGGGACCTTAATGTCTGCTGTCCATGTTCCAAAGAAGCTAAACATGAACAGACTGTGTTCACTCACGGCAAAGATTGTCTTTGAAAAGATTCTGGTTAAAAAACAAAGAGGCTTTTCAGCAGCACTTCAGTCACAATAGAAATGCAGCAGAATAATAAGTTATGAATTTCAACAAAATCCAATATTTTAAAATTGCATGAAAAGAAAACCCATAGTGAAGGGTCAGTGAGGTCACCATGGATCTGACACTAGATGGTTAGAACTGTGGTAAAGTTCTGATCCAGAACGGCTTCCTGCCACAGTCCAAAGACAAGCCTGTTAAGTTCATTGGTTTCTCTAAATTGAATGAGAGTGTGGTTGTTTGTCCTGTATGTCTCTGTATCGCCTGCGATGGACTGGCGACCTATGCAGGGTGTACCTCTCGCCCGTAGACTGCTGGACATAGGCACCAGCTTAGCCTTAGGGAGCAGTGGGCTGCCATTGTGTGGCGCCTGGGGAGCATTGAGGGGCTGAGGGTCTTGCTCAGGGACCCAGAGTGGCAGGTTGTGGGATTTGAACCAGGGTACTTGTGGTCTCTCTAGGAAGCAAATGGCCTGCTCTCTGACCACTAGGCTCAACCTCAATAGTTTCTATGCACACTCACTGCACAAGACTCCGCTGTGGAAATAAAGCAGGCGGAAGATTGTTTTAAGTTTGCTGCAGAAGATTTGAACAGAGTAACCCCGGATATCATCAAACACACCATGTTTGGAGGAAGAATGGTTCTCCACAGTAAAAGTGCTGGAATGGTCCAGTCAGTCAGCTGACTTGGATTTAATTGAAAAAATGTGGAAAACTGAACCTTCAAGATGCAAAGACAGTTTGGTTGGAAGAATGGCTCAAAATCCCACCTGAGGAATGAATCAGACTAACTTCTCCATACAGGAGATGTCTTGAAGTTGTTGTTACCAAACAAGACTGTTGATTTCCAGCGTAGCTTTAGCCTCTCTGAGGCAGCAGCTGTAGAGAGAATAAAACCTCATCCTATAATACTGCTGTGATAACATGCTGCTAGACTCCAAAGCCATTTTGGTTGGAGAAAGGCTCGGCTTATGAAGGTGCAGCACAATATCCATCAGTGAGACTTGTCACCTGTTGGAGAGCTTGGAGAAAACATCAGCAGGTGTTGCATGCAGCTCTGAGCCTGGCCCTCCCCTCTCCATGGGTGAAGTCTCTCATTAGGATCTCATTCAGCTCATTTAAAACACCCCTGGGTGATATCAACAGGCTCGGTGGGAGAACCCAACAGTAATAAATGAGTTAGACTGACTCCAGAATGAATGACTTTGCAATGTCAACAGCAGGGTGCTCTGCTGCTATTTAATCTGAGCTCTGCTGCATAACATTGAATTAATGAATGAGCTGGATGGAGCAGATCATGTTGGCTTTCTGCAGCCGCTCGCTCTCATTACTTTGATGAAAACGCTTTGAAATATATGAATATAGAAGTCTAATTCCTTGTTGTTTCTGCTAAAACTGCTCTCTGCTCTGCTGCGTGTTGTGCAGTATTTCTGTGTGTTGCATGATGAAAGGAGCTCTGCTGCTTCTGCTGGTCATATGGTCCGTTTGATGTTCACACACCCCAGGCAGATTGTTTGACAAACCCAAATTGCAGCGCCAATTGACCAGTTTGAAGTCGGTATTCATGGCACTGGGAGGCTCAAATGGTTGAAGATATGCAAATGGGGGCTGTAAAAGTAGCTGCTTCTTGGTGCAGATTGCTTGATGATTCTTCCAAATGGAGCTTGTTGTCTGTCTGGTTGTGCCAGGCAGAGCAGATAATGGTCCCCTGAATTGAACATAAAAGCATTTCTTTCTGTTTATTTTCTAATAAAGTTTCTCTGAGCGTTAAATGCTGGTGTTTTCACGCCTGTCTCCTGTTTTATCACCATATTAGCTGGAACTTGATGCTGATTGGTGGGATTTATTTAACATTGTATGTAGCTGTAGACAGAAAACACAGCTTTTCTGGAGATGGCTGCCCTTCCTGGTTCTGGTTCCATTGGACCATTGGTGTGGGCTTGGGACATGACAGAACTAAATGGAATAGTTGATGCAACTTGTTGATCACCTTTATAGGCATTTTTAGTAGAAAGATGAAAAAATTATACTGCTCTTTAACATTTTTTTCATATTTTAATACAAGAAAACAAGAATGACTAAACAGCATCACACAGGCTTCCATTCAAATAGTGTTGGATGGTTCTATCAACCTGAAAAGGATGTCTTTGTTTTTTGTTAAATCATTAATGCCTGGAGGCCATGCAGGATGAACCTTCCCACTGGAAGAAGACCTCACCATGACCAGATTGTTCGTGGTCTTCTCAGGGTCTTCAGGATGTGTTGAGAACACAGTTGGCTTCTCATTCTGCGTGAGGATGCACTAAACCTGAGCAGTGAGCTCAGTCCTGCTGCAGTGACCATGTGACTGGGATGTAAGGTCCAGGATGTGAGGCCCGGGTATTTCATGCATTTGAAGCCGGGCTGGCCCAGCTGGATCCATACCTCAGCTATGATCTTAACGTGGCGGTAGAGTCGAGGCAGGTTGTACACGATGGATTATCAGGGGAAAATCGTACATTAATCAACATAAACTTAATGACACAACTATTACAATCTCAAGAGGATTTGGTTCTCCACAGCATGACACTACCACCACCATGCTTGACAGCTTGTTCAGTGTTCTTCAGTTTGAAAGCCTCACTTTGACTCCTCCAAACAGCTCAATCTTTGCCTCATCTTACCATCACACGTTTCTCCAGAAGACATTTGGTTGTCCATGTGGACAGCTGCAGATTTCAGTCCAGCTTGAAGGTGCTGATTTGGAGCAGGAGCTTCTTTCTTGGTCAGCATCCTCTCAGTCCATGGAGATGTTAGACTGGTTTCTCTGGTGACAGTGACACTGGTGTTCCAGTAGTATCCAGCTTATAATGGGCTTGAGGTTTGGTGGTTCCTGGGATGTTCTTGATGAGGCTAACTAGACATGGGCCAAAACAACCTTTTTAATTTGCTATAAACCACCAGAGTTTCACAGTATTAACAAACACAAATATGACCAATGATCCAAGATGAATATGATCAAATTTCTTTTATATAAAACAGAAAATAAACAATTATTGATAATAATATATAGATTATTTGTTGAATTAATTAAATCTATTTGACAGTTTGTTATTTTGCTTTAGACTTGAGGAAACAAACCTTCACTAGACATAGACTAATTTAGTATTTTTTATGTAAACATTGTGTTGAATTTTCAGACCTTTTTATTGTTCTGCTGATTATAAAGCAACTCTGGCTGATATTAGCTGGTTATTTAGTCAGGCTATCTGCTCTGGTAGCCAGCTTTTTCTCAGTGTTTTAGATGATGTCAACAACAATAATTCATTAACATCAATATGATCTGGGCCCAAAATTATTATGACTTTATTCTTTTAATTTTAATTTTTATTTTTTTTTACCGTGTTCTGTCCGGCAGAGTAGCGCTCAGAATTGTTGTCTGAGTGCCAAGAAATTGCCCAACACATTTACTTTCACAAGCGGAGCATCACAGCTATTGCTTTAAAGCTCTGCTTGATACTTATAAGAGAAACTTTATAATCAACTTCTTTGGGAATATTTCAATTGTTACGGACACGGAGACTGAAATGAAAAGGAAAACAGAAGCTTGACAAAGAGAGAGATGGGGCAAAAGGGAAGAAGGGGAAAAAAGGAGGAGAGAGTGGAGGAGAGAAAGAAAGATGAATAGAATAAAAGTTTACAGGGTATTTATGAATGTAAAATGTACTTAGTGAGAGGTGTAGCCTAATATAGGGAATATCTGTGTATCTATCAACATCTGAAGCTTAACACCTGTTAGTATGAGTGTGGACGCGCTTTGTATACAAGGTTTCTCCACAAAAATATGCAATAGCGAGTGTAAGGACCCACAGACCTGCCCCATGGTCCCTGGACGGACACTGAGGAGATCCGAGCCACAGACATCCAAAGGCCCCCAAAAGCACAGGAACCCCAGGAGAACCACCGCCTGGACTACTGCCACCCTCCCAGAGAAGAGCAGTGGAGAGTCCCAGGGGAGCTACCCTGCTGCGACAGTGCAGAAGCCCCAGGGAGCCCACAGGCCCCGCCGGCAGCCGTCCACGCCCGAGCAGATCCAGCCATGGACCCAGAGACCCAAGACCCCGGACCCCCCCCACCCCCCCCAAACCGGGCCACCAACCAGAGCCGCCCCAGGACGAAGCAGTGAGTAGGTTATAGGAATATCTAAATTAATAATTTAAAAGCTAAAATTCTTGACAATAATGTCTGTGATGAGTTTCTGTAAACTGACAGCAGCTTAAATCTACTTGGTGAAAGTCGTGAGGCATCCACATTTTACATTAGCCTCAACTATCCACGCAGTGATCCACTGCATTAATATAAATATGCATAAGAAAGTTGTCCAACAGAAGATGAGAAAGCAAATATATATTTAACTGAAAAAATATCTTGACTGTTCAAAGTGTATGGAAAGAAACTTGTTCCATCAGAAACTGAATTTGAATTGTTTTGACTGAATCTGTATTTGTGTAATTTGAAATTAAATGCATTGGTTTGAAAATGAATTTCACTAAAATGAAACTGAATTTTATGTTTTGAAACTGAATTCATTTGCTTTTAAAATGTATTTCGTTGTATTAAAAATTCAGTTTGACTACTTTCACTTTCAGGTCTGTAATTCAATTTCAGCTTCCAAAATTCAGTTTTTTGTGTCACACATCCGGGTCCTTGAGGATAGCCACAGATTAATCAAACACAGATTCATGGATTTACGTTTCACGTCAGGTTAAACTTCCTTTACGGCATGATGAGTTGCAGCAGTGCAGCTACATGAGCTTGGTGGATGTCAATCACCAAGTCAAATGAGCGTCTTTAAGAAGCATCATGTAGACAAATGATGGTCAAACAGCAACACTAATGCTACCTGTAGCTATTAGCTAAACATGCCAGATTAGCATAGTGTGCCGCCGGTGTTACGTCGGTCTGCGTCTCTCTTGCCCTTACCTCAGCATAACTTCTGTTGCCTAGCAACCGTGTTAGCGTGAAGCGCAGAGCTGTGAAGCTGAACAAATGGAGCCTGAAGGTTAATAACGCTGTCTCTACTGTAAATGACTACACAGGTTTTATTTACCCTTTTACATATTGCTGATGGCTTATAGTGCTGTTTTGTTTTAAAATGTTATTGTTTCATAGATATAAAAATCTAACACTAGATAAAATACATTGATGACAAATACCAACTGTTTAATTTATTTGTAAAGCTTTCAACAACTTAAACACGAACATATTAACTTTAGGAACAAAGTTTATATCAGTATATTTGCAGAGCATAATAATAATAATAATAATTATTATTATTATTATAAATAAACCAAACATTAATATTAGATTTCATTTGACTGAATTATATCTGTTTAACTTCCACCCATTGAGGAAACCCAGCGGGAGTTTGAAAACAATGTGCCAATAGTCAGCTGTTCTCTCGGGGTTTAACGCACCTCAACCACCGAGGCGAGCCGGCTGCTGGGGCAGCTGGGGCAACACATCGGGCATTTGTGTAATTAAGTGATATCTTGATAAACTGATCAGATATTTTAGGTTTATACAACTACATTCTCATCTAAAAACATTGTTCAGTTTGTTTCACAGAATGCGAAATATGTCCAATTTTATTCACAACTTTTCTCTCTCCTCCGGCCTTTGCTACTTCCGTTTGAACAATCTACCCGCAAACCCGCAATGAATCATGGGATAGGGTGGGACACAGAGGATACACCGGACCCATCCTTCAATTCTGGGGATAAGAGGGACGCATTTGTTGGAACCTTAGAGATTGGACCGCATTCGTCGCCTCATCCAGGACGTTATCGGCCTACAAATGCGTCCTTCAAAAGATGCAGTCCTGAATCTGGACACAGCAATAGTGAATGACATCCGTGAATCAGTAAATCTGTGTTTGATTATTCTGTGGCTTCAAGGACCCAGATGTGTCACACAAAAAACTGAATTTTGGAACTGAAATTGAATTACAGACCTGAAAGTGAAAGTAATCAAACTGAATTTTTATTACAACGAAATACATTTTAAAAGCAAATGAATTCAGTTTCAAAACATAATATTCAGTTTCAGTTTAGTGAAATTCATTTTCAAACCAATACATTTCATTTCAAATTACACAAATAGTCTGAGCAAGTCTGAGCAATTCAAATTCAGTTTCTGATGGCATAAAAGTGTAGCAACAGCAGAACACTGAATGTTCATTAGGATGCAGCAGTTTGTCTCTGTTATTTATTCATGACTGACCTCATCAGTTCTGCCATCCTGAGCCAGTATCCGAGGCTGCAGCCATAACGTGATGTGTGAACAGGAAGTAACTCCTGCGAAGCCTCAACGGCACACAGCGGTGTCGGGTCATGAAACTTTCATCAGCGGCCCGGCACCGTGGAGTTCTGCACTTAATTGCCCCAGGGTCATAAATAGTTTATCAACAGCAGACACCTCAGCAAACACCTCCCCTGGGTTCTGCTTCCACCTAGGTCCTCCACCTTCTCTCCACAGCTCCACTTCAGAGTTTAAAGTATTTCCCCCACATTGCTCGTTCGCCATCTTATCAGTCATCCCTTCCCCCATCAATTATTCCATCCTCCCATGTAGAAACACACCACATCCCAGTCTCTGTTACCTTTCATGGTTGGAGCAGCTCATCTATCTGGCATTCAGTTCAGCACAGAACCACCTGATCCATCTGTTAGACACAAACATGCAGACTAAAGGCAACAGTCTAAATCTGTTTAAGCTTTGTTTTTGATCTTCCTGCCAGCCCTTCGGACCAGCCTGCTTAGCTTTAATGGCACCACCTTTATCCTCAGAGTGCCTGGCATTGATGCTTTTGAACCTTAAACAAGCTGCACAGCAGGAGAAGGCCATGAGCACTTGATGTGAAGTGCAGAGAAATAACAATCAGATCCTGCAGCAATCTGAGTGCAATCAGACTAACTGGAACTCTGCTGCAGGAGGTAGAGGAGGAGGAGAACGACGCAGCCGAGAACTCACATGAAGTCATCAATAGCTGACTGTCTGAACCCACTGTTGTTGTTTGCATGTTGTAGAGGTTGAAATATACAGTGTAGTATCCCTATGAAATACAGAACATTCACCTCTTAACCCACAAGGGCTGTTAGTGACGTTTGGGCTCTAAATAACGTCTCAGTTTATCTCAGAAATTACAAACTATATAAATAAAATTATGTTAATAATTATGTGTTTTAAAAACGAGTGATAATTTTGCACTTCCTTTGCTGCTGGTTGAGGAAGTACTGGGTGGATTGTGACTAAAGTTATATTTCTGGACTCTGAGATCTCTGCTTTCAGAACTTCTGGTTCTGTCTTGAAGATGTTTGGCGAACAGCTGAGACCCAGTTTTATGTTTACTTTCTGATTCTGATGTCTCTGTGGAGATTCAATTCAATTCAGTTTATTTATATAGCACCAATTCACAACACATGTCGTCTCAAGGCACTTCACAAAAGTCAGGTACATACATTCCAATTAATCTTAATCATTGAACAGTGCAGTCAGATTCTGTTATTTATTCAAATTGGATAAAAAGTTTTTCTATCTAAGGAAACCCAGCAGATTGCATCCAGTCAGTGACTTGCAGCATTCACTCCTCCTGGATGAGCATGTAGAGACAGTGGACAGTCACTGGCGTTGACTTTGCAGCATAACTACAGAGATAGCTCAGGATAACCTAAGCCACTCTAAATATGAGCTTTATCAAAAAGGAAAGTTTTAAGCCTAGCCTTAAAAGTAGACAGGGTGTCTGCCTCACGGACTAAAACTGGGAGCTGGTTCCACAGGAGAGGAGCCTGATAACTAAAGGATCTGCCTCCCATTCTACTTCTAGAGACTCTAGGAACCACCAGTAAACCTGCAGTCTGAGAACGAAGTGCTCTGTTAGGAACGTATGGAACAATCAGATCTCTGATGTATGATGGAGCTAAATCATTAAGGGCTTTATATGTGAGGAGGAGAATTTTAAATTCTATTCTGGATTTAACAGGGAGCCAGTGAAGGGAAGCTAAAAAAAGGAGAAATATGATCTCTCTTTTTAATTTTCATCAGAACTCTTGCTGCAGCATTTTGAAATCAGATGAAGGCTTTTAACTGCATTTTGTGGACATCCTGATAGTAAAGAATTACAATAGCCCAGCCTTGAAGTAACAAATGCATGGACTAGTTTTTCAGCATCAATCCTGGACAGATATTTCTAATTTTGGCAATGTTCCGGAGATGAAAGAAGGAAATCCTAGAAAACTGTTTAATATGGGATTTAAATGACATGTCCTGGTCAAAAATAACACCAAGGTTTTTTTACTTTATTACCGGAGGTCAATTTAATGCCATCCAGGTTAAGTGATTGACTAAGCAGTTTCTTTTTTAAAGACTCTGGTCCAAAGACGACAACTTCTGTCTTGTCTGAATTTAGAAGCAGAAAATTTAAAGTCATCCAAGTTTTTATGTCTTCAAGACATGCTTGTAGTCTATCTAACTGGTTGGGCTCATCAGGATTTATGGATAAGTAAAGCTGAGTATCATCAGCGTAACAGTGAAAGTTTATTCTATGCTGCCTGATAATTTTACCTATTGGAAGCATATATATAGTAAAGAGAATTGGCCCAAGTACTGAACCCTGTGGTACTCCACAATTAACCCTGGAGTTTAAAGATGATTTATCATTTACATGAACAAACTGGAATCTGTCAGACAAATAAGATTTAAACCAGCCTAGTGCTGTTCCCCTGATCCCTACAGCATATTCCAGCCTTTCTAAGAGAATATTATGATCGACTGGATCAAATGCAGCACTGAGATCTAACAGAACCAGTACAGACACAAGTCCATTATCTGAGGCCATAAGAATATCATTAGTGACTTTCAGCAGAGCTGTTTCAGTGCTATGATGAGCTCTGAAACCTGACTGAAACTCTTCAAACAGGTCATTGCTGTGTAAATGCTCACACATTTGATTAGCAACTATTTTCTCAAGAATTTTAGATAAGAATGGAAGATTGGATATCGGTCCGTAATTTATTAAATCATCTCGATCAAGTGAAGGTTTCTTAAGTAAAGGTTTAATTACAGCTACCTTAAAAGCTTGTGGTACATACCCATTTACTAAAGATAAATTAATCATATCTAAAATTGGGCTGGTAATCAGAGGGAACACTTCCTTAAATCATTTGGTTGGGATTGGGTCTAACATACAAGTTGAAGGTTTAGATGAAGCTAATATTTCTGATAACTCAGGAAGCTCCACAGGATCAAAACAGTCCAAACACAGATCACCAAAAAAATACACACCACACATCAGACTTTTATTTGTAAAGAAAACATGTAAACCCATGTGTTTGGGTTTGTCGCCTGAGTTTGTGTCTGCACGGCAGTACTCTGTATGTCTCGTCACAGCAGAGCTTCTTCGCTGTGTAACAAAGACGAAGGCACTTATGAAGGAGAACCAGCCTTCACCTCCGGATGAAACAATCCTCTAAAAGTTTTCGCACATGTTCATCATCCAGGGAGATCCAACGCGTGCTTCATTCACTCCTCCATAAAGACCAGCCACATTACTCTGTTTCAGTGGGTGGTGTGTAGAAGCAAAGGTTAAGAGGAACTTATGCTAATCGGAACTCATGTACAGTACTCAGCACGCCCACAAAACAATGAAACAGATTTTCTTCTCATCCTAAAACTCTGTTGGAACCTGTGTTGACCTTCAAGGACGTCCACCCCTTGCTGTTAGAGCATTTGTTAGTGTGATTACTTTCTAATAATTTCATGTCTCTGACATTCTGCAGCTGCAGCAGAACAAACACAACCTTTCAGTATTTGCGCATCAATGTTCTGGGTGAGAAATGTGTTTATTCTGCCCTCAGAACCACCATGAAGGTCTGGAGCTGGCCTTTTTGCAGCGCTTTGAGGTGTTTGACGGGGGATTCGCTCCTCGTATGTGTTGGAGATAAGAATGAATCAGTCTTGGTTCCTTCTGAAACTCAGTTTGTTGTTTTAAAAATGGTTAGGCTCAGATACCCAGAAAGCTGCACTTCACAAAGCCTGGGGCCCAAACACTCTGAGGTCTGCTCAGTGTCATTTGGTTTCCTGTGGAAGTTAATGACTTGACCCGGCAGATGGGAAGTGGCTGGAAAGTAAATTAAGCTGGGACTTTCTCTTCACTCTTCAGGCTGACGTTCTCCAAACATTCACTTGTTCTCCTGAAGGTCTTCTAGCGCCCATATGAACAGTACTCACCAAATGGGACCGCATCTGGGTTTATGTGTTGCTGTGAGTAGTCAGTATCTTACTGACTGTGGACTCCAGTCAAAGGTATTTCAGTTTGAAGAATCAGGAAGGGAATGACCTCAGGTTTCATTTCTTCCACTAATTAAACAGTTTTTTAATGATGACGTGTCGGAGTTTGGATATGGTTTGATTTTTGTAATTGGGTCTTGTAGAACTCTGGGTCAGCTAACACCTCCATCCATTCATACCAGGCAGTCAACAAACCATTTTGTACTTCAACCATAGCAGTTTATCTTTTTTGTGGTTAAATATTTGTATGAATTATGAAAATAGTCAAAAAACAATAGTTGATTTATTTGTACGTTATCTGAAAGCTTTGCATCACTCTCTACTCGCATTTTTTCTGGTTCTGATCCAGGTTTGTTCCATTTGAGTCAAATAAAATGTGAGAGAAATGAGCCCTGATCCCACCAGAATAACTTCAGGTCATCTCTTGCTGCCAATTTTTATTATCTCCAGTCATATCCATATTTTTAATATAACATGAATATTCATCATTAATAGAAGAGAACAAGAATAATCCTAGGTTTCTCTTTATTACAGTTGCTAAACTTACACAGAGTCATAGCTCTGTTGAGCCATCCATTCCCTTAGCTCTCAGCAGTCATGACTTTATGGGATTCTTCTTAAATAAAATTGATTCTATTAAAAATAAAATCTTTGACATACTCCTGAAGATGATTACTTCATCCTCAACAAGTGAGACAACATTGGAAGTAACTGTAGAACCTGATCTGTGTTTGGACTGTTCTGATCCTGTGGAGCTTCCTGAGTTATGAGAATTATTAGCTTCATCTAAACCTTCAACTTGTATGTTAGACCCAATCCCAACCAAATTATTTTAGGAAGTGTTCCCTCTGATTACCAGTCAGGTTTCAGAGCTCATTATAGCACTGAAACAGCTCTGCTGAAAGTCACTAATGATATTCTTATTGCCTCAGATAATGGACTTGTGTCTGTACTGGTTCTGTTAGATCTCAGTGCTGCATTTGATCCAGTCGATCATAATATTCTCTTAGAAAGGCTGGAATATGCTGTAGGGATCAGGGGAACAGCACTAGGCTGGTTTAAATCTTATTTGTCTGACAGATTCCAGTTTGTTCATGTAAATGATAAATCATCTTTAAACTCCAGGGTTAATTGTGGAGTACCACAGGGTTCAGTACTTGGGCCAATTCTCTTTACTATATATATGCTTCCAATAGGTAAAATTATCAGGCAGCATAGAATAAACTTTCACTGTTACGCTGATGATACTCAGCTTTACTTATCCATAAATCCTGATGAGCCCAACCAGTTAGATAGACTACAAGCATGTCTTGAAGACATAAAAACTTGGATGACTTTAAATTTTCTGCTTCTAAATTTAGACAAGACAGAAGTTGTCGTCTTTGGACCAGAGTCTTTAAAAAAGAAACTGCTTAGTCAATCACTTAACCTGGATGGCATTAAATTGACCTCCGGTAATAAAGTAAAAAAACCTTGGTGTTATTTTTGACCAGGACATGTCATTTAAATCCCATATTAAACAGGTTTCTAGGATTTCCTTCTTTCTCTCCGGAACATTGCCAAAATTAGAAATATCCTGTCCAGGATTGATGCTGAAAAACTAGTCCATGCATTTGTTACTTCAAGGCTGGACTATTGTAATTCTTTACTATCAGGATGTCCACAAAATGCAGTTAAAAGCCTTCAGCTGATTTAAAATGCTGCAGCAAGAGTTCTGATGAAAATTAAAAAGAGAGATCATATTTCTCCTATTTTAGCTTCCCTTCACTGGCTCCCTGTTAAATCCAGAATAGAATTTAAAATTCTCCTTCTCACATATAAAGCCCTTAATGATCTAGCTCCATCATACATCAGAGATCTGATTGGTCCATATGTTCCTAACAGAGCACTTCGTTCTCAGACTGCAGGTTTACTGGTGGTTCCTAGAGTCTCTAGAAGTAGAATGGGAGGCAGATCCTTTAGTTATCAGGCTCCTCTCCTGTGGAACCAGCTCCCAGTTTTAGTCCGTGAGGCAGACACCCTGTCTACTTTTAAGGCTAGGCTTAAAACTTTCCTTTTTGATAAAGCTTATAGTTAGAGTGGCTTAGGTTATCCTGAGCTATCTCTGTAGTTATGCTGCTATAGGCTTAGGCTGCTGGAGGACATAATGACCACTTTCACCTTCTTCGCTACTTTCTCACACTACTCTTCAATTTTGCACTTTGTTCTCTCTTTTCTCTTACTAGAAGCTACACCTGGCCTGACTCTGTGTCTACCTGTAACACCTGTCTGGAGAGGGGAATCCTCCAAGCTTCTGCTGCCAACAACTTCATGCTCACCCTCTACCGATGATCCACATGGCCCTGTCTTTCAGTGTTTAACCCTTTCTCTCTCCTAGACATAGCTACTGACTGAGCTTTTACTGTAACTAACTCTCTGTGCTCTCATTCAGACTCTAAACTTGAAAACTGGTTCAGAGTTTATCTGTTCGTTCTTTCTAGGTGAAACGACTAAAGGAGCAACATCCATTAACATTTACTTTTCCTTCCCATAGAAAGTACTCCTGGATCAGTGCTTCTTTGTTCTCTTTGTGTCTCTGCTCTGTTCTCTCTAACCCCCAGTCGGTCATGGCAGATGGCCGCTCAAACTGAGCCTGGTTCTGGTTCTGCTGGAGGTTTCTTCCCGTTAAAAGGGAGTTTTTCCTCTCCACTCCTCGCTACATGCATGCTCAGTATGAGGGATTGCTGCAAAGTCAACGCCAGTGACTGTCCACTGTCTCTACATGTTCATCCAGGAGGAGTGAATGCTGCAAGTCACTGACTGGATGCAATCTGCTGGGTTTCCTTAGATAGAAAAACTTTTTATCCAATTTGAATAAATAACTGAATCTGAATGTGTTGTGAATTGGCGCTATATAAATAAAACTGAATTGAATATGTCCTTACAGCAGACTGTGAGCAGAATAGAGAAAACTACTTTAACTCTTGGCTAGGATGAAGTGCTGCGCGGTTGCTACAGCCAAACTGACAACTGTGGATGTTTGACAAAAGCATGAAAATATTGTTTGCAAGAGTGGTAGTGTGTACAAACTTCTGCTAAATCTGCTGGGAAATGTGTGAATTTGATTTAAATGAAGGACGTTTTGCTGGGTCCTGTTGTAATTAACTGCTAGCTGGATTGATATCTGTTTTTTGACTGTTTTTAATGTAAAAAATAGGACCTTCTTCCCCTGAATCCATCAATCTTCCCTTTAGACAATAACCCATTGATTAAATGGTGAAACAGTGTAGCTGTGTGCAGCTAGCTTAACTGTCTGGGGAGTTCTCCATGAACTAGCTTATTTTACCTTTATTTAGTTATTTTTGTTATTTAGTTTAAGTTGCCAGTGCAGCACGAAGTAGGCCATAATGTATTAATGATGTATTATATTGATTATTGTTGACTGACAGGTAGAGCAGGAAGGATTCCCCTATCGGATCTACAGGCAGGATAAGCTAACCTGTTAGAACCAGAACCGCTCCTGCCAAGAGGAACAATCAAGGAACATGAAAGACTGCACACTGTGGCTGGTTGGAGTCCAAGCTGTGGTCCTCCACATGTCTCAGCCAAATCACAGCAAGGGTCCAGTAATCTGTAATTACTTGGAGGGGAGACGGACACAAGCTGATACCCGGGATTTCAGCTGAACTGACATTAGTGTAGAACTCTTCAGTGAGGAAGACTAAATGTTCTGAGAAATGAAAATACTGATCAGTGTGAGAGTTAGTGAAAAACAGATGCACCTAAATTACCTGGCCTGCTGCTGCTGCTGCTGCATTAGCAACAGAGTGTTGCTCTAGAATCACTTCTTCCTTCTCAAATCAGATTAATGGCTGCTGTCCACAAGGTGGACTTACACAAATCAATTTGAGCCTTTATTTTGATCCAAATAGTTCTAGTACCCAGCCCCCTCTCGGTGGCTGGTTCTATTTTCAGCTCTTTCACTAGATTGGCTTCATGGGAGCAGATTTCGGATCAGGACCACCTTTGAAAAAATGTTCTGGCATGCAGACCTGGGTCTCCATACATGCATCCATCTGCATGTCTTAGACAGTGCTGGTCTTTGAGAAGTGGACGCTTAATTACTCTAAATATGGACATATGTTTCTCATAATGCATAATGCCTTATTTTAATGTGATGAATGCTGACAACACAGAGAAACTTTTTGCTGAACAGTGCAGGTTCCTGACGGGATGTGTGAATTAAACAGACACACACACCCTGGTTTGCTTTTTTTTCCTGAGTGCAGTCCTTTAGATCATCTGTTTATATCTTTTTTTCCATCAGCTGTAGAAGTGGTCATAGCAAAGTGTTACAGAGTCAGTATTGGAGGAAACAAACTTTACTACAGGGACCCCCTCATTAATTAAACTGATAAAAAGTAGGTGAATAATAATACTTTCACATCCAGAGAGGTTTTTTTATATGGAGTTCAGTTGTTTTCTTATTATACTTCCATTATATTTAGCAGTTGCAATCAATGAACTAAAATCGAGAAGACATGTATTTGTGAACCAGCAGAGCTCTTCCTGCTCCACAGGATGTCATCTTGCATGTTAGAGGGCTGAATGTGTGTTAGCTGTTCCACTCCGTGATCCCCAACAAGCTCAGTAATTCTCTGTGAGTCAAAATCAGATATAAACGATTGACCATCGTCTGACCAGTAAAGATACGGGTCTAGAAATGTGGGCTTCCAGCTCTGTAAAGCTGGAGCTGCCCTCCACAAGCCCCGCGGTAAGTTTGATAAGAAGGCTCGCTTGGCTTTGCAGGTGTCATTTCTCTGCTAAGTGGTCCAAATGCATCCTCAGCTCCTCTCATTTAACGAGCTGAAGTGAGCTGAGACCGTTTTGTTTTTTATTGACCATTTAAGCCGAATGCTTCAGGCCAACTTGCAGCCCATATTAGACAAGCAAAGCAGGAGTTTGCAGCTGAGAGACTGAGACTGTGGTTGGTGTTGGTGAGTCCACGTCACAGATGGAGAGAAATGATGTAGTGGCTGTTAAGCACCATGGAGACTGCCTGCAGAGCTGTGATGCCAGATTTCAACAGCAATACATAACAGTATTTACAGGGTAACCATGAGGTACTTACAGGGTAACCATGAGGTACTTACAGGGTACCCATGAGGTACTTACAGGTTACCTATGGGGGTGCTTACAGGGTACCTATGGGGGTCCTTACAGGTTGCCTATGGGGGTCCTTACAGGTTACCCATGAGGTACTTACAGGGTACCCATGAGGTGCTTACAGGTTACCCATGAGGTACTTACAGGGTACCCATGAGGTACTTACAGGGTACCCATGAGGTACTTACAGGTTACCTATGGGGGTGCTTGCAGGTTACCCATGAGGTACTTACAGGGTAACCATGAGGTGCTTACAGGTTACCTATGGGGGTGATTACAGGTTACCTATGGGGGTGATTACAGGTTACCTATGGGGGTGCTTACAGGGTACCTATGGGGGTGCTTACAGGGTACCCATGAGGTACTTACAGGTTACCTTTGGGGGTGCTTACAGGGTACCTATGGGGGTGCTTACAGGGTACCCATGAGGTACTTACAGGTTACCTATGGGGGTGCTTGCAGGCTACCCATGAGGTACTTACAGGGTAACCATGAGGTGCTTACAGGTTACCTATGGGGGTGATTACAGGTTACCTATGGGGGTGCTTACAGGGTACCTATGGGGGTGCTTACAGGGTACCCATGAGGTACTTACAGGTTACCTATGGGGGTGCTTGCAGGTTACCCATGAGGTACTTACAGGGTAACCATGAGGTGCTTACAGGTTACCCATGAGGTACTTACAGGTTACCTATGGGGGTGCTTGCAGGTTACCCATGAGGTACTTACAGGGTACCCATGAGGTACTTACAGGTTACCTATGGGGGTGCTTGCAGGTTACCCATGAGGTACTTACAGGGTAACCATGAGGTGCTTACAGGTTACCTATGGGGGTGATTACAGGTTACCTATGGGGGTGATTACAGGTTACCTATGGGGGGGGGGTGATTACAGGTTACCTATGGGGTGCTTACAGGGTACCTATGGGGGTGCTTACAGGGTACCTATGGGGGTGCTTACAGGTTACCTATGGGGGTGATTACAGGTTACCTATGGGGGTGCTTACAGGGTACCTATGGGGGTGCTTACAGGTTACCTATGGGGGTGATTACAGGTTACCTATGGGGGGGTGATTACAGGTTACCTATGGGGGTGATTACAGGTTACCTATGGGGGGGTGATTACAGGTTACCTATGGGGGTGATTACAGGTTACCTATGGGGGTGCTTACAGGTTACCTATGGGGGTGCTTACAGGGTACCTATGGGGGTGCTTACAGGTTACCTATGGGGGTGATTACAGGTTACCTATGGGGGTGCTTATAGGGTACCTATGGGGGTGCTTACAGGGTACCCATGAGGTACTTACAGGTTATCTATGGGGGTGCTTACAGGGTACCCATGAGGTACTTACAGGTTATCTATGGGGGTGATTACAGGTTACCTATGGGGGTGCTTATAGGGTACCTATGGGGGTGCTTACAGGGTACCCATGAGGTACTTACAGGTTATCTATGGGGGTGCTTACAGGGTACCCATGAGGTACTTACAGGTTATCTATGGGGGTGCTTACAGGGTACCTATGGGGGTGATTACAGGTTCCTATGGGGTGCTTACAGGGTACCCATGAGGTACTTACAGGGTACCTATGGGGGTGCTTACAGGGTACCCATGAGGTACTTACAGGTTATCTATGGGGGTGCTTACAGGGTACCTATGGGGGTGATTACAGGTTCCTATGGGGTGCTCACAGGGTACCTATGGAGGTGCTCACAGGGTACCTATGGGGGTGCTTACAGGGTACCAGGGTGCACAGAAAGTGGTTTATGACCCCCTCTGATTCAGTTTTGCCCCCCTTATATTGGTTGAACCTGGATGTTGACCCTTCCTTTAAGTTTCTGTCAAATAATATTTTTTCTGACCTTAAACCATTTTTTTTCTTAAGATGAAACCTTCAGCATTACTTTTATTGAATCTGATTTATGTCTCTGTCACTTTTTTACGTACATCTATGTCAGTTTTGCACAGCCCCGGATGACTGTTACGGGTTTTGGTTCTGGTGTGCCATCCCGATGTAATGAGTGGTCCCAAACTGTGCCACCATTTTCAAACCCGTTTAACTCACGGGTTGGCTCGGATTAATGGTACCGAACCTGTAAGTACCCTGTAAGCACCGGGCTGTTCATGCTTCATGCTCTTAACGTTTTTATCATGACCGTTTTCCTGAGGAGGCTGCAGCCAACCCGCCCCTCCCTCTCACCAGACCCCTCAGCACCCTCCTCCTCCTCCTCTCTGTGTGAGGCTGCACCTCCAGAATATCTGAGAGATCTCAGCAGCACCTCCTCTTCAATGTGAGGACATCTCGGCTTTGTCGCTTCCATAACCAGCGCGTCTGAAGCTCTCCTCCCTTTTCGCGGAGGGAGAGGGCTCTGCATCGGTTCTGCATCGGTTCTGCACCGGCTTCTCCTCCTCAGCTCCGCGCACATCTCCAGTCGTGACGGACGCATCGCTCCTGATTAAGATTCCGCAGCTGAGCTGCGTCCAGGTTCTCCGTTGGTTCTGTTGGTTCGGACTAAGGACACTCCGCGGGGGACTCGCTCTCGGATTGGACCAAGTTTAAACAGAAAAGGACTTTTACAATGACAGCCACGAAGGAGCAGCAGCCTCAGAGACCGAACCAGCCGCAGCAGGATGAGGTGAGCTTTTATTTGATTTCAGGCTTCATCTCACACTCACAGAACCCGTTGGGTCCAACAGAACCAACGGCTTCTCCGCTTTCAACACGTTTTTGCCGCATTCTGGTCCAGTTTTCTGTGCAGATAATGTGGAGGAGCATGAACTCCCGAGGAGGAGTTCGGTGATGAGGAGGAGCAGGGTCTCCTGTTGGAGGAGCTCCCTGAAGTTGAAGCAGCTGAGCGGAGCGCAGTCGTTGCCAGCTGTCTCTGTGGGGGGAGGAAGAGGAGTGAGGAGGGCACATTGTAATTCAGCCCTGCCTCCGACACCTCCAAAGACATCAGTACCGCAGCTTCACTCTGTCAACTGGACTGGGAGGCTGGAAGTAGTCTGCAAGGAAACTGATTCCTGCAGGGAGTCCAGTCTGGCGATGCTTCCCTGTATTCATTTAAACTGAGGTTTGAACCTGGTTTGAACCTGGCGGACCTCCGCAGCTTAACTTCTTGCACCAGACACCATCCAGTGTCCCCAGTGGGAGAATTTCCACAAAAGAACCAGTTTTAACAGAAAGAGTTGGTGCTTCTTAATTGGGCCGAGCCTTCTGATGTTCTGAGAAATCAAAGCTCAATTGACTTCGTTTGCCTGAAATACCGGAAGGCCTCATGAGATGTGGTTGATATCTAAAGCTCCCAGCCTCTCAGGCGTCGTTCTGTGCAGCCAGAGCTGCTCTGTTGAGTTACTGTCTTGCAAAAGTATTCACACCCCCTGAATATTTTAAGCTTTGGTCTCGTCCCAACCACAAACTTCAATGGATTTTATTCGTATTTTATGAGACAAAGTACTGCATAACTGTGAAGTTGGTTTCAACATTTACAGATAAAAATCTGAAAAGTGTGGCTTGCATTTTTATTGAGCCCCCCTGACCTCCAGCTAAGCTATCCTGGATATTTGTTTCAAGTAATATTTTTTCCTTCCTTCCACGCAGTCTGTTACACTCTAAAATGGTGTAATACCTACAGTGTTCCAGCAGAGGGCGCTTACATCGACTTCTTCAAACGGTGGTGGTTCTGAGTACGGCTAAAAGGGCGCCAAGATAAAGTTCTTATTATTATTGCATGTGGAAAGTGAGTCTCTATGACATTGCTTATAACAATCTCTGGATGTCCGGTCCACACATACTCACCACAAATGGAGTCTGTTGTACAAAACCTGAGTCAGAACTTTGTAGAAAACCTCTGGCTGCTGGTCTGGCTGCAGGTCTTTTGACTTTATCTCTACCAGCTCAGTCAGGTTGGATGGAGAACATCTGATAACAGCAGTTTTCAAGTCTTGCCACAGATTATCAGTTGGATTTAGGTCTGGACTTTGACTAGGCCATTCTAACACATAAATCTGCTTTGATCTGAACCATCCGTTGTATCTCTGGCTGTATCTTCAGGGTGGTTCTCCTGCTGGAAGGTGAACCTCCACCTCAGTCTGGATTTAGCTCCATTTATCTTCCATCAACCCTAACCAGCTTCTCTGTCTCTGCTGAAGAAAAGCATCCCCACAGCATGATGCGGCCACCACCATGTGTCATTGTAAGGATGCTGTGTTGCAGCTAGCATTCCTGTCCACAGAGTCTTTTTATGTAAGCCAGACAGTTTACCGTTGGTCTTCTCTAACCAGAGCTCCTTCTTCAACATGTTTGCTGCTTCTCCTGCATGAGTTGCAGCAAACTGCGAACAGGACGTCTGACTTTGTACCAGATATGTGGAGTCCTCAACTAATAGCTTTCTCTGTGACCTGTCTACTATGGTCCTTGGTCTTCATGAAGCTTGTTGTTCTTTTTCTTTTGTGGGGTGGGGGGGGGGGGGGGGGGGGCACTAGAGGCCTAATCTTTCATTTTTCGACAGTAGGTAGACAGGAAAGAGGGCAAAGAGAGGGGGAGACATTCGGCAAAGGTCACCAAGGTCCAGGACTCAAACCAGGGACAGCCGCAGCGAGGACTATAGCCTTTGAACATGGTTGCGCGCTTAACCCCTACGCCACCAGCGCCGCGCCCAAGCCTGTTGTTCTGATGTTCTCTAATAAACCTCTGTGGCCAGAAACAGAGCATCTGCAGATTAAATTACACACAGCTGGACTCTGTTTACTGATTAGGTGACTTCTCAAGGCAAGTAGTTTGAATGTATTTAGGCTATCAGAGTAAAGGGGGATGCACAACACACTTTCCGTAGTTTTGTATGATCCTGACTGCGACAAACTGTTATTGCAGGAATAATGTTTATTAAATCAGAAGTAACTTTTAGTTGATGCTAGACAGGTTTTCATTGGCCACCCTGTGTGGAGTTATTGCATGAGAATCGTGTACCAGGTTGATGTCACATCTATGAACACTTGGTTGGGTTCAGCTTGATGTTTTAAAGCTATTTGTGTCCCAGACCCTGTCAGCCTACAGTGTGCACGCAAAGCCATTTAGCAGACCCTGCAGAGTTTCTTTTCATCAAAGTTGCATGACGATGCTGAAGGATTTACAGAAGGAGAAAACTCAACCCTGAGTTATTTTTCCTTTAATGCACAGCAGAGGACATGTCAATTCTCTTCTTCTAGCGCTCCTCTTTTTGCATGAATCAGTTCAGTGCTGTTTAAGTTAAAGCTTATTTTCTGTTTCTCTGCTGATATAGAACATAGTAGAAATCCTTGGTGGTGGGAATAATTAATGCACAACGTTCTACTTCATCTTTGACAGGTGTTCTGATGGTTAGTTTATAGCTTAGCTTCTCCAGGTACCTAGACTGAGACTCTGATAGTAGAACTATGAGTAAAATACCATGAAATGAATTATGGCACTGAAAGAAAAAAGGAAAAATGTTTAAAGAAATGTGACTTCTACTACTAACCCTGAAATAATACAATATATTGTATTAGGAAATATAGTTAGTATATAGTTATCAACGTATAATTATCATGTATTGGCACTGAACTGCTGCTCAGCCAGTGACTGGATGCAGCTGTCTGGGTCCTCCAGCCATATATGATCCACTGAACTTGCTTTCTAATTAGGATCAAATTGGACTGAATGTAACTAAATGTGAGCAGATGGTTGGATCCTACTGGAACCATCTGGATGGATCTCAACTGGATTTGGATCCTGAATAATCTGTGATTTGGGTTTATTTCATACTGCTTGATATTAGGGGAACGTAACATTGACATGTTATTGGTGAATATTGCAATAATGAAATTTATTGTGTTTAACGTCTCTCTTCCATCAGCACAGTGTTCACACCACATCTTCTGAGCTAACATGTTGCTCACCAACATCTGCAGCTGATCAGTGGATGTCACTTCAGCTGGTCAGATATATTATTGGTACAATCTGAATGCATGGTACATGAAATATAATTTCCTACCAGATTTTGCTTTGTGATTGTGGTGTTGTGCACATTGATGACATTTGCAGGTCTAGACCTGTTGAGACCAATTAAAAGGTGAGAGTGTTCACTCTGTTTCAAATTAGCGGTGCTTGTTTCACTCATTCAGCCTTTAATCAGTGTTGGCTAACGATGTTTTGAAGTCAGATTTTAAAGTTTATGTATAAAGTCTGGGTTAATCTTATATTTTTAGGCAGATGCATACAGAAGCCAGGGACATGGTCTTTTCCAAAATGTATCTTTCTGAATCCCTCCATTCAGCCATCTGACTAGCAGTGCACAGCCAGAGAAAACTTGAGTGGGGTTGGCCTCCGCTTTAGCTTTTCCTTAAAAGCAATTTTTGGTGCAAGAAAAACATGTTATAAAATGTAATTGGCTTTAAAAATGTGCTTGTTATTTATACTGAAAACCAGTCCCTATCTAAGCTGTAAATATTTTAAAGATCAAATTTAAATCGTGATTCCCTCTCAGATTCGGAGATGAAATTTAATACTGATGTCGACTAAAACTAGTAGTTGTGTAGTTGTGGGAGAACCAAATAAAAACTAAATAATAAAACTCTGAGGTAAATATGCTGTTCTTCTGCTAACCGTGTTTCTGTAGTAGTTTTAAAGCCTTGGGATACCTCTGCAGTAAGCAGGCTGTTTATTATACCAGCAGACCGTAACCCTTGTAGCTTATTTGAAATATCCCAAAATCCTGAGGTCCTAATTTATTCTGAAGTATTGAGCTAAATTTTGTCGTCAGTTTCAGCTAAAATCACTGAGTTGGGAGACCAACCAAAAATCTGGTAAATTCATGATTCTTTTGCTTTTCTCCTTTTCAGAGAAACACTGGAGGCCTGACAGGTTGGTGTTTGGTGGTTCCAGTAGAACCTGCAGTGTGCTGCTTATTCTACCAGTAGACCCAGCAGAACCTTGCCTGGCCTGTTTAGACCTCAGCAATGATGCGATCAGAATCTCAGTGGGTTTGGAT
Organism: Crenichthys baileyi; assembly: GCA_036173005.1. Classification (NCBI taxonomy): domain Eukaryota; kingdom Metazoa; phylum Chordata; class Actinopteri; order Cyprinodontiformes; family Goodeidae; genus Crenichthys; species Crenichthys baileyi. The sequence continues at coordinate 28,772 of JAHHUM010002037.1, forward strand.
CTGGGACATTTTTTAAAACCTAGCTTTGATCAGGAGGATCAGCATGAGATCTTCAGAAGATCGAGGCATCTATGAGGCACCGAAACTAAAGGTCATTTTAAACAATGTTTCTAAAGATGGACAAGATTTAAACAAGAATCTAGAAAGCCACGTCTCATGTCAGGGGGTTAGAGCGGCTCAGCTGGTTCTGTGGTGTCGTCGGACGGCAAGCGACCCAAAACACTTCAGAACCATCTTTAATCCTTAATCAGAGTAAACATAGAATTAATTAGATCTGAATCTGATCATATGATTAAATTGCATTAGAATGAACTGGATTCTATTTAACTGGATGTTTTTCTATTTCTCCCTAAATTTAGCTTTTTACAGTTGGGCTGGGTTGATGAACTCTGGGTCGGAAACAATTTCAGGCCTTAAACGATCGACTGTAATGATAATGAATCCAGAAGATCACAAAACAAAAGGTTTATTTCTTTCTTTTATTAATGTGGGCGAAATAAATAAGCAAATGCTAAAGACTGGCGGATGGGTTAGCTGAAGCAACTTTCAGATAAAAATCAAACTGAAGAAAATAAACAAATAGTTGTTAAAAAGTCTCTAGACTGTGTTCAAATATTATGTGTGTGAATGAAAGCTGGTGGGTAAATAGCACTCACATTCCTCCACAGCACATGTTCAACTCCTCCTGCCTTCCTTCATAGACCTACAGGCATCCAAACATTACGGCACCGGAGCGCTGCTGGCAGCCAAAACACACAATGCAGCCAATCTGTCTTTGGTTCCACTGAAAGAAAAATCAGAGAACAAGCTGGCTTATTTGACATTGGCCGGTCACAAGCTGCGCCGCCGCCTCTTCCTGTAATCACAGAAATAATTCAAGCTCACAGCAAGGCTGAACTCTTGCCGTGACCCGCTGGTCAGCCGGAGTCTCTATAGTCAGACAAAGCACCTGGTCTGACACGAAGTCCTCCTTGCCTCAGCTAATGGAGTCATTGTTGTCCCCGATCTGGATTAAAGGCCAGAATTTTGAGCAAAATATGTACCCTACTGTGAGTTAGAGTTGCACTTTCACAGGTTTTGATCTTCCAGACCAGGAAACAGTACTTCACACCAGTGGAGAGAGAACATCCAGGTGACGCTGCTGCTGCGGCTGCCGCCACAAGAGGAGTTGGAGAGGAAGGAAAGTGATGCAGAGGACAGAAATGTCGCATTAGGAAGAAGCCATCTTTAATTCAGAAACGCCTCCATCAGCATCAATTAGCTTTTATAATGATGACATAATCCATCCGTCCGTCCATCTGTCCATCCGTCCTTCCGTCCGTCCATTGAGTGACATGTTTTATTTTTTAACTATGATGATGGAATACCTCAGCGTTAATCTGTGTGACCTGAACCAAATGAAATTAAGCAGTATTGAAAAGTATTCATACCTCAGTTCAAGTGAAAATGAAAAATTAAAAGCAGAATAAAATAGAAATATTGTTTATTGTCAAGGTAAATGGCAAATGAAAGCATACAGGTTCACAAATCACTAAAAAAACTATAACAAAGTTACAAGACTAAAAACTATAAAAATCAGAATCAAATGCAGGAATAAATAGTAGAATAAACTGTTCAGTAAAGAAAATAACCACATCACAAAAGAGAAATGCTGTGCTGTTAGCAAAAAGACGTACTCAGATTAAAGTGGAACTACATCCCAAATCAACTTTTATTGCAGATAAACTGTATGAACTGGGCCTTCAGGGATCTATCTTTATGTTACTGTGCTATTTCATGTAAACTTGTTTAATTCTGCAATATTTGTCCTAAAACCGTATTAGTGCTGCCCTCTTGGGGTGTAACGGTGGCTACGGCAGTTGAAGTTTCCTATTGGTTGAAACGGTCCAGCTTGGTCCATGTCTACATCATAGCCCCGCGTTCAGGTATAAAACCATCTCACTCAGACACGCCCTCGTAGCGAGTCAGGAGCTGGAACTGCTCCTCCACAGCCTCGACAGCGCCAGCTTTGGGCCTCGCTGAGTCAGCGCTTTAAGCCAGTGGTTCCAACTGGTAAAGCTCAGACCTGCTGGCCTCCATAAAGCCTCCCTCAACCTTCGGGTGATGAGGGGGGTGAAAAGTCCTCCACCTCTAAAGATCTATCTGTGGTGAAACTAGCGTCGCTCAGCTCACTCTCCACAATATGTGAAATTAAGCTAGTTGCCACTTTTCCTCGTCCTCCTGACGACGCCCTCCTTAACCCCAGCCACTCATCCCCACACCTGGCCACGCCCCTCAGTGTCTCTTAGCACCGCCCACTCAGCAGTGTGAATTCCACAGTGTTGATCCCAATGTACACTTACTATTCAGAACAGGAGCGCATCAAAAGCAACACATACATGTCAAAGGCATGTATGTGTTGCTTATATGAAGGGACACAAAATCCCCTTCATGTCCTCAAGTTTTGTCTCACATGTTTCTCAAACGCCACCAAACAAGGCAGGATCGAAAACAGTGTGACAGCAGCTTCAAATATTCCCATTTATATTATGGGATGTTCTGTTCTCTATGCTTGACTTGCTAACATCATGTACTGATGGCACACTCAAATTGCTCTAGATTCATGTGGGTTAAATCTGAAACAATGATGAGAATGATTTTTTTCTCTTCTTTGTGTTTAAAGAGAAAGCATTATAAAGGGCATGAACAGAATGCAGCGCGATATTGGAAAGGACTGAAGTGCCATCCAGACAGAGAAATGTTGCTGCAGATCTTTTGAATTCAGGGTGTGTCTCCATATGAACGTGCTTTGAGGTCAACCTAATAGATGTTCAGCCCACATCTTCACTTATCTCTTTCTGAATACAGAAGCCGACCAAAGAGAAGTTTTTCCTCCTTCATCTAGAGAAGATCATAGATGCCTTTACTTGCTATTGAAAAGCGTCACTTTTATTTCTACCTACTGGTTCATCTCTTTTAGTTTTCCTTTTTCTGACTAAAACTTGATCAGTCTGGGTTTGGCGATGCTGTGCTCGAAAGCATCAGCCTCTAACGTTTTTCCTGTCCTGGATGGTGACCTAAATGAGCTACCTTTGTGTCATAAAGCCTCTCTGTGTGTCCCGAGGCGACCAGTGGCCCAAATTAACCGACGCTGACACATGCTCAATCCTCAAAAGGATTAAAAGCCAATTACAGAGTTTGAGTCATCAGAGTGCAGTCAGACCTGAGACAGCAGAAATTAAAAGGAAGTAGCAGTGCCTGCTTAGAGATGGCATCATTCAGTTTTTGAGTTATGTTGTGGTATGATGGTGATTAAAATGTAAAAGGAGCTTTAGGCATTGTTTCTTGTAAATTTCTTAGGATTATTTACTGCTGGTTGTTCCTTCAGAAAGAACTGCAGAGTTGCCTGCTGTACATAAGACAACATCATCTGGTTTATTAATGCAAGTCTTTGATTTCATCTTTATTCTCAGTTTTATTGTAACTGTGGACACAATGGATTCCATATGATCCCTCTTGTTGCTCTGTTACATTTATCTGACTTTTTCGAACAAAAACATTCGTCATACAGGGATTTTTGTTTTGAAAGCGAGTCATATGAAAACAATTAATACACTTTGTGGCTCAGTTTTTGCTAAAATTTAAGCAAAAGACGTTTTTCTTCCTGACTATTGTTGTCATTAATATTAATATAGTAGGTCCTGCCAGTTCATCAGCTCAGCTTGGATGATGTTGTTTTTTCTGCTGCTTTGGGACTCTGTGAGCACTGAGGGCAGGCAGGGATCGATTTCACTCCCAGGGGTGGATAATCAAAGGCTCATCTGAAAGGGCACTGACACTGACAGCACTATACAGAGCGGCTGCTACACCAACATCTTTTTATCATTGACTCTCTACTGTAGATCCACTCAACATAGATGAACACTACAGATGCACAGGCCTCTGCAGTGTAATTGTTGCATTACTTAAAATTTTGTAATCAAAGGTCAAAATAGGGAAAACTTGATATTTGACTTTATTGTATTGATAGCTTTTAAAGTCCAAGTCCAGTCCTACCGGGCCACTATCCTGCAACCTTCAGATTCAATTCAGTTTTATTTATATATCCCCAATTCACAACACATGTTGTCTCAAGACATTTTAAAGTCAGTTCAATCCAATCATCCAGGTTCCCAGTCAGGTTCACACATTCCAATTAATCCTAACTATCAACCAGTCAGATTCAGTTATTTATTCAAATTGGATAAAAAGTTTTTCTATCTAAGGAAACCCAGCAGATTGCATCCAGTCAGTGACTTGCAGCATTCACTCCTCCTGGATGAGCATGTAGAGACAGTGGACAGTCACTGGCGTTGACTTTGCAGCAATCCCTCATACTGAGCATGCATGTCGCGACAGTGGAGAGGAAAAAACTCCCTTTTAACAGGAAGAAACCTCCAGCAGAACCAGACCAGGCTCAGTGTGAGCGGCCATCTGCCACGACCGACTGGGGTTAGAGAGAACAGAGCAGAGACACAAAGAGAACAAAGAAGCACTGATCCAGGAGTACTTTCTATGGGAAGGAAAAGGTAAATGTTAATGGATGTAGCTCCTTTAGTCGTTTCACCTAGAAAGAAAGAACAGATAAACTCTGAGCCAGTTTTCAAGTTTAGAGTCTGAAAGAGAGCACATAGAGTTAGTTACAGTAAAAGCTCAGTCAGTAGCTATGTCTGGGAGAAAAAATGCATCCCTACTCCAACAAACCCCTGAGCTAAAAGAAGACATTATCTTTAACGTGTTATGAGGGAAGGTAAAGGGGTATGAAGTGGCAGTCGTGTTTTAATATTACTGTGTTTTATAAACAAACAGCAGCATCATACACATTTAAACACGGATGATCAGCTGCATGATTTTATTGTTTTAGTCTGAAAATATGTTGTATTTAGTAAAAGTTGCTGCTGTGCATTATGAGCTTATTATGTGCAAACATTTTAGAAAATGTTTTTAGCAACAGAGAAAACTGAATCAAAACTTGTTTTGGCTATTAGCGTCAGCATGCTAATGTTGGCGGTAGAACGCTGATTAGCTGTGGCTGCACACACAGAAAGTGGGTTCAAAGGATGACAAGGAGATGAACTCACTCAGTGATATTACGAAATCTATGACTGGGCATAAATCTTCCAAAATGGTTCAAAAACATGCTTGGTTGACCCAGACCACAGGGCAGTTTGAATAGGGCTTCAGTAGGCTACACAAATATTAATTTAAGAAACTTAGAGGAGGCTTTTCAGGCCTTTTCCGTTTGGCTCCCAAGCGTTGGCATTCCTTGCCATTGAATATAACACAGGCCTGTTGACTTGCTCTGTTTCTGCCGTTTGGCCCGTTTGGCTCTTTTTAATGCCTCTGTTCTATTTTAAATTCTGTTTGATGTTTGGTTTTAATATCTTTTATTTTCTTATTTTTGTGCAGCACTTTGGGCAAATTGCTGTTTTTAAATCTTTATAAATAAGTTGGGTTTGGATTCCATGTCAGATGAAAATATCGTGAATATCGATATAAATCACGTTGCGATCTTCACCCGACTGCATCGAATTAACTGGAAGCTTAGTTTGGATGGAGGAGTGATGAAAAGGAAGAGATGGTTTAACAACCAGGACTTCATCCTGGAGGAGAGAGATGAAGGTCAGGTGTGGCTTCAACACTTGCAGTTTTTATTGAGTTGCCGCATGAAACATTTGAAAATCTTCTTCAGGATCTGGATGCCCTTTATGTCCTCGTATGACATTTACTTTGCTGTTTTTGTGGGTCAGCTGACATTTTACAGTACAAGAAAAAAGTCTTTATAAAGTGTCAAATAAGCCCGCTTCATAATGCAGTTGGATATGAAGACAAATATTTTTAATGATTTCTATAAAAAACAGAAGCAGTTAAAATCTGTATTTCTTTAAAGAAAAATTATGAATAAATGTTAGTGTCCTGTGAGAAAAAATTAAAACATTACCTGTGACTCCTCAGAGGTCGGCAGGTATCAATCTGCAGTGCTTTAATCAGCCTCTGCTTTAGATAAGCACTTTCACCACTGACTGTCTACCTCATATAGATCATTATCTGGCAGAGCTAAAGGATTTAGATCGTCGTTCCCTCTGAAAGACAAGAGATTCCCTCTGTATCCACGGACCATCTTCCTGTGTCCAATAGACCTGATTGACCGGTTGGTGTTTCTACACGTTTTATCTCCAACATCTGTGCTGAAGCTTAAAACCCACTGATGAAGCTTGAGGTATCAATGCTGCCACAGGTCTGATCTCAAGGTTAAAGGTCAGAGATTATCTGTCTTGTTGAGCAATGTGTTGCAGCAGCTTTTGCTCAAAATTTTTAATGTAATAATTTTTCCTGTAAGGTATTAATGCAGAGTTAATTCATGTAGGCGGCCCGGCTTTGGACCTCACTGTGGAAACGAACACAACTGATGGCTGTGGTGAACTAAAAGGTTCTGGGAGGAAATATTGCCTCTACTGTATATCCAAACAGGTCATAATGGTACCAGATTTGAAAGGTTCTGTTGCAGCTGCTGCATCAACATGTTCAGATTCAGTGAGGCAGACATGATGAGTACTGCTGCACTTTAGTTTAAAGTCAGAAATATTAGCTGGACCATCAGCTAAAGTTGGATTTATGGTTTTTGACCTTCTCCATCCTCAAAATCCAATATGGCTGCTGTATAAAACATAATGATTGTTGCAATAATAAACTACCGAGCTGTATTTCTGTCAGTTTGTATCTCATTAAATGATTCACAGGGATCTACTTCATCCCGTCTAGAACGTGTCTCTTTACTGTTTTAATGCATAGGTTATAAACATGGTGTTGTTGACAGTAGTTAGCTTGATGGCTAGGCTAACTGCTGTTAGCCCACAGCACCACAGACTGGACGTACATTAAAACAAGCAGCAGAATGTTGTTTTCTACACAAATTAACTTTTATGTTTTGCAGCAAATTGTCGACAGGTTGGCAGGTTAGAGAATCCACATTGATTCAGTTTTTAGTTGAAAGACGTTAGGAGACAAAGCAGGATCCTGAATCCGTTCACTGTGATGAAACCCTCCCCTGATGTCTTGTTCTGCGTTTGTAGAAAGAAAAGCAGTGTTTCTTGTTGGATTTACTCAGCCAGAGAAACATTTTGAGCTTTCTCAGTCGGATCTTTGAAGGTGCCAGTTTGACGCTCAGGTGTAATTAGCTGTTGTCATGTCTCAGTGCCAGACGTTTTTCGGTAAAGTCTTTACTGCCAACAGATCCAGTGCAAACACCAACTATTACTGCATCTGTTTTCTGTTAAAATAGCAATATGTTGTCTGGAAAATTGTAAAACTATTAAAGCTGTGTGTGTGGTTTATTTTAATCTGTTCAGGTGGAAGGGATTTATAGTTGCTCCAGTAATTTGTCGAACGTTTACCTAAGGTAAAAATTATTAACAATGAATTTCTAAGTGCTTCAAAGCTGTTATGTTTCTGCAGGAGGTCAGACTGTGAGGTTAGATGGCTGCAGTGAAGATCTGTCAACACACGTTTAACTGGGTTTACAGTACAGTCATTCATAACAGACAGAATAAGGTTGGGAACAAAACAACAGTGAGAAAATATATAAAAAATAAGTTTATGAGTAAATCTGTGCAGCTCTCTCCCATCCACATATTCATTATCGTCTGTCTGGTCTTACCTGAGGTGGAGTTCTGGAGGTCCAGAACACAGCCATTCTCCTTATCTCCAAAGGGCTCCCAAGGTGTTCCCAGGCCCTAGTTGGGGCCCTTCCAGCAGGTTCTGGGTGTACCTCAGGGTCTTTTCTCAGTGCCCCAGAAAACCTACAGACTGAAATGTTTACTCGTGGTGACTGAATTTGACATTGAAGTGGCAGCTAAAGCAGGAACATGAGAAAGTTAGTGGTAGACCTCTGCAGGCATCCATCTACCAATACATTTGTTGTTCTGGGTTTTTGTTCTGTACAGGATTGAGAAGTTCTGTACAGACTGGACTGCTCACCAGTCCATCACAGGCCAAAATACAGCAAATCAGTTTAAATAGTTACTGGTAGAGAATGTGTAAAATAAAGTTTCCATGGTCATGGGACAGAACCAGATCCAGATACAAGCAGCTGAGATGAGCTTCATCTGTAGGGTGACCAGGCTCTGTTAGAGATATGGGGAGAAGCTCTAATTAGAGCTGCTGCTCCTCCACAGCTGAGATGGTTCATGTGATAATAATGATCCTGGACATGGATTATCTCTTCATCTTGGCTCCTTTCTGCTTGGAACAGCTTCAGGAATCCTTCAGGAGGAGCTGGAGAGCCTGGCTGAGGAGAGGCAGGTCTTGGTGTCCCTCCTGGACCCATTACCTCTGACCTCATATACATGGAAGACAAGTGAATGACTAAAGAGCTGAAATAAAACAAATGAGATGACTTGTTGAAGAAGAGAGAAAGCTAGCTAGTAGGGGTGTTCAAAGTATCATGTCACAGTTTTTTACAGTAAAATAACATCACAGATACCCCAAGTTTAAACGCAGCAGTGAAAGAAAAACATAGCAGAGTCTTTAGGCCAAGGGTGGACATCTCCAGTCCTCCAGGGCCAGTGTCCTGCAACTTTTAGATGTGTCATGAATGGATCAGGTTTTGCAATTTTGCCAGTTTATGTCTGTCAGAACCTGACGTCCTTACAACTGTGCTTGACCCACTCTGAGTTGGTATTGGAGCTACACTGTGTCAGTACCAGTCTGTGATTGGCTGCTGCTGATTGGACTACTGTCCCAGCCCTGTGAACCAATCAGCTGTCTTTATTGTTCCACATCGCTGTATATCAATGCTGCCCACTGGTGGGCAGCTGGAAAATGACTGAAAGCCCAGCTCTGGTATTATTCAGTCTAATGTAATCCAACCCAGAGAGATGCTGTTAGGATGTACAGTTAAAACAGTCTAATTAACAATGAACCACAGCCAGTGTCTGGGTGTGAAAGGACAACATTTATAGCTAATTAAACCCTAGCAGGAATCTGGATGTGTGCTCACACTCTGGATGTTGTGTGCAAAGATGTTTTTTGTCATTTGGCATTTTGCAGATGCACTTTCAGTGTTCTGCTGCTGATCCACTCGAGCCACTGTAAACATCCCTGACGGTGAGATGATATAATCAGCTGCAAAGGCACACCTCTTCATCTGACTCCCAGTGGTGCTGTCCTTCACTCGCCTCCTCTCCATCCCCACTAATTCCCTCTCAACTAGCAATTTTATAGCTCAGTGCCCGCCAAATCCTCCAATGTCACCCTACAGGTAAAAAAAAAAAACACAGCTTCACTTTTCAACCTGAGAGACAATTTCCTGTCTGCTCCAGACTCATTCGGCTCCACGTATATTTTCTGTTTATCTTGCTGCTGATTGTCAGGTTCTGCTTTCAGGTTTTACTCCTCCTGATAAAGGAGATTTGTTTCTGAATTGGGAGGAAATGGCTGGAATCTTATCCGCAGGCTGAAGCCTAATTTGCCTGGGAATGCAGTCATCTGTGCCTAATTGTGCTGGAATCAGAGCTTTGACTGCTGTAGACAGACAAATGCCTTCGCAGTCACCATGTAAATGATGTAAAATTACTGCTGGATGTCCACAGAAATTCAAACTAAAGCTGATTAATGGAATTAGCTTTTATTGCCCCACGTCCTTCAGATGCTGTAGGTGCTTGGGGCTTAGATACATCCTCCACAGAGGCCTAATGCAGATGAATACATCCCATTGATTCCTCCCACAGCCACTGTTTGTTGAATGAAATCAGGCGTTGTTCTTTTATGTACTTCAGTGACTTCAGTTGAGCAACAATCAGAATTAACAGAAATAAAAATAAACACAATAACTTTGGGCTTTTTGGAGCCTTTCCTCCAACATTGTTTAGTTTCCAGTGTTATGTCATCCCTCTGTAGATGGTTAAGGTGTCATATTAGTTATGAGTGTAGTCTGTTGTATAACACATGATCTGTTTGATCTGAAACATTTTGGTGCCCCAAAAACCAAAAAACACAAGAAATGTTTTATTTTACAGCACCATCATTTACTGACACTCATGTTAGAGAGCAAACTGAAAATCAAAAGCTGTAATGACCCGGCTGCACCCTGACCTTTGTTTGTACAGGTAAGTCCCATCGAGACACAACGTCTCATTTTCTAGAGAGACCTGTTCAGTCTGATGAAGCCGGTATGTAGCTCAGCTGTCTGAAAGGGTTTCCATTTTATTTCCTCATTTGCATTTTTAGCTATAGGCCACAGTTTGCAGAGAGGTCACAAAGGATCACAAGGATCTCGTTGTGCAAAGGTATCAGTCAGCAGGAGGATACAAAGGAATTTCTTGCCATCATAAATATATTATAACTCAATGAAGACAGTTATCATAACTGGAGAAACAGGGATATCAGAAAAAGGGGAAATTTCTCCAAACTTTGATGAAATGACAAAACTGGAAGTGATCAGAGAGGCTCTCAGGAGGCAGACAGCAGCACTGAAGGAGGGTTATTGGGTCCAACAAGGACTTTCTGTGTTCTACATCTGACCAGAGTCTCATTAGCCTAGAAATGTGAAGAAGACTGTTCTGCACGTAAGAGCTTGGTGCCACAGGAAGCTCCACAAGCATGCTTTTCTGCTAAACTGGTTCCAGCGCTGAAATGGTGAGATTGCTTGCTTAGAACAAATTCTTTCTATCTCTGCATTTTTTTTACATGCCCTGTTGCTGCATTTCAGGCATACCATATGGAGCAGATCGTTCCCTACATGAGCCGGGGCAGTTTTGCACTACAAAAGGGCATCTCAAGTTAGAATCCTAACTGCTTGATTAAGTTTATTAATTCCAGATTCAGTCCAGTATCAGAGTAGGCAGGACAAATAGATGTTATAGTAACCTGTGTTTGTATGACCTTCAGCCATTTGGGTAATTGTGGTGTGTGTGTGTGGGGGGGGGGGGGTTTGTGTGTGTGTGAGAATAGTGACCAATACCAATAACCTGGGTTTGAATCTTGGCAGCTGCAGAGGAAAGAACCATGTATTACCGTTGAAAATGTTTGGAGCATCATGTTTAAAGCTGCTGAGGTCCGACATTGATCAGCGGAGTCATTTAAACTGAGCTCTCTGTGTCTCTTCGTTCTGCTGTTGGTTTACATGTTGACCACCACACATGCTGCTCTGTGGATCCTAGACATGAAGGTGTGTGCTTTATGTCTGTTTAGGAATCTTATTTTGAAGTACGAGAGGAAGTAGTTCTTCAGTGAAGTGTTCTGTTGATGGAGTCGACTAATAAAGATTCTGACCCGGCTCAGCCTGTTACATAAACACTGAAGAAGTCTCCAGTACCTTGGCAGCATTTTGGGTTCTCAGTAGAATAAAAAAAATATTTGTTGAGTGCTGCAACATCATGTTCTGGTTGGCTCATAGGAATGGGCCGGGTACTGGTACCAGGATAAACCAAAGATTTACAAGGTTACTGTTACGGAACCACTATAATTTTCATTCATTCTTTTCTATGCTACAAAGACCCATATGGAAGCTTGGGTAAACGCTCATGTTGCTAAGCACTGCTGGACAGCTGGCTTAAAGGAAGATCCCACATTTTTCTGTCGTTTACAACGAAGACTAATCTGACTGCTTCCATTTCCTTACAACTGGGCCATGCAGTAGTGTGAAAACTAAAAGAGCCCAACTAGGAACAGGAGCTGAAAGCTTTCAACATCTATAAACTCTGCGTACATCAGCTGTACGCGATGTCAGCTGTCCATTTAAAACAAATTCTACTGGACCCTGACCGTCAATTAAGCAAGGGTGAGAATGTGGCCAATCAGCACAGGGACCTGATGCGGGTGGAAATCTTGTAATATTTGCAAATATTTTAACTGACAAATTGAAGTCTTCTAAAACTGGAAGTTGTTTGGTAAAACACAACATATTAGTCTTTTATTAGTCATATTTTTTTATTTTATTTTAAGGAAACATCCAACAAATGAACCAACAAAATAGAAAATATTTGACCCAAATAATTAGGAAGATGCATATCTTTCCTTTAATGAGGCAAATGTCCGAGTCCCTTTTTAAGTTTTGGATCTACGATCATTTACAAATGGGTTTTCTTCAAAAATCTGACTACTTTGTTTTATTCCAGTAACACATGTTTATTCCATTGCAGAGCAAATATAAATGAGTCATAATAAATATTTTTTTAATTTTTAAATGGTCAAAAAAGGAACACTTGTGGACCCTGAGTCCATTTAACTTGACACTTTTGAAAATTATTTGGACACTGCTGTAAATCCAGGCATACAGGCAATGTTGGTACTCCCCAGCAGGTTATTTTTTGAGATTTTATTCGTTCCTTTTAACTGTTTCTTTCTTCTGGTTTTGTTCTCTTTGAAGGACGTCGATTTGGAAAGTGCTCCACAGATAAAGTCAGACTGACTTATTGAATTATTTGCGTAGAAAGGAGTATCAAAACAGAACAGAGCAGGTTGCTGCAGGCTGTAGCTTGAGATTCATCTCCACACTCTGTAAATGCAGAGATGTTCTGTATATTCACAATGTTCCACAGCAGAACCATTATCACCTTCAGACAGAGTCTGTATTTCAGCATTCAGGGAGGAAAAATGAACAAAGCAGCAATATTTGTGTATAAAAATAAGATGTAGAAGAATGAGGCGGCTCTTCTCAGAGCTGAAGGTTGGCTTGCTGAATTCTTTACTGAAGCTTCAGGACCAGGACCTTTACTGGAATCAGTTGCTGCACATGAATACATTTAGATCGAACACAAATTTGACAGAGACAGTTAGTAATAGACAAATATTTCTCATGCTTTAGAGGCCAAAATCTTGTGCTAACCAAATTAAAAATGGAAATATACCGCTGCCTCCTCCTGTTTAGGATCAAATGTGATGCTAAGCCTCTCAGACCCAGGCAGCCTCGGCTGATTCTGTCAATGAGCCCCGAGGTGCTGAGAAGTAGTATTTCATGGGTAAACAGAAAAAGCGTATACAGATCCTGTTATTTTCTCAGCCCTCTCCAACCTGCTGTCATTGTACAAATGGCTGAGCTTCTGCTGAAACGCTGCTCAGCATTTGTCACACCGTCATCAAGGTCAGAGGACCGGCTGGTCCCGGCTAACAGCTCACAGCTTCATAAAAAAGCCCACTCCTCCAGTGCTGTGGATAATGTGCACACACATACATGCATGGGTGCAGAAAATCAGCTTATTAGCAGAGGTCTGATGAATTAAAGTCAATTCAGTTTTATTTATATAGCCAATTCACAACACATGTCATCTCAAGGCACTTTACCAAAAAAGTCAACCTTATTATACAGATTTGAAGTTAAGTACATACATTCCAATTAATCCTAACTATCAAACAGTCAGATTATGTTTATTATTAAATTAGTTAAAAGTTTTTCTATCTAAGGAAACCCAGCAGATTGCATCCAGTCATCGACTTGCAGCATTCACTCCTCCTGGATGAGCATGTAGAGACAGTGGACAGTCACTGGCGTTGACTTTGCAGCAATCCCTCATACTGAGCATGCATGTAGCGACAGTGGAGAGGAAAAACTCCCTTTTAACAGGAAGAAACCTCCAGCAGAACCAG
>JAHHUM010002037.1:47532-76646 GCA_036173005.1 Crenichthys baileyi
ACCCTTTCCACGGGGTCCATGTGTACAGCTGCAAATTTCACCAGGTTTGAATGTGTTGATTGCTGGGAAAGGGGGGGGTTTTTTTAGTTGAAAACCCCTGCTCAGGCTAGGGGTTACATAAACCTTTTAAAAATTTTGGGTGGACAAGGAACCTGGATTTCCCAACAGATTCCATTTAAAACGGGACATTTGAGATTGGGTTTTTTCGGGTTTTTTTTCCCCAGGAAGGGGAAAGGTTTCTGTGATAATGGGGAAAAATCAAAAGGGAAAACAGATTTTTTAAAGGTTGTTACAGTATTGCCCTGATAATAAATCATTAAAAATAAAATTTTTCTTTCAGTTGGGGGGAGTACCCCGGTTTAAATTTAAAAACTAAAAGGGTTTTTATTAAGAACTTGGCCCGGGACAGCCAGGGTTGTGAGAAAATATCAAAATGGGATGGGAATTTCAAATTTTCGGGCTTTTTTTGGCCAAGTTTGTACATAAAAAAACAAAAACTTTGACCCCCCCCCGGTTTACATTTTGCTTTTTGGGGTTTTTGTTTTTGCACTACAAAATATACATATCTCCCAATGTACAATATAAAACATATATAAAAAAAAAAGGTCCCTTTTTGCAACACCCTGAAATGCTGTTTTTTTGTATTTTTTTGAATTTTAAACCCGAAAAACAGCCGGGGGAAGGGAAACTGTCTCTGTGGGGGGCGGGTTTTTTGTGAACAGCGTCGAAAGCGTGGGCCAAAGGCAGAAGTCAAAACATTTTTAGGGCGGGTGTGTGGGGCCCTCCCAGGATTTTGAAACTTTTTTCCAAAACCCTAGACCTGTAAAAAGTCTTGGATGGGGGGGGGTCAGCCCTGTTGATTCCTCTGCAGCCCTGATTGTTCGTTTGCAGTCTGGCCCCTGTCCTTTTTTTTGTGGATAAACCCCGAACCACACGGAGATGGATAAAGGACGGACAGATAAATGATGGCAGTGTAAAAGATGACCAGCAGCCCCCGGGTTGGAAAGGGTTTGTACTTTTGGGGGGGGGGGTTTGGTAAGGAAGTACGGGTCTCTGCGGGGCCCCCCCTTCTTCCAAACCGGGGTCATGTGTGGGGGACCTTTCTGGGGCCCCTCAGGGGATGGGTTCCTAAGAACCTAAATGATCCACAGCCGACACGGTGTTTTTGAGGAGGGGTGGGGGGGGGGTAGGAGGGGGTTTTTTCCGAAAGCCCACCACCATCCCCACAGTTTTGAGTGGGTTTAGTTCCAGGTAGTTCTGCCTACACCATGGACCAGCCAAATCCCCCTCCTGTCTGTATGAAAATCAAAACACCGTCCCGGATAAACCCAAAGACAGTGGTGTCACTGCCCAAAACTTTTAGGGGGTTTCACGGACGGTCCGCTGAGGTGCAGTCATTTGTGTAGAGGGGGGGGGGTAGAAGAGGAGTGGGGCATAGAACACACCCCTGGGGGCACCATGTGCTATTGATCTGGTCGGGAAAGATGCTCCCAGTCTCAACATGCATGCGGTCGGTTCGTCAGGAAGCTGTTGATCCACTGACAGTTGGAGGCTGGGACGTTGAGCTGGGTGAGCTTATGTGGAGGATGTCTGGTATGATTGGTGTGAAGGCGAGCTGAAGCTACAAACAGGGATCCTGGCGCTAGGTCCCGGGGTGTCGAGGTGTGCAGGATGAAGTGTAGACCAATTTACAGCATAAATCTGCCACCTGTTGGCTCGGTCACGTCCCCCAAACTGCAGGGTCCGCCAGGTAGAGGCCTGTGATGTCTTTAGGTGCGTAAACACCAGCCGATCAAAGGAATTTCATGACCACAGACAATCAGGGCTACAGGCCTGTAGTCATTTAAATCCTAGGATGAGTGGGTTTCTTGGGCATGGGATGATGGTGATCGTTTGAAGCCAGGATGGGGACCTCAAACTTCTCCAGTGACTCTCAGTGACTCCAGTCATTCTCCATATATTTTAGTCTTACACTCAATGCCATATATCAGCACAAGGTCCAGAGAATGAAGACAAACGAAGCCAAGTGAAGCGGTTTTAATTTATTTAAACCGTTTCACTTGGTTTTTAATTTTATGAAGTTTGGTTTTGTTTGCGTTAAAAACTCAGCCATCTTAGTGCTAGCAGATTCTCTGCAGAACACATCTTCAGTTTTGTGTTCTGTGTTTGTGTGTTTTTAAAGTTCAGACAAACTTTACTTGAAGGGTGATTTTAAACAGAAGATTGATCATAACGCGCCGTCCGCGCTTATGCATTTTAACCCTTTTATTGACAGTATTTTTAAAGGTGTGTGTTCGATTCTGGTGCTAAGCTATCAGCGTCCTTCGTTAGCTTTAACAGCTAAGAACATGTGCTTGCCTGCTAAAGAATATTTACCCAGAAAGGTTGTTAGTTTTCAATCTAGTAAATATAAGTTCCCTAAACATTATTTTACTAAACTTGATAACTAAGTAAACACCCTTAAGCCCCATTTCCCAAGAAAGATTTGGTTCTTTTCCAAAATACCTCCTTAAATATTTTACCGTCTCTTTTAATAATATTTCTTTAAATATTATTTCAATACATAAAGACAGCTAATGAAACACCATTGAGAGTTAGTCATCCAGAAGGTTGGTTTTATTCAGCAGATCATTGTTTAAAACATTATTTTATTAAAATAATATTTGATCTGATCTTGCATTGAGTGGTTGTCCAAAGGTATGCTGATTATTGCCTAAGTTAGTTCCAAGACTAACTTAACTTCATTCCCAGATTCTTCAAGATAATCCTTGGGTCTCAAACATAAACATTGCATGGTAATGTTGCATCACTCTTTTGGTCATGGTTTTCAATCATCTTTATTCAACTTGTTTATATTGTACATAACCCATTAGTCTTCCCTATTCTTTAATTCTGCTTGGTAGTTTAGTTGGATTGTTTTAGCATAGTAAAGAGTTTGTTGATTGAAATATGTTTGACTTTGAATTGACTTATTTTCGTTAATAAATTCTTGTATTGAAATTGTGTGAATTCATTCCATGTGTGTGGAGAGTTTTGCTGTTCAATAATGTCAGAGCTTGGCTCACACTTTTCTATTTTGTCCTAATAACATCGCCTTACTGGGCTGGTATTCACAGGACAACCCTTAACAGACCAAAATATTATTTGATAAAACATTCAAGTATTAACATAAAATATAAAATAATATTTTCAGATTCATAATCCTAACAATGCAGCACAGCTTAGTTTTATTCTTTTTAGTTTGTATGATAACTCCCAATATCCATTCTAGCAGAAAATGAATGCAGGATTTATTGTACATCAGGCTTTTCTTCCGTCAGTCAACATAGTTTGGTCTTATTCTTCGTTTTTCGTTACCACTGGAGCTACTGTGTTGCCCGTGGTGGAAACCTTGCATCTGTGTGGTGCTCCAATAAATATAACTGGCTAAGAAGCCTTATTTACTACAAGGCTTGTTCATATATAATGACTTGGATTGGAGGTTCTGGCTCTGAGCAGGTATGTCTAAGGAATCATTACAATTATTGTTCTGTAAAATGTGTGTGGGACTTTGGAAATGTTTCTATTTATCTTTTATTGGTTTAGGACAAGTTACCAAAAATGAGACAATTCATGGCTGAAAAATGCTGATATTTAAAATGTTAAGCTTGCTGTTATTTATAAAGCTTGAAGGATGATTTTTTTGTAAACCGAACAGAGTATTTATTGATTTAATAATTTCACTCTTCTGCTTTCTCCTCATATTATACCTTTCTAGGAGCGTTCCTGGTTTTGGAGTGATGGTTCACAATTCTACTTCTCAGAGACTGGTGCGCATAAAGGCCTTCAAGCAGCAAAAGTTATAACTGCCTTGCAATTAATTATTTAGGTAATCTAATGCAGAAATGACTGTAGAACAGCAGACATTTAATAATATACAGAGAGACATTTACCATGTACATCATATTTCTGTTCAGGTATCTGTATTCAGATATTTACTTTATGGTAAAAATGTTGTTTCTTGGTTTTTTTTTGTACCTGCAGTTTTTTTTTGTACCTGCAGCTTCCAGATGTGGGACAGACTACCCGTGCCATAACCGATACCCATTTGTCTGTGTCAAAATATATGGAAGGAAGACATTAAGACATTTATAATCGTTCATAATGTTCTTTATTTCTCTCCTGCTGCTGTAACGCTATGAAATGAGTGACGTGACAAGATTCAGGAGGTTGATTGTCTCTTTGGTCGTGTGCCAAAGAGCAAACTAACTGTGTTATGGAAAGAATGCTTTTAGCTCTACTAAACTCAAACCTCTTTTCTGTTGCAAAATAAAATTTCTGAAGCATGAAACAAGTTGTTTTTTGTGTTTCTGTCTTGAGTGGCTTTAGACAGAAACGAAGCAAATAACAGGACATTAAAAACAGAAGTGCATTATGGTCTGGAGAGTTCAAGAATCAGGGGCAGCATTTCACGTTATAATAGTACAGCATATATAATATGTAGAAAAAATAGTAAAGTACATCAAAAACAAAACATTTCAGCGACTGGAAGAATGCTATTGGTTGGGTTTTAAGCACATTACTCTGTAACTTTTAAACTCATGGTGAATTCAGTTCCTACTGTAAACACTGTTAAATGATACACCTTTTAAACATACATCCTAACATGATTGCATGAGAAACTCCAATAATTGTTCAAATGTTCAATGTTGTCAATGTGTCACTGAGGAAACAGGGACATCATTAGTGGGTAGTACTTGGATCTGAAAATCTAATGACATGAAATCATACCATACTAACTTCATTATAGAAAACGTTTAACACCACACAGGGCCAACATGCTGTATACAGACTAAATGAAACACTAGTCACATGACACAAAAATGAAATCAATAGGACTAAAAATAAATAAAAGCCTTATAATAAAAATAATAAAACAGTCAAAGATGGTAAAAAAACTATTAAAGTCAACATCTCAGATGGTGTCACAGGCCAGGGAGAAGAGATGGTGTTTAAGAAAAGCATTTAAAAAAACAGACAGGGAATATCATTAATTTTAGGAGCTGGTACAGGCAAAAGCTTGTTCTTTAATCTTAAACTTCGTCTCGGCACAGTCAGGAGCAGCTAATCAGCTGACCTGAGGGAACGGAGAGCGTGAATTTACTTTAGCCAGCTGCCTAAATAAAAAAAAAAGCTGGATTTCACACTGCTCTGATGTAATTTTCTTACTTTAGTCCAGCATCCACTTGACCGAGGTTGTAACAGAGGCCTGTTGTACTGAACGAAGTGACTAACATCTGCATGGGGGTCTCAGTGGAGCTTCCAAAGACTATCACCTCCATCTTTTTCTCATTAAACTTTAAAAAGTTCAATTCAGTTCAATTCAGTTTATTTATATAGTTCTAATTCACAACACGTCGTCTCAAGACACTTCACAAAAGCCAGGTTCATACATTCCAATTAATCCTATTAACAATCAGTGCAGTCAGATTCAATTATTTATTCAAATTGGATAAAAAGTTTTTCTGTCTAAGGAAACCCAGCAGATTGCATCCAGTCAGTGACTTGCAGCATTCACTCCTGGATGAGCACGTAGAGACAATGGACAGTTGCTGGCGTTGACTTTGCAGCAATCCCTCATACTGAGCATGCATGTAGCGACAGTGGAGAGGAAAAACTCCCTTTTAACAGGAAGAAACCTCCAGCAGAACCAGGCTCAGTGTGAGCGGCCATCTGCCACGACCGACTGGGGGTTAGAGAGAACAGAGTAGAGACACAAAGAGAACAAAGAAGCACTGATCCAGGAGTACTTTCTATGGGAAAGAAAAGTAAAACATTAATGGTAATAATTTATTTTTGTTTCATCCAGGAGAGAAAAACAGCATATCAAGCAGATCAACTCTAGGCTAGAGTATGACATAGAGCACTTACAGTTAGTCCCCAGTAGAAGCTCAGCCAGTAGCTGTGTCTAGGAGAGACAGGGTTAAACACTGAAAGACAGGGCCAATTGTATCATCTGTATAACGTGAGCATTAAGTTGTTGGCAGCAGCAGCTTGGGCGATGTCCTCCTCCAGGAAGGTGCCACAGCTAAACACAGCCCAGGTCAGATTTAGCTTCTTGACAGAGAAAACACAAAGAGAAAACATAATGAAAAATATAATTAATGAAAAATTACGAAAAATTGAAAAGAAGAATGAGAATGAAGCAGAGAGAGTAAAAGCTGTTATTATATTCTCCAGCAGCCTACGCCTATAGCAGCATAACTACAGAGATAGCTCAGGATTACATGCGCCTAACTATAAACTTTATTAAAAAGGAACATTTAAAGCCTAGCCTAGTAGACAGGGTGTCTGTCTTCATAGCCATCCAGGCTTTTATGTCATCCAGACATGAAAACAGAGGGCTCAGAGGGTTGGAGTCCTTTTTTTCAGCAGAACTTGTGTTTTTTATGCATGCAACAATGAAAGGGGATCCCATATTTCCTAAAAAATAGAGAGAAGAGCAAGCAGGAACAGCATGGAGAGGAGAGGGGCTACCTACAGTTAGCTATATAAGAGCATAGAATAAAATACAGCAGATTAAACTACTAAAGATTAGTAGTAGGAGAATAAAAGGAACAATCACACAAACCAGTTAGGTTTTTTTCTTCATTTAATATTTGAATATGTTAGTATAGTAAAAAAAAGAGAAGCCACTAAAAAAGGGCTTTATTTTAACAAACATTTCTATAAAAAGTCCTGTATGAAGAAATATTTTAGAGCCCCATCTAACCTCTAATGTGAACATTATGTTGTTTAGGTCAATGTTTTTAAAAAATGTGGAAAAAAGTTCTTTCATGTATCAGTTTCTTGGCTCAGGGGATGAAAATTGGTAGATGTGAACACAAAGTCATGGATTAATTTTAAAAACTTAAAGTGTGCTTAAGGAAAAGGTGTAGAGCTGCTAGTAAAGACTGATGAGGAAGACAGATGCTATGTAAATAAATTCATCACTACCAAGCAGTGCCCAATCAATGTCATCAGATACAGAAACAACAAATGTTAAATCTAATACACCATAGCGTATTAATAGTGGTCATAATATACATTTGTTTTTTTTCTATATGTGTGTTTTACGGAGATGCCCGTCTTAAATTTCCCGGTTTGGTAGCTGACAGAAACAGTATATAAGAGCAGCTCTTTGACTTGTTCAGCACCTCCAGACAGGAAAGCTGAGAATACAGTCTGACGCTGAACGAAAGGAAAGAAGGTAATTCTGCTGTAAGGGTGGTACAAGCTCTATATTCTGTTATTTCTTTACTATTACCAGCCTGTTTGTTTTTATTGAAGGTGAATATTGTCTTTGATCTACATCATCTCCACCATGAAGATACCTACTCTGCCGCTAGTTCTTTGTGCCTTGCTGACTCTGAGCAAAGCTGCTGGTGAGTTTGCCTGCTAATGTAGACCCTAATGTCAAAGCAGAAATTCATAAGCATACAGCACACCTACTTCAAATGTTAAAATCTTACAAGATATTTAAATAATGCTGTGCTGATAACCTGCAATTTCTGCAGATCCCCTGGTTAAATCCAGAACTGAGAAAACTGTTCCTGAACGTAAGTTTAAGTATCCTTATATAAGTTCTAATGAAATGAGACCAACTCTAATGATAGACTAAAGAATGCATCTCGATGTTTTGGCAATAACATTAAACTAGCAATGAATGCAGTGTAATGTCAGGAAAACCTGTAATTTTTGAGATAGTGTTGTTGCCACTGTCACAATCCACAGGTGGTTGTGTGTCACTCACTTCTGAGTTCTTTCATTATTCCGGTGTTCTGTTGCCTATGTATTCTAGGTTAGTCTGCTTAAGTTAGTAATGGTCTTAAAGTATTTTGTGACACTTGTGATAAAGTATTTCCTTGTGTCTTAATTTAGCTCCTATATGTTAATTAGTCTCCCCTCCTCAGTCTCCCTGCTTACCTTCTGCCTCAGCTGCTCCACACATGCCCTGATTGATAAATCAGAGCATGGGTTAGGGTTAGGGGTCTAACAAGGCGTCTCTTGGCGCCCTCTTTTGTGTGTTTGGTCCCGTAAACGCAGAATCTGAAGGTCTGAGAAAGGACTCTGGCTCGGCCACCAACAGCTCAGCCACAAGGTTTGACTCAGCCACCAAAAGCCCACGTGGGAGCCAAGGAGCAGGCTGTGAGTGTGGCTGTGGGCCGAGACCATGCTGACCCTCCCACAAGAGGTGCGAGACGTGGGCACAGGTGCTGGCTGCCAAGTGGGTGACTGAACTTTTGAGATGTAGAGGGGCTATATCGTTGTGGGCCACTCTCAGAAGGGGCGCGATGAGCAGCCTCGTACACCGTAAGGGGATCGCATCTCCCAGCCCCTCAGCATGTCACTTTTTTTTCTCTGCCTCCCATCTAAAGTATTCAAAGCAGAGGGGTCATTTCTAAACTTAGAGGTGAGTGAACCAGTAACCAGGTGATTAATTAGAGGAATGCAGAATAGCTGGAGGAAAATCTGAGGAACTGAGTGATGGTGACTAGTAAACACAGAAGAAACATGGAAGGGGCTGAAGAAAAACACAAACGGATCTACAAACCAACGGGAAAAAAGACTGATGCTGAAAGAATCTGGAAAAAAATGCACAGACAACAGATTGCTAGAAATAACAAAGAAAATCAACACAAATAAACCAACTTAGAAAAAAACCTAAATGACAAAACTAGTCAACACACAGGTAAAAACCAAAAAAACAAACAGCTGTGCATCAGGACAATATTACATGAACTTTTAAACAACACATCTTTTCAGGATATAAACAGCCTGAAAAGAGTAAAACTAATAATCAGCAATTTTTGTATCTCCCTTATTTACAATGTGTTTAAAAACAGCATTTACAATGTCCCTGAACATCTGTTGCCGTCCACAGCTCTGATAGTTATTTTCACGCCCAACTAGAATACCTTGGTCTGGTGAAGATCACTCTTCTGTCCCATCCTTTCAGTTCCTGTTCTTGTAACAACATTGCCTAAAACCTTCTTAGTGCAACAGTCACAGCCATGACAGATACAAAAGAAAATGTGTGGTTTTGATCTATGGTGAATTATGAAGCAAGATATGAACCAGATCTGATCAAGCATTGACATTGGCATTTTTGTCTCTCGTTTCCACATTTTGTGGATAATAACAAGATTAGAAGCTCTATATGTAGCCTGTTAGTCCACGATGAGGGCTAAAGGTGCTGGCTGAGTCAGGAAACAAATCATTCTGCATCAGGTTTGCTGATAAACGTTCTGCTTATCTGTTTCGCTCCAGTGTGAGTGTTGGAGTTAAAAAGCTGATAAATACAGATCAGTGCAAAAGAAGACACAAGATAACCAAGTAAGTTTGACTTTCAAGGGTGAGACAGTCCTCTGCCAAACAGTGACTTCCTTCTCACAAAGAATAAATCCTTGCACCAGCCTTTTATTTACAACTCACATTCTTACAAGTAAAAGGCGGGAATTGGTTCAGCCAATCTGACAAAGATTTCAACTTAGAAGAGTGGTCATTCCCATATATGGTATAAGCATGTCATGTCCAGAGAGTGATCCACTCCAGACCACATTCCTTAACTTTCCACTACCTCTTACACACTAAAAAGCAATCACAGAAATCATCTTTAACTAGAGTAAAACTTAAACAATAAACCTAGTTTAAACTAAACAATGATAACTTATATACATTTTTCCAACAGTGAGTTTAAATTTTTTAACATGTTTGACTTGATTTCAATTTGTAAAACTGCATCATCTCATCACCTCCATCATGAAGCTGCTGCCTGTGTGTGTCCTTGTTTTCGCTGTTAGCTCGGACCACAGCAGACTGTGAGCATTTCTTAAGTTTACTGCTTTTGAAAAGTGCCAAAGACTCAAAGAAACTCATAAACTCCTGCTTAAAATATCCACAGCTGTCCCAAATATTCAAATTTCCAAATATTCATGTTCCAACATAAACACAAAGGCCACTACATTTTTTCTTCCGTTGCTGCTCTTCTTCTGTGCTGCTTTGGTAGTTCTTCTTCTATGGTTACATTGCAGCACTGTTTCTGGTGGGAAAATCCTTTGAAAGCAGACAGGGAAATATTCATTTGTAAGGTTCATAAATACCGTGAGATGACTCACATTTTGGTCATTAGGACCCCAGCAAAAAAAGATGTTCGCTGGCAATTGATTTCTCAAGAGCTTGACTATTCTAGTGAGGAATCTGGTTAAGGTGAATGCACACAGAGGGAATGCTAAGCTAAGTTGGTAATGTTTTTTTTAAGAGTTACATAATGAACATTTTATTGTAAAAACATCTATTAGGCAGCTGCTGTCATGTTTTGGTGTTGTTGGGGATCCAAATGGAGAGATGAGGATGACAAGGGCAGAGTGAAAAAAAGATTACTTTAAGAGCAAGCTTAACCAGGAACGGAACCAAAATAGCAAGGTGAGGACATCGACAGACCTCACATGGAGTAACTGAACAAAGGAGTATTTATACAGGCAACTTTGATCACTATATGCTACACAGGTGGCGGCAGCATCATGCTATGGGGATGTTTTTCAGCAGCAGGAACTGGCAGACTAGTCAGGATAGAGGGAAAGATGAATGCAGCAATTTATAGAGACATCCTGGATGAAAACCTGCTCCATAGCTCTTGACCTCAAACTGGGGCAAAGGTTCATCTTTCAGCAGGACAATGACCCAAAGCACACAGCCAAGAAATCAAAGGAGTGGCTTCAGAATCACTTTGTGAATGACCTGGAGTGGTCAAGCCAGAGTCCAGACCTGAATCTGATTAAACATCTCTGGAGAGATCTGAAAATGGCTGTGCACAGACGTCTCCCATCCAACCTGATGGAGCTTGATGTCCTGCAAAGCAGAATTGGTGAGCTAAGCTTGTGGCACCGTATTTAAAAAGACTTTTGCTGCTGCCAAAGGTGGATCAACAAAGTATTAAGTAAAGGCTGTAAATACTTATGTAAATGTTATTTCTTAATTTTTGAAAGTTTGCAACAATCTTAAACAAACTTCTTTCACATTGTCATAATTGGGTACTGTGTGTAGAACTTTGTGGGAACATTAATTTGATACCATTTAAAATAAGGCTGTAAAATAACTAAATGTAGCAAAAGTGCAGCACTATGAATACTTTCCAGGATGGATTTAGCTGCGAACTAGTTTTTCAAGGTCCTGCTGTGACATTAGTCCTTTAATCCTGGAGATGTTCTTTAGGTGATAGAAGGTGATAGAAGGCTGATCTTGTTACTGTCTTTATGTGCCTCTGAAGGTTCAGGTCTGAGTCAATCACTACACCCAGATTTCGAGCCCGACTGGTGGTTTCTAGCTGTGTGCTAACTTTTAAACGCTCTTCCTTTTGTCAAAAAATTATTACTTTAATTTTGTTTTGATTCAGCTAAAGATGGACCTAAGATGGACCCTTGGAGAACACCACATGTGATTTTTGTGGTCTCTGATGTAAAGTTACCTGCTGACACAAAAAATTCCCTGTCGTCAAATAGGATTTAAATCAGTTGAGTTTTCCAGGCGCTCTAATAAAATGGAGTGATCAACAGTGTTGAATGCTGCACTAAGGTCCAATAATACCAGCACTGTGGTTCTTCCACAGTCTGCATTAATACGGATGTCATTGAACACCTTGACAAGAGCAGTCTCTGTACTGTGGTGAGCAGGAAGCCTGACTGGAAGACATCGAAGCGGTTGGTCATTGTTAGGAAGTTGTTTAACTGTTGAAACACAACTTTTTCAATAATCTTGCTGATGAAGGGGAGGTTTGAGATAGGCCTGTAGTTCTGTAGTAGCAGCTTGTCCAAGTTGCTTTTTTTCAATAGAGGTTTGATAACTGCTGTTTTCAGGGCCTGGGGGAAAACACCTGACAAAAGGGACGCGTTTACTATTTTAGTTAAATCAAACGTTATGACAGGGAAAGGTTTCTTAAGGAAAGCTGTGGGTAAAACATCGAGACAGCTGGAAGAAGAGCTTAGTTGGTGTATGATTTCTTCTAAGTTTTTGTAGTTTATTTGGTGAAATTAGGAAATTTTGTCAAAATCAGGGGTGAGGGGTGTTTGTGATGACCTCTCTGTCTCAGCCAACTGCCCGGTTGTCTTTGCTGGAGCTGTTGGACGCAGCGTTATCATTGTTGTTGATACTCCATGTTCTCTGCTGAAGGCCGAAGCTGCTGGCGGATTATTTACTGAATAGAAGAGATTAGATGTGAGACGTCTGGCTCCCGGCTTGTTCAAACAGAAACCATCTTGCTTGAAGAGGTATCTTTTTTCCCAAAAAATATTGAAGTTGTCCATGAAGTTCACAGATGTAGTAGCACATGCTTTTTTCAACCATTTATTAATCATCATCTCAACAGAAAATCAGTGCAAAGGGTCCGCTGAGAAACACCTTGATATTGTGACCTCCAACTTTATCCAGCAGATGAATTAAATCCTCTTTCAATACTTCTTAATTTCTCTTAGCCACGTCATCCATGGCTCCACAGTGTATGATGAGGTTTTCTAGGGTCGGGCGCTCTTCTGTGATTGCCAGAATATTCTCAGAGATATCGGACACCACGTTACTGGTACCAATCATAACTTCTGTGTTTTTCTTATTGCATAAGTTTTTAATCGCATCCACAGCTGTGTCGCCCACTATTAGGGTTCTTGGTCCGGTGGGGCGCTTTTTCTCTGGCAATTTAGGAGAATACTGTTTAGAATGAAGATTGTTCTCAAATCTTTTATTATTCTCAGAAGATGGATAATTTTCCTGGTTTTCATTCTGTAGCGGGGCACATCTGTTTTGGAGGGGAATTTCATTACTCTGTTACTGTTGTATCGTTAATTCATACATCATGTCCTATGTATGAGAATAATGTGATTTTCTGTATCAAATGCAGCACTAAGGTCTAACAGGACAAATACATACAAATGTCCATTAAGTGATTTTCACTAGTGCTGTTAGTGCTCTGATGAGCTCTTCGAACAGGTCAGTGCTGTGTAACTGCTTATACTATGTATTTCCAGCATTTTATCAATAGGAAGGGATGATTAGTTATAGGTCTGTAATCAGTTTGGGTCTTGATCAAAAGCAGCTATTTTATGTGAAGGCTTAAATACAGCAACCCTAACAACCTATGGGGGCATTAATCAAATTAATCAAACCTTAAATAAGCAGAAAATACATTTAGTTTTGAAGTGGCTGTTTCATTTTGCAAGTTAATATTTTTAATGCATGAAAAAATTACTGACATTCAAAATTTTCAGTTTTTCCAAAGGCTTCACAAATTGATTGAATATGCATGTTTACATACCACATAGTGTAGACCTTAGTAAGGATGATTTAGCGGTTTGGAAAACCCTCAGAGGGTGAACAAACCCAAAATGACAGTTTTGAATTTATTTCTCACCAAAATGGGAAGAAAGCAGCTTAAGACAAGCGTACACACAGTTCAACAAAAAACGTACCTGTTTATTCAGCTTATCAGAGTACATAAAGCATACATACCCAGAGTACATATTTTTTTATGTACATAGTACATAAAAAGTACTAGTGATCTGAAATATCCAGTTCAGACAGGACATTATTCAAACATTAATGTTCCAAAGTTTTTATTTATTATTTAAGTCAATACAGTTATGTATTTTCAACTTGAGACTCCTTCCTTTTTACCTGTTAATCAAGAAAATTTAGCAAAACATTTTACAGCTGGACTATGTTTTTGTTGCTGTTTTGTTTTAACCTATCTATTGTTTTTGTTGGGTTGCACAGAAGAGCACTGATCCACTCCAGTTCGCTTACTGCTCCAACCGCTCCACAGAGGATGCTGTTACCTCCTCACAGACAGATCCCAGTCTGTAGGGGTTGGCTAAACAACCCCAGCATCATCTCCCTCAGCACCGGCTCCCACCAGGGCTGCGTACTAAGCCCACTGCTCTTCACCCTGATGACCCAGGACTGCCGTGCCAGGTTCAGAACGAACCATATCATTAAGTATGCGGACGACATGACAGTGGTGGATTTCATCAGGATTTCATATTCTAATCCTGAATATCACCAAAAGAGATGATTGTTGACTTAAGGGAAAATCAACCAAGTCACATCCCCCTCCTCATCAATGACACTGCAGTGGAGCAGGTCAGCAGCATCAGATTCCTGGGGGTGCAGATCACAGATACCTTGACCTGGTCCCTCCACACCTGTGCTCTTGTAAAGAGAGCAAACCTCTCTCCTCCCATCCTCACTGCCTTCTACAGAGGGACAATAGAGAGCATACTGACCAGCTGCATCTCTGTCTGGTGTGGGGACTGCAACGCCTCAGACTGAAAATGAGTAGAAGGGGTGGCGAGGACAGCGGGGAAAAAAGTCATCGGGAGACCATTTCCCTCCATCCATGATACTGCTCCCAAACGCTGCCTAACCAGGGCTCGGAGAATTACCAAAGACTCCTCCTACCCCCACCATGGACTTTTCTCCCAGCTGCCCTCTGGCAAAAGGTCCAGCAGCTTCAAATGGAGAACAGCCAGATTCTGCAATAGTTTGATCCCCCACATAATAAGAGTGATAAATTCCCAATAATCCCTCCTCCAATGCATACATTAGTCACCTTACATCGTCACTGTGAACTCTGTTACAATTCATCCAGCTGCTACAGATACGTACTTGCACTATTCATATTCCCCTACATACTTTTCTCTCTGTACATAATTTTCTAACCTATTCATTATTTGCCGTATTTCTTCCTGTTGTTGCATATGCTTATATGTATACTGTCGTGCTTTTACTCGCTTTCCTGTGTTTTTATTTGGGCCCTAGCAACGAGATCTCGCTCAAATGTACATTGTGAATGTGCAGTTGAATGACAATAAAAGTCTAAAGTCTAGAGCAGTTGTGGGCACTTTTGCCTTGCAGCAAGAAGACCCTTTCTGCATAGTTTTCACATTCTCTGTGTTCTCTGGGTACTCTGCCTTCCTTCCACACCCTTTCCAGGGTGTACATGCCTCTTCCCCAAAGCCAACTGGAGATAGACACCAGCCCCCTGAGACTCTGCATGGATAAGCAGGTGTAGACAATGGGGGAGTGTTTAGTGATAAAGTAAAGAACAAAAAACATTGATTTTAAATGTCCACCTGATATCTACTGATGATGAGAGTAGTCATGCCATGTTTTACCAACTTAGGCCTACTTTCTCTCCCATTCTCAGCAGCTGTTTTTAAAACTACAACTTTAAAAACACCTGGAAACTCTGAACCCCAAACGTGAAGACCTTTTCTATGAGCAATAAGGTAAATCAAGAATTTATTCAGTATAGTTTCTTATGTAATCATAAGAAACTAAATCTAATGAAAGAACTAAAGAAACCACCTAGAAAACTATGATCAGAAGAAAGATCCAAAACACAACTTGGATAACAATATCAGAATCAGAGAAAAACCCAAAACAAACCTCAAACACATTTTAATCATGAAAAAAAAGTAGTAATCAAAGCAAGGGGGGGTATTTTTAAGAATCTAAAATATAAAGTCATATAGAGTTATTTCACACTTTTTGCTTATATAATTCCATGAATGTTCCTCCATAGTTTTTGCCTTTTGTCAGAATTTACAATGAACATAGTCATCTAACACTTTTGACTCCAGTGCAGTGATTTTAATCTCCAGTCCACAAGGGTCGGTGTCCTGCAACGTGAATATGTGTCCCTGGTCCAGCATACCTGAATCAAATGGCAGGAGAACCTCCTCAGAATGCAGCCAAGGTCTCCAGAGTCCTGCTAATGGCCTAAATATTGATTCAGGTGTGCTGAAGCAGGGACACATCTAAGAGTTGCAGGACACTGGCCCTGGAGGACTGGAGTTTGACATCCCTGCCGTAGTGCAATTGTACTGAAAGTATCTGGTACAACCCGGATTGTTTGGTACGCATATGTTGAAAATGCCTGTTTTGTACCTGAACACATGCAGAATGTTTATGTGCAGGACTAAGTGTCAATCTGTAATGTAACTTTAAAAAGTGGCACCAAAGCTAAACAGAGAGGACAGCAATGTATGTAGGCTCCTCTGCACTTCACCGAATAACTCTCCCGAAACAACGTCAAGCTGAATGTAAACACCACTGGTGCTGGAGAGAAATAAGCTAAAGTCTAAATCCAACTGCCTGGAGCATTCAGCCAGTAAAGCAATCTGCACAGCAGATGGTTGGCTCCAATCATCCTGTCAAACTGTTCTGGACACTTTGGCGCCCCCATTTGTTTGTTTGGTCCCATGAACTCGTTAGTCCAGTTGCCTCTGCGGTTGTCGGTTGTACCCAGTGTGAATTTGCGGCCTGGCACAATTTATGATGGATGACGGAGTAGACACAGAACGTGGTCAGTATGAACTTGGGGTTAATCCAGCCGCTTGTTGCATTTAACCTGTCAAAACACTACACAGCATATGAGATGTGACAACATACTGGTAGATTAGCTGAAGGCATGCTAGCAAATTTCAATACGAGTGAGGAGTTATACTAACAGACTGCCGCATCACAATAGTGAGTAAAGGTCACATGACACAGAAGATGCAATGTGGATGTATTAGGTAGCATTTCCAGGTTTTAGGAGCTGGAGAGGGGGCAACAGCTAGACCCACCAGAGCAGAATCTGAAGGTCTGAGAAAGGACTCTGGCTCGGCCACCAACAGCTCAGCCACAAGGTTTGGCTCAGCCACTGAAAGCCCACGTGGGAGCCAAGGAGCAGGCTGTGAGTGTGGCTGTGCGAGACCATGCTGACCCTCCCACAAGAGGTGCGAGACGTTGGGCACAGGTGCTGGCTGCCAAGTTGGTTGACTGAACTTTGCAGATGTAGAGGGGCTATATCGTTGTGGGCCACTCTCAGAAGGCGCGATGAGCAGCCTCGTACACCAGTAAGGGGATCGCATCTCCACAGTCCTCAGCATGTCACATACTTTTCTCTGCCTCTAAAGTATTGCCATCTAAAGTATTCAAAGGAGGGGGGTCATTTTTAAACTTAGAGGTGAGTGAACCGGTAACCAGGTGAGATTAATTAGAGGAATGCAGAATAGCTGGAGGAAAATCTGAGGAACTGAGCGATGGTGACTAGTAAACACAGAAGAAACACAAGAAAAAAGACTGATGCTGAAAGAATCTGGACAAAAAATGCACTGACAACAAATTGCTAGAAATAACAAAGAAAATCAACACAAATGAACCAAGTTAGAAAAAAACCTAAACAACAAAACTAGACAACACACAGATAAAAACTAAAAAAACAAACAGCTGTACATCGGGACAATATTACATGAAATTTACAACCACATATCCTTTCAGGATATAAACAGCCTGAAAAGAGTAAAACTAATATTCAGCAATTTTTGTATTTCCCTTATTTACAATGTGTTTAAAAACAGCATTTACAATGTCCCTGAACATCTGTTGCCAACCACAGCTCTGATAGTTATTTTCACTCCCAATTAGAATACCTTGGTCTGGTGAAGATCACTCTTCTGTCCCATCCTTTCAGTTCCTGTTCTTGTAACAACATTGCCTAAAACCTTCTTAGTGCAACAGTCACAGCCATGACAGGCACAAAAGAAAATGTGTGGTAATTTATGGTGAATTGTGAAGCAAGATATGAACCAGATCTGATCAAGCATTGACATTGGCATTTTTTTCTGGAGTTTCCACATTCTGTGGATGATAACAAGATTAGAAGCTCTATATGTAGCCTGCGAGTCCACGATGAGGGCTAAAGGTGCTGGCTGAGACAGGAAACAAATCATTCTGCATCAGGTTTGCTGATAAACGTTCTGCTTATCTTTTTGGCTCAAGTGTGAATTTAAATGTTTTTAACATGTTTGACTTGATTTTAGTTTGTAAATCTGTATCATCCCATCACCTCCATCATGAAGCTGCTGGCTTTGTGTGTACTTGTTTTCTGTGTGATGGCTCAGACCAGAGCTGACCGTGAGCATTTCTTAAGTTTACAGCTTTTGTAAAATGACAAATGGCTCCAACAAACTCATTAACTCCTGTTTAAAATGTCCACAGCTGTCCCAGATGATGGCTCTGCTGATGAAGGTCTGTGGGCGTTTTTTGTGATTGTTTTATTTCCTCAGCGTGAGGGTCAGGAACCCTAACTCTAATCCATAATAAACAGGACATGTATATCTCCTTGTAGTATGCTTTATTAAAACATACTTTCTCTTCAGATTATGCAATAGACTTATATCCATAAATGGCTGCACTGTACCTTGCATAGTACATGCATCGTGGTTTGTCTCTAGGTTATTTTATGTCATTGTGTGAGCAAAGCTTTTATATGTATTATAAGCTTCTAGCTGCCAGTCTAGCATAACACAATCAGGGGATTCTTTGCTTTAATTGAGCCGATCCAAGTTGTCTTGTTAATGACTGTGACAAACTGGGGATTCAACATCTAAACATACAGCTCATGCAGTGATGCTACATTACAGTATGTTGTCATTTTAATACCTTTAATGTTGCGTCATCTTGATGTTAAAGCCTGTCACAAAATAACGTCAGTATGAGACTAATGCCACATACAGTGTCTAACCAAGACTCTCCATCTGTTTGTCATCAGAAGAAGTTGACTTGCTCCAGAGATCTAATCCTTGTCCTTCTGGCTGGACTCAGATCAACAGTCGCTGCTTCAAATATGTTCCCAGACCCCTTTCTTGGGATGGAGCTGAGGTGATTTCCAACAACATTGGGCTCTTATTTTCTTTTACTCTCTCTTATTTCACAGTTGTTAATTACCAAAGCCTAGCTACTACTTCAGCACATAATTCTGTGTTTGTCTGTAGAAAAACTGCCTGTCAATGGGGGCAAACCTTGCATCAGTTCAGGACATGAATGAGTACCATCAGATTAAGAGTGTGATATCTATGGCAAGTTCTGGGTCCAAAGAAACATGGATTGGAGGCACCAATGTGCAGGAGGTATTTTCACCATTGCAGTTTATTTGTTTTTGTGAAACATTGAAAGAAATGTGTCATCTGCTGAGCTCTGTCTTCCAGCTGAACATCTGGTTGTGGACCGATGGAAGCCCTTTCAGCTACACACATTGGTGCCCAGGAGAGCCTAGTAATTTTCAAGGCAATCAGCGCTGTTTGCAGATGAACTATTCAGGTAAAAGAAATATCACACGAGCGTGAGTTTTTCTGATGGTAGATTGAATTATGGGTAATAATCTGGTTTACTGAGTAAGTTAATATTTCAGTTATCATGCATAAAAATTTACTGGATTAATAATTTTTTTAGGTTAAATTGTGTTTTAGTTGATCGGTCTTTCTCAAATTTGTATGATACTGTGTAGACCCCTTCAACGTTTTGTTTATGTTTTTTATGATTTGTTCTCTTGCCCCTAGCTCAAAAGTGCTGGGATGACCTGAACTGCAGTGAAAAACTACCTTCTGTCTGCGGCAAGAAAGTCAAATCAGTCTGAGGTTCACAAAGAGGCAGGATGTTTAAAAAATAACTAGTGGGGGATGGGTGTTAAGTGTTTCTGTTTACCTGCCTCTTTGCCGTCTCACAGATATCCTAAAAGCTCTTTCTGCTTCTTTACTTCATATAACCTTTCTCCTTAATGCAGCCTAGGGAATGAAGCCACAACGGCAGGTGGATTGTCTCTTTAACTAGAGCAGACAGTGTTTTAAAAAGGATCATTTAAGGAAAACTTTCTTCTTTTCTTTGGCCTTGCAGAAATAAATCTTTGAAGCATAAAAACAAGATGGTGTGTGGTTTATTCCATCTTTTTGTCGTTTCGTTTGATTAATTTTTACCGGTCAATTATTTCACCTTTCCATTTCAATCCAAACCTCAGTTTTGACTTACATATATTGACCAGACTAGAAAAAGGGACATATTTATTTGTAAGCTTAACAAATAACCAGATTTCTCACGATATTGACTATTCTAGGGAGAAATCTGGTTTAGTGAATTTATAAAGAAGGAATGCTGAGCTAACTTTGTCATGTTTGTCATGTTTTTCAAGAGTTTTATAGTGTACATTTTATTGTATTTTAATGTAATTAGTATTATAGTAAGCCACCCGCTGGCAAAGATAGATAACTGCAATTGGCTCAAACCCACAAAGATAGCAATATTGCGTTCAGTGAGTTTTAAGTTGCGAACCCTGTCCACCCCACCACGAAGTACCATCTCCAGGCTCCTCTAAGCTTCCGCGGGTTTCCAGATCAGTTCTCAGTCCTGACACGCCCTCTCCCTGGCGGATCCTGGCTTCTAATCTGTAAGCTTATCTGCAACTAACCGCGGTGAAGTTAGTTTGAAGTTGGATATTGGATATTCAATCTCCGCGGATTCAGCGGCGTCAGCCTCCTGTTTCGGCCTGCAAAAGCAGGCTGATTTCGGGCAACTGCTCTCTGCTGTCTCGCTCCTCCTACACACGGTGTTAGCTTAAGGACCGTCGATAAATGTCCGAACAAAACACTCAGGAAAAACAAAAATTTATAATTTTCATGTCTTGTAACCCAGTGACACAAAATTCATGTCAAATCATCATATTAGACGAGAAAGAT
The DNA here is from genome assembly GCA_036173005.1 of Crenichthys baileyi. Taxonomy (NCBI): domain Eukaryota; kingdom Metazoa; phylum Chordata; class Actinopteri; order Cyprinodontiformes; family Goodeidae; genus Crenichthys; species Crenichthys baileyi. The sequence continues at coordinate 68,094 of JAHHUM010002037.1, forward strand.
GTGGCACACTAATTTATTTTGAATTTACGTGCATTTTCTATAATTTATGAATTTTGTAATAGGCTATTACAATTCGCCATTTTTCTTCAATAGCTTTGAGATTATGTGACCAATTCACTCAAAATCCCTCTTAAATCATCCTACTAGACTAGGAGAAGGAGGGCACACCCATTATTTTCTCATTTAAATGAATTTCCTGTGTTTTATGAATTTTTAATATTACAATTCTCAATTTTTCTTCAATAGCTTTGAGATTATGTGACCAATTCACACAAAATCACTCTTAAATCATCCTACTAGACTGGGAGAAGGAGGCACACCCATAATTTTCTCATTTAGATGCGTTTCCTATTTTTTATGATTTCTTTTTTTTTTACATTACAATTCACAGTTTTTCTTCAATAGCTTCTGAAATTGTTCTACTAGACTGGATAGATGAGGCACACCCTTTTTTATTCCATTTTTAGTCCTTTTAAATTTTTTTGTTATTTGTTTGCTCAAAAATTTGCATTTATCTTAAATAGCCTGCAGGCGGTGACCTACTGACCCAAAAAAACAACATAAATCATCCCAAAAAGATGAAAGGGGGCACAATCTTGTTTTTGGGGGTTTAAATGGTTTTTCTATTTTTTGTGAATTTTTATGAAATTTAAAATTTCACCCTTTTTCTTAAAGGCTTCCCGATCATGTGACCCCCACTGCCACACAATCTGTTTTTTAAAAAGTTTTTCTAGACTGGGAAAGATGAGGCCACACTTCATTTTTTAAATTCAATTTTTAAGCTGATTTTTTAAAGCATTTTCCAAATTTTTTTTATACATTTTTTTTCATCCCCCAAATCATGTTTTTTTTTAATAGTTTTTTTGGGCAACGTGACCCAGTGGTACAGAAACTACTGTTAAAATAATTCTATTAGACTGAATAAAATGAACCACATTTCCTTTTTCATCTGATTTAATTGCATGGTTACATGCCTTTCACAAAACTAATGTTTATATCATTCTACTAAACATGACAGGTGAGACAGTCTTTAAAACAAATCTATCAGACCTACAGTTTTTTTTCCCCAACATATAATTTTTTTTTTTTCTTTCTTTCCCTTTTTTGGACAAACTTCCCACTTTGCACCTTACTTGCATGATGGACATTTCCCCTATTTTTTTTGGCATTGTCATTTTCTGTGCTGTTCCCCGTTTGAGGCACTGGGCAGGGGCCATCTATCAGTCCATCAACACTGGAGCTGTTATTATCGGAGATGCTGATGTGGGCAGGAAAAGGGAACTCCTGTAGCCAGGGGGGGCCAGACTTTTATCAATTGGGGGGGGGGTCCCAGAGGGGGGGCCCAAAGGCTATCTCAGGGGGGTCCACAACTAAAGAGAATGACTTTGTTTCTCTAACAATCAGTTTCTGTTACCTATATTTTTAAAGTACATACCAAGTACACAGGAAAATGAGATTTGTTTTACATAATTGAAATTTATTAAAAAATGTAACACAAAAAAAAGACAAAATGTAAAAAAAACTTTGGCATCAAATTTTGAAAAAATGACACCATTATGATGAAGCTTTGGAAAAATTCCAAATGTGTAGTTAAACCATTTCCCTTTAAAAAAATATAAAAAGAAAATTGAAATGAATATCACACTTCAAAATTCGGTAATTTTTGCTATCAATTTTTTGATGTTCCTGCTTTTATTTGTAGAAATATTGTTTTCTTGTATGTAAAATAGAATGTATATATTATTTTTTTAAAGTATAAAAAATTTCGAAAGAAATATATAAATTGTAACAGTATCCTATTGTATCCAGTAATTAGATCAATATATATTAAATTATGTAGCGACCCCTCAGGTTTTTCCATCTCTTGGTCGCTTCTGGGTTTTGGGTGGATCCAGGTTACAACCCGCTTACAAACAATGTCCCAGACTGGGAAATAAGTTGGGGGGGTGCTCCCCCTTTATTGAACAGCTTTTCAAATGATGATAATCCCCAACATCAAAGTGTTTTAACTACAATAGCAGGGCATGGTGGATAAAATACTGTGGTGGGGTGTGACGTATAGAGGACAAAACATGTCCCAAAAGAGCGGTTTAAAACCGTAGGACCTTCCCTAACCCAAACCCTCCCTTCTCACCTCTGCACCTATATACACCAGAAATTGTGTACTTGTCCGTACTTTTTTCATGTTCTTTTTCCACCCCCTTCTGTTCTTTTTTTTTAACATTGTATCTGCATATTATGTATTCAAAGGAGACCTATACGGAAGAAGCAGGTATAGAACATAGATGAATGGATTTATTCAAAAATAAATAAATGATAAATAAAAAAATATAAACATAGATAAGGCAGTAGGTTTCAGTTAAGTAGAATTACCACTGGTTCCCTTTGGAGGAGCAAAAGCAATACTGGACACTGCTGGGAAGAGGTCAGTGGTATCTCCTGGGACTGGCTCGCCAATTTCAGCTTCAGAACAGGGTAGCATAATCAAGTTACATTTCACCTAACCATCAGAGCAACAATCCTCCAGCTGGCTGATTGTCTGCTAGTTTCAATGCTCTTAAATCATTAGAGAAGCACATTTATGTGCGACAACTCATATTAAATGAAGACATAAATGTGGAGCGGCTGTCTGTAGATGCCGGGTAATGTTAGTTTGATGCTCGCGACTTGTAGTTGCTGCTGAACTACCAAACATGATCTCCTATGTAACACAGAAGTTATTTTAAACATTGCCTCATCAAGAAACCACTGTTAAACTTACTTTGATGTTGTTTATCTGGTATTTTATCTTGCAGTCAAACAGGTTGTACAGTGTTCCTCTCCGCTGTGATCCTCTGCATCTTCTCCTCGCAGGAGAGGGGGCCGGGGGGTCCAGTGCATAAAACATGAATGTGAAAGTTGTAAAAATGTAATTAATATAAATGTTCTGTAGGTCACTTTTCTGTTTTCCTCTTATTTTCTCAACCGTTGCCAGGATCGGCGTCCTTTTTGCTCCATTACCGTAATGCACCTTGTATGCGCTACGCTAATCTTTAAGAGAGAGCTGGTGTCGGCTGGCGTGACCGCGTATTTCTGACTGTCGGCTCACTTAACCGCAGTTTTCTTCTGTACAACAAGCCCTGCAATTCGAGCGGTCGCTTTAGTCAGCGCTAACCAATAGGGAAACGTCTTATAACGTTCGTCTTTAGGCCCCGCCCAGGATGTTCATGTTCCCAGCATTCAAAATTCTTTGAGTTCAACCAAAAACAGAGAGCGTCAAAACCAAAAGAGCGAGAGTCGTAACCAAAGATTTTTTGACATGCACACATAAGTTTGTTTTGCAAATAACTTTTTTTCTCTTCGTGAGAAAAAAATGAGTCATTTTAATCGAAAAAAGTTTTTTCAAAAAAATTTTTTTCTCCCCAAAATAAAATATTCCATTAAAAAAAAAGATTGTTACAACTCTGAAAGTTTTGATCACAACTTAATATTTTTTGTTTGAGATTAGTTTTTTTTGATTGAATATTCCAAAAGTTTTGACCACAATTTATTTTTTTGATCGAGATTAGTTTTTTGTTTGATTGAATAATATTGAGACAAATTTACCTCCAGGAAGCTATTGAAAAAAAATCACCAATTTTGTCCAAAAACAAATCCTAAAAAATACAGAAGATGCTTAAAATGGAATAAAAAGGGTGTTCCTCATCTATCCAGTGTAGCAGAACAATTTCAGACAGATTTTGTTTCAGTAGGTCACATGACCTGGAAGCTATTAAAGAAAAATGATAATCTTTGACCCCAAAAATTCGTAAAAAATATAAAAATGCTTAAAATGGAATAAAAAAGGGTGTGCCTCATTGATGTAATCTAGTAGCATGATTTACCATTGTTTTTGTTTCAATTGGTCACAAGACAAGGAATTTATTTATTTTTATTTTCCACGACTGTTTGGTTCGGAAACTTATTGACGGTTCCTAACTGAACCACCGCGCGTCAGAAGAGGGAGCAACAGAGAGCAGCTAGCCGAAATCTGAGTGCCTGAATCGGATCAACCGTGAGCTAGAGGCCGCTAACTCCGCGGAGCTTGAATATCGAATATCCAACTTCAAACTAACTTCACCGCGGTCTGCAACCGGTATATTCTGTTTGAGTGTTTATTTACTTACCCTCGTTCCTACTCAGCATTCCTGCCCTGTTACGGTGTTTTCCAGCCCTCGCTCCAGCATTCAAATAAATGTATTAAACCGTTCCCTGTTTCCGAGTGTTCTCTGCATGTGGGTCAAGTCGGCGGTCAAAACTATGACAATACTATACTGCCAAAGGTCTACTTTTACTTGTACATGAACTTTGGTATCCTATTCTTAATCTATAAGATACAATTTGTTGGTGGAGCCACTGTTTGCAGCAATAGGAAAGTTATTTTTGTAACTGGCAATTTGTTAATTTTTTCTTTTTCCTAAATTTTCTGGCATACTGTACTTTAGTCAAATTTACATAAATTGTCAAAGTAATCCTGACTTAATCATCAAATTTGTTAGTGGACAAGGCATTTTTTAAGAAAATGCCAAAAGGTCACTAGTTTCGCTAGAGCTTTCGCTGAGTCACCTTAATGTTGTGTTTTGAGCTATTAGTTAAATCAGTTCTTTTGACAGAGGCTCTGTCAAGTCAGGGCTGTCAGGGCTCTTTTAATAATGAAAACACAGACAGCTCAGATTCTACTACGTATGTATCATTATCTTTTCCTTGTGCTCTTCTTTAAAGGTAAGAAAAAAAGCTGCAATGATGCTGATTAAAACTTGATTTATTCAGGAGGAAGAGAAACTTTTACAGGTTGTCATTGTAGCAATATGTGCTTACTGGCTTCACACATGTATATGTTACTTTATAGAACAGAATTCCTCAACACTTCAGTATTTTATGTTTTTGTGTTCTCTCCTTAATTTTGAATTAATAGGAACTACACCTCTGTGTGTGCAGAATTGGAGCCAAACGAGGAACAAATACATTCTGAGCATAATAACTGGTGAAAATTGTTTACAAAGATTTAAAAGAGTTAGCTTGTTTTGTTTTGTTGTAAAATGTGAATTTTTACTCTTTCCTCCCTGTGCACCACCGGGTCCGCTTCTCTCCAGTTCCGAGACCCAACCAGTAAAACCAGCAAAGTATTTACCTGGTGAAATAATCCCTCAGCCCATTTTAGGGATGAACTGAGAGGAGCGAAGAATGGAGCGTGAGTCCTGCTTTTATCTATGCCTGTTTTAACCCTCCTAAAGGGTGTCATCCTCTTGTATCAGCTTATCTTTGACTATGTGTGCGTCTTATGTGAAATCAGCGGTTATGTTGTGTAAGCTGTAGCAGTGAGCGGTGCGACAGATAAGCAACAAGGGCAGATATATTTAATTAGGGCAGCAAAGAGATTATTAGAAAAAGCCACAGAATCATACATCCATAACAGTTTTCAATGATTGGTATATTCTGATTTGAACATGTGACAGTGCATTTGTAGCATTAGGAAATCCACAAAACGTAACCTTTAACATTCTTGTGCATATGCAGATGTAAACACTTCAGTTTTCTGATCAAGTGTGTTGAAGATACCATTATTATTTAATCAATTAAATAACCATTAAATCATAATACGTTTGATCGGCACAATAAAATCAGGAGTCCTTGCAGTTTACTGCTCTAGAGCATACAGCTGAGTGTTTACACAATACTGAAGAAGCAATATCATCTATGACCCCAAAGCAGCAACTGTTGCTGCCGATTAATATGAGAAAGTGTTATATTGATGTTTTGAAACTATCTGAAGTTCATCATTCTGCTGTTAGAACTATCTCCCACGAGTACTAAATATTTTTGACACCTGTCGATTTTCAGGACTGGGTGTCCCAGAAAACTAATCCAAAAGTCAGACTGTGCAATGCTCAAAGAAATACAAATAACCCAAAAGCTCCATCTTGGAATCCACAGGCCTCAGTTACCAATTTAAAGCACAGGAAGGATTGCAGGCTTCTCGGGTTCTCTAGAGAAAGAACCGCTGGTTAATTTAGGACAAACTTCAGATATCTCAAAAAGGTCCAAACTTGCTTACTTCATCTCTGGTTCTTACTGAAACAGATGGACCTTCCAATGAGGCTGGGAGTCAGGCAATCCAGGAAGTGGTCGAGCAAAGAACGATCCACGGCTTGTCAGAGTACTCACAGGGACAGGGTCTTAGAAGGGTCCAGTAGACAAGCCAACAGTCGAATACAGAAAATCCAAAATCACAAACTGTCAGAATGAAGTCCAGGTTGTATAGGTCCAGGGAAGCATGGAATCCGCCCACACCTCACAGGTACTAGTAGGGAAGGACTTTAGTACAGACAAAACTGGTATGGTTACTCTGGCTTTAAGATTAGCACATGGCCAAAACACTCCTCCCAGGCACACACAATCAGCCATCGATCAACGCCTGTTGCAGGAACATGCTGTGGCTCAAGGACGACCTCTGGTGGACCAACACAGCACGACACTCGCAAGCCCCAACAATAAAGTCAATTGTGAGGCCATCGGTATGACAGCTGAAGCTTGGATGAACGTGTGCCATCAGAAAGGACTGTTATCCCAAATATAGCAACAAATATGCTACAGAATGGCTGAAAAAGAAAATAATTTAGATGTCCCACGCAAAATTGCTCCGCAAGGATATGAAGGGTTCAAAACAACTACTGAGAGTTTTTGCTTCTAAGGTTGATTCGACAAACTGTTGAATAACTGGGTTTTACTTAGTTTTTTCCATCACTGTTTAGGCCTCATAAAACGCAACAGTTTCTTCATACTGGAGTGCAAAGCAGCACATTTTAAATCAGTTAAGTTGAATTCACGTGCCACAGGAAGGCATGTACTGGATAAAAACAGCTTTAAATGTATTCAGATCTTCCTAGAACAATTCATGGTTTTCATAAGAATTAAAACCACTGTATTTCAGTTATCCAGATAACCCTGATATCCTGACTTTGCTAGTTTAAAATCTCATAAAAACATTCAAACAGGTTATGAGGATCCTTTGAATCTCACAATGTGTTTTAATCTTTTTTCACAGTTGCAGTGTCTGATCCGAAGCTTGCAGTGGTTTCTGTGGACAGAGGAGGAGTGACTGTGGAGTGTAAAGCCAGATGCTGGCTGCCACCACCACTGATGATGATTCTGGATGATGAGGGAAACAGCGTCACCGATGAAAAGACCAAACAAGACAAAACCGCTGGAGGATGTTACAACGTGACGCAAACAGCCATTCTCCAGAGTCCAATAAGCAGGTAAAATAAAAGCCTTCACATTTTCTTTAGAATATCTTTATAATAGTGTAAATGCACTGGACCATTCTTAAGAAGCAGCTTATTCTGTCCCTCAAAGCCCATGTAATGTATTTTATCCACTGTACCACTAGAGGGAGCTCCCTTGTCACATGTGACAAGCTTTAAAAGTTTTAAAAACTTTGCATGTATCCTTTCATTGATCTTGCAGTGCTAAATAAACTAGGAATGTTATAAAACCAGCATTACACTAAAATAACCAGATTAAGATTTTAATTGATGAATTTGTCATTACAGGGTCATTTGCAGAGTTCACCAACAGGCGATTAAACAAAGCAAGACTGCAGACATCCTTATTCCAGGTATACCACAGATCTTTAATTTTATGATTACTTTGTCTAAAGGTTTCATTTCAGATGATTTAAAAGCCTGATTTAAAGCAACCCGTACTGATCTGCAGTTTGAACTCAGTTATCAGAAAACAAAAGTTTAGTTTTGCTGAGAATAAACTAACATATTTAAATCGCAAACTGGAACAAAGGCAAGAAATCTGCTTATAAATCAGCATGAAGATTCACCTTGTCTGCCTTTCACAGAAAACTTAAAATAGAAAAATACTATTTAGTTTCTTTTTCAAATCAAAAAATTACTTTATGTCTTAAATATGAAAATCAGAGGTTGAGATGTGACTTTTTGCCAAATCTTTATTCGTATAAAAATGTTTGAAATGGTGAAATAATGAAGCCATGCCCTGATTTTTATTACTGCTGCTTTTCTATGTCTTTAGTTTCTGCTATGCAGCTGAGGAAGAGGCTAACATCAGTCCATCGTCATGTTTCATTCAGTGATATCTTAGATTCAGTCGTATAGTAGTGAAATGGAATTAAATCTTCTTTAACAGCCCAGAAATTAATGAAGTTGCCACAGTTCTATAAAAATAAGAAGAGAGTATTAGTTAGTATTAGTTTATATACTTTATATGATGTCATTTTAACACTCGTTTTTATTTTTATTTTGGACTCCAAAGCTAACAGCATTAGCATTACTGTTTTTTATAACAGTTATAGTTTGCTTGTTTCTGTTTGCATCATATTTGCTCTGCAGGAGGAATAATGTACTTTCTTCATCTGGTAAGTCAAAATCCTCTCATAAAAAACTAAAGGAACAAAGTGTAAAAATGAAAGCACACCTTAGTCTAAACACTGTATAAATCCAGGTGTTCATTTAAGGCATCAGAGGTTTGTTAAAGAACAAACAATAGTCTGGAACATGAAAAGGT
>JAHHUM010002037.1:683361-946949 GCA_036173005.1 Crenichthys baileyi
GTATAAGTAATGAAATAAAAACTGATACATTTCTACATGACAAAGATGTTTCTATCCATGTATAATACAAAGAAAACATGTCTTCTGTTTTTTTTTTATTCTTTCATAATTGTAAATATTTTGACACCTTTTTTCTCTCTTTCCTGTTTTTTTGCTTGTTTTCCTTCTTTAAAGAGAGACAACAGTAAGCTGTCACAGTGTTCTTTTGCTTTAAGTTGGTCTTTACTCTCTTAATTTGCTGCCACATTTAGCTAAATCTACTGTCAGCTGGCCATTTTTTCGCTTCAGTAAGGGCATGAAGGAATGGAGCTAAAGTCTCGGATTCCTGTTTTTTATTTTCTTTCTTTTTCAGATGTGACACACATAATCAAAGGTCATACACTTTTCTCTGGCATCTGCTAAGGTTATTTTATGTACTGGAGAATGAAAGACACATAAAGATATCAGCTAATGACCAGAATCGGCTCATATTCAACTTGATTATTTTGAGTTTTTTTTAACCAGTCAGAAACTCAATAATATGTTGTTTTTATGATTAGTGAATCCACATTTCCATGGTGCTGTCAACAACACTCCATGGTATGGAAACTGTATTTTCACTATAAGTAATGTATTTAAAAACAAAAGCCAGCAGAAGCATAAAAGCTGTAAGAGGTTATTTAAAGGGAAATTTTATTTTTTTATGAAGGCATGTTGAATTTTCATCCAGGCTGCTACAACAGAGAACTATATGTCGGATGGATGCTGGTCAATTCAATTCTTCGTCATTTTGTACTTCAGCAGTTTTGGTCATTTTGTACCAAACTTTGCAAAAAATAACTGCCTGCTATTGGAGGTCAATTTGTGTCTGCCTTAGGGATGTTTTATTTAACTGGCAAAGAAGCAAATTGACACTGAGCCAATTTTAGCATCCGGAACATATTACATCAAAGTCGTTCAGTTTTATTTATGTAAGCTTTCAACCTGCCTGTTTTGGAGAATGCTTGATTTGAAAATGTTGGCAATCTTTTGAAAATCCCAGAGTAAAGTTAAGGATCTGCATTCAGTTACTCAGAGAAACTATTATTTACAGTGGGTAATACTAACGGTGCTAATTTAACACTAATATAAGATGCTAAAGACTTTTTAAAATGTCAAGTATAATTCATCTTGCCTTCGTTTAGTATTAGTAGAACCATGTTTGATATCTACTACAATGAAGACGATATGACTTAGCCATTGGCTCCTAATATGAATAATCAATGGTCTCTTATGGCAGAAAGGTTAAAAAAATACAGTATGTCAAATGTTGTTAGTTATAGTTTTCAAAGTAACTGCAGAAAAATCGTCATTGGATCAGATATCGGCCACATATCTACATGCTCTCTGGCACTGCCCTCCTGTCTATGGCTTCTGGCCAAAAGTAGACATGATCAATCCCCAAAAAATATTTTAAAAGACCTTGTTTTCCTCCCATGCCACAAACCTGCCCTTTTGGACATTCCAAGGGAGCACTTTAAAAATGACCTTAAAAATGCAAAAAAATTTTAGTGTGTGGTAGGAAAAAAGATTGTCTGGATAGTCCTGTGGGCTTCCAATTTGGAGAGTTTTTATGTGGCACAGTGGGTAAGGCTCTATCATTGTCTAGGAAGTTTTTTCCTTCAATGGGTCGGAGCTTCAGATTGTGCAGGAGCATCAAACTTCAGCTGCCTATGTGGGGATATGGCAGTGGGCATACCTCTTAATAGAGGGACATGTGTGGAGATGACTGGGTGTTTATAGGACACAGCTGTAGTTGACACCCACTGTCTGATCCAAGAGAATATCGTCTTGGATGCCCCCTTGATTTAAATGTAATTGAAAACATTTGGGGATGTTTGACAAGGTAGACATTAAAAATACAAGAGTTAGGTAAAGACCGGGGATGCCGTTTGTGAAGTAATCCTTACCAAATGGAGCAAGATTTCCACCAGCCTGGAGGACATGGCATCAAATAGTTCTAAACAAGTCTCTTGAGTGGCCACCGAGAGCAGTGGGGATACTTATTGCCAAGTAACTTTTTGTTCCCACTTTATGTAAGAAATATGTTTCTTCGAAGTAATATTTACTGATACAGATTGTCCTGACAGCAGAACATGGAAGTAGTTGAGATAGTTTGGACAATAGGGGCATTATTTTTCACTAACACTGCAAGTTTGGCTGTTGCTAAAGTGTGTGATGGATGTGACAGATGATACAGAGGATACTCATCGGGCCGATAAAGTACTTCCTGTCACTCAAACACCCTATTGTGCCATAGTTTCACTCCACAAACAATGCATCTTGTAGCATCCAAGGACCTCATTATATGGCATTTGACCTGTGGCTTGAGCACTATCTGTCCCCTTCAGCAAGAGCATAACAATCACACTATATAGGTCATGCCCCTTATTTTCCAGCCATAACTTGATAGTTGTCTCACCCTTGCTTTTTCCGCTGCTCTGTCCAAGCTCTCTAGATTTACGTTTGACTTTGCAGCAATTATTTTATCATATCATAGTATGTATATACTAATACTTATTATAGTAGTATATATAGTATATAGTATATATATATATATATATCTAGGTATCTAATGCTGCGTATATTATGTATATAGGTGTAGTATGTATGATACATATATCTATATCGGTATCTCTCGTAGTATAGTATAGTATTATATATATATGTATATCACTAGTATGTGTATCGTATCATATATAGTATCTAATATAGTAGGTGATATTAGATAGTATACTATAGTATGTATATAGTATATGTATTATATAATAATAGTATATGATTTATAATATCGTGATATATTATATATTTTCAAAAGTTTGTTTAAGTTAATAATAAAGTATATATATGGTATACTATAATATGTATATTAGTATATATATATGGCCTCGGACTTGGAGGAGCTGATCTTCATCCGAGGCGGCACACTGTGTAAAGCATGCTGTAGGTCTTGGCTAGAAGAGACACAGCAGGACCACGTCATCCGCAAAAAGAAGAGACGAATAATCCACTGGTCCCAAACCAGACCCCCTCTGGCCCTTGGCTGCGCCTAGCAATTCCTGTCTGTCCATAAAAAAATTATGAACAGGACCGGTGACAAAGGGCGCCCCTGCGGAGTCCAACATGCACCGGGAACAGGTCCAACTTAGTGCCGGCAATGCAGACCAAACTCCTGCTCCGCTTGTACAGAGACCGGATGGCCCCTAATAAAGGGCCCCCCAATTCCATACTCCTGGAGCACCCCCCACAGGGCACCGCGAGGGACACAGTCGACTGCTTTCTCCAGGTCCACAAAACATGTGGACTGGTTGGGCAAACTCCCATGAACCCTCGAGTACCCTTCAGAGGGTATAGAGCCAGTCCAGTGTTCCACGGCCGGGACGAAAACCACACTGCTCCTCCTGAAGCCAAGGTTTGACTATCGGCCAGACTCTCCTCTCCAATACCCTGGCATAGGCCTTACCAGGGAGGCTGAGGAGTGTGATCCCCCTTTAGTTGGAACACACTCTCCGGTCACCCTTCTTATGAAGGTGGACCACCTCCTCAGTCTGCCAGTCCAGAGGCCCTTTCCCCCACTGACACGCAATGTTGAAGAGGCGTGTCAACCATGACAGCCCTAGTCCCCAGCCTCTGCTTCCACCAGGGAATGCGTGATGGCAGGATTGTGGAGATCCTCGAAGTACTCCTTCCACCGCCCGATAATGTCCCCAGTCGAGGTCAGCAGCCTCCCACCCCCACTGTAAACAGTGTTGGCGAAGCACTGCTTCCCCCTCCTGAGGCGCAGGACGGTTTGCCAGAATCGCCTCGAGGCCAACCGGTAGTCCTTCTCCATGGCCTCACCGAACTCCTCCCAGGCCCGAGTTTTTGCCTCTGCCACAGCCCGGGCCGCGGCACGCTTGGCCTCACGGTACCCATCAGCCGCCTCAGGAGTCCCACAAGCCAACCACAGCCGATAGGACTCCTTCTTCAGCTTAACAGCGTCCCTTATGGCCGCTGTCCACCACCGGGTTTGGGGATTGCCGCCACGACAGACACTGCAGACCTTACGGCCACAGCTACGGGCAGCAGCATTGACAATAGATGCGGAGAATAGGGCTGGGCGATATGAACCAAAAATGATATCTCGATATTTTTAAGCTGAATGGCGAAATACGATATATATCTCAAAATATTTTTTTATATATTTTAGTATACTTCTGAGTCAAAGCTTTGTCCCAGATGCAGACACATTTATTAATCAGCTGTAGATGTACATAAGAAATGACTCAAAAATAATTAACTGGCAAATATTAAAATAATCTTCCTCAAATAAAATGTGCTACATGTATACATTTGTAGAAGCACTTCTCTGGCAAAATAATTCCGACTTGGTAGCTGGTATCTTCGGTCAAGGAATTTTAGCAGTTGTACAAAGCCGTCTTGTTCCACAACTGAGAGTGGGACCATGTCTTTAGCGATATGATGCGCCACAGCTTTAGTAATCTCGCGCCACTTGTCACTTTTTCTCTCGTAAGGCACAGCACGGGTGTATGAGTTTTGTAACGTGGTTTGTTTCGGTGCAGGAGGCTGGGAAGGCTTCACAGTTTTAGCTGCTGCACGCAGTTTAACACACTCTTCATATTCTTTTTTATGGTGCTGTTTTAAATGGTGGAAAAGATTTGTAGTGCTCAAACTTTTTGTCGGGACTTGCTTTTGGCATTCCCTACAAAATACATCTTTCTGTTGTTCATCTGAGATTTTGAATCCGAACCACCTCCAAATGAGTGAACCGTTGTTTTCTTTTTTTTTGCTCACCAGGTGCTCTCCGATATCCTCTCCTGTACTTTCATCCTCACCTTCCATCTCATGGCTGCTTTAGCAGCAAACTTTCTAGCTTAGCTAGCCGCTAGATGACGCAGTGGGGAGGGGTGATTTGTCTTCAGTGTGAGGGAGGAGGGGCCGTGGGAAGTTCGACACAGACGTATGAGGAAGAAGACAGAAGAATCGGCAGATCTAAAAGAATAATTAATATGCAGTATAGATCATTTTGATATAAACGATATACTCTCATCTTATAACTCTTTTGAAAAAATCTTGATAGTTTTAAAATCTCGATATATCGCCCAGCCCTAGCGGAGAACATGGTCCACTCGGACTCTATGTCTCCAACATTCCCCGGAATCTGGTCAAAGCTCTCCCGGAGGTGATAGTTGAATACATCCCTTGCCGAGGGCTCTGCCAGACATTCCCAGTAGACCCTCACTATGTGCTTGGGCCTGCCAAGTCTGTCCGTCTTTCTCCTCTTCCAGCAGATCCAGCTCACCACCAGGTGGTGATCAGTGGACAGCTCAGCCCCTCTCTTCACCCGAGTGTCCAAAACATGCGGCCAAAGGTCTGACAATACAACAACAAAGTCGATCATCGATCTCCTGCCTAGGGTGTCCTGGTGCCATGTGCACTGATGGACGCCCTTATGCTTGAACATGGTGTTCTTTATGGACAATCCGTGACACTGTGCCGGTCCGTTGTGGTGAAGATAGAGCTTAGCCGAAAAGCTAAGCTCTCGATTTAACGTTCGGTCTACGTTCTTACCCTCACCTATGGCCATGAACTTCTCTCTAACCCCCAGTCGGTCGTGGCAGATGGCCGCTCACACTGAGCCTGGTTCTGCTGGAGGTTTCTTCCTGTTAAAAGGGAGTTTTTCCTCTCCACTGTCGCTACATGCATGCTCAGTATGAGGGATTGCTGCAAAGTCAACGCCAGTGACTGTCCACTGTCTCTACATGCTCATTCAGGAGGAGGGAATGCTGCAAGTCACTGACTGGATGCAATCTGCTGGGTTTCCTTAGACAGAAAAACTTTTTATCCAATTTAAATAAATAACTAACTCTGACTGCACTGTTCAATGGTTAGGACCAATTGGAATGTATGTACCTCACTTTTGTGAAGTGCCTTGAGACAACATGTGTTGTGAATTGGCACTATATAAGTAAAACTGAATTGAATTTAATTGAACTTTGGGTCATGACCAAAAGAACGAGATCCCGGATAGAAGCGGCTGAAATGAGCTTCCTCTGTAGGGTGGCCGGGCACTCCCTTAGAGATAGGGTGAGGAGCTCGGCCATCCGGGAGGGGCTCGGAGTAGAGCCGCTGCTCCTCCACATCGAGAGGAGCCAGTTGAGGTGGCTCCTCAATTTAGGCTTGCTCCTAAATTTTCATGGCATTCCTGTGTACGTCACTTATTTTTTCTGTAATTTTCTGCAAATTACATTTCATATCCAATATATCTCAATTAAATTCAAGTCAGACTGTCAAAGCAACATGTTATTCTATTCATAGAACTTTATTGGCCTTTAAAAAGAACAAGTTTTCTGTAATTCTGACACTGCTTCTGCAGCCATCCTGACTCAGTGCATAGCAATGGAGCATGTGTGTTATGCCGTAGTCATGTGATGTCCAATCCAGTAATATAGATCAATGGCCGAGACACACATACAGACACATATCCATTATTGCTCTAATTAGCTATTGAGCTAAGGTTGTCACAATCCCATTTTCTCATAATATGCTCTGGTCCTGTCTTATATAGATATCCACGCTAAAGTGCTGTTGCTGCATTATTGTCTATGTATAACTTTTTCTATTATCATAATTTCTTGTATATATTTTGAAAAGTAATTGTTTGTGTTTATTCTACATATGTGTACAGTTCTTGTTGTTTGAAAACACCAATGCATGGAATCACTCCTTCATCTATTGTTCTATAATACCACCGCACTGGGTTGGTAGTCATATAACAATACCAGACAGAGACTGAAAGTTGTCTGGCTAATAATTCCTGATGATCAGGTGCTGCCCTGATTTGTTAGTTTGACAAAAAATAAATATTCTAACCTTATTTACAATTTTGCTAATAATTGTTGCATAATAATTAATAGTTATAATAGTTAATTAATAGTTTTTGATAGCCAAATCAATCACTGTTACCCTACAGTGGTGTCCCGATTTTAGTTTGACTAAAGTAAACATTCCAGCATTATCAGTGAGTTTGATAATAATTGGCCATTATTAATAATAATTGTTAAAAGCTGCTAATAACTTTATTCCCTACACGCTATAGCTTTAACAGCTTTAGCTATGTGAAACAGTTTGTGTGTTGTTGCTACTTCACCCTTATTGAAAACTGAACTATCAAAAGTGTAAACTAACTCTGGTTCTCTTTTACATATTTTTATTTTTAGTTGTAAGTATAAAATTTAGCTTGAAAAGTTTGCCCATTTAGACAATTTTTTTAGTAGTGGCCACCTTTAAAACTCTGCAATGTTAATGTTGCCCCTTTGATAAAATCCTGATTCTGTTTAAACCTATGCTGTTATTTCAGCTATAAAAATCTGTGCAATTGTCAGAAAGCAAAGTTAGAACCAAAAGGGTGACTCATTCCTCATTCTCTTCTATACCTACACGTGCAAACTGACAGAGACAGGCTATCAATTAGATGATGTGTGTGTATGGGTGTGCAGCAGCCTAAAAAGAGCTTGTGGACATACACATGCACAACACACAACATTCACTAAGCTCTTACTTTTAATACAAAAAGGCACAACTATTTTCTGCAAAGAGTTCTGGTTCAAATCTGAGATCATTTTCATGAACTAAAGAAGCCCTTGACATCTCGGAATATTGCACCTCTTTTACCTGCCCTGAGTAAAAAATAATTATATGGTCCTATATATTGTATGTTTTTAGAGTGTCTTGTATTTGAAATCTCAGCTACTGAATGAAGTAATGAATTCCCCCAATATTCCCTCAGTGCAGGTGAATCTCACAATTGGCTGATCGCATGTGAATATGGATCACCCAATGTGTAATTTACCACAAAATCTTTGAAAAGCAAACTGTTTGTGTGTAATGTTTGTTTCAAGTTTCTTCTTAGGGCTAATATCATCATGTTCTGTTCTGGTTTCTGCTAACTAGGACGATGTACATGCAGAGATATTTGAAATGTAAACAAACATGCAAATGGTCTGTTCCCTTATAAATCCATGATTGTTATTATACTTAAAATATACATAAAGTTACAGATAATCAAATCATGGTTTGTTATGAAGATGAGACATTCTTCATCAGTCTGTAGAATTGACAGAAATTATTTAATGATGTAAATCAAGAAATATGTCAGTATAGCCTTTCTGTTAATGAAAAAGCTTGAGTTTTATAGTGGATAAACTGGTACACATTACCCCTCCATGACTACTTCATTCTTCTGAGCAGCACCGACCAAGCACTTTTTTGAGGTTGTGCTTTGTCTGGTATTTGAGAGTAAAGAGCTGCTGCTGTGCAGTCAGAGGGACTATGAATCTCAGCTAAGCAAATCTCTTCACTGCCATTTCAGCAGATTTCACCTCGTAGAAAATCGCACTGCAATTGCAGTAGGCTGAATAAGCCCCCTGTTTTCCACCCTGATATTAAGCCACCACTCAGCCCAAACAATAGTAGCATTATTTATTTATTTATCTCTTAAAATAGTTTTTAAGGTTCTGCTCCACCTGTGGGCCATAAGAAAATGAATGAAACCGTGAATTTGCAGAGCTACTTGAATAAGACTACTTCATGCAACACTGCATTTTTGCAAATACCCAATGTTTGATAGACATGGACTGTAGAATCTCTGAATGTGAGAGAATAAATTAGCATTTAAGTTGTGCTTCAGATTGAGAAAAATCACACAAGTGATTTTGATAATAGCACTTATATTTATTAAAGTGTTTTAAATGAGTAATATAACAGGTTGGATTATTTTTCACTTCTTCACATAAGAGGCATATCTTTGCTTTAGCCACAATGCTAGTTTTACTAAAAACAAATGTTTCAAGAAACAAAAGTGATAGACATTGATGGATTTAACTTTGGCTCGCACCATTCAATCAGTTGATCAGTCGTTCATTTCTTGATCATTTATACACAAAAAGAGGGCATCAAAAAGTGCGTTACACTTGGTAAAACACTAAAACAAGTGAATAATCTTTTAACCAAACAAAATAAGCAAAGCAGTAACGGAATTGGTTATAATTCAGTGGCACTGACCTGAGAAAAAACAAAAAATGTTATATAATGGACAATTGGCATTTTCTTTACAATGTTTGCTTGTTAATTGTTTTTAGCTTGTAGTTCACAATACTTATACTCATTTCTTTGTCCAAAATAAAAAATTAAGTAAAAAATTTGAAGATCATGTACATAACCAAAAATCAATGCATAACACAGTGACCACCCAAAACAAAAGTAGTGGAAGAAAAGTCTTCTATTTACAGAAAGTGGGAGGTTATGAGGTGAGGATTCACATGGCAATTTACCCTGTAAGGAAGAGGAAGTCACAAAAAATGAGCGGTAGCTTGGAGACCTTACAGACAAGCAACCCACCCAAGAAATTAAACAACAAATGAATGACAACTTGAAATCTAAAATATTGTCACCTTTCAGACAGAATGCTCCAGTTCTGACATGCATTGATACTCAGGTGCACATGGGTATGTGTGAGTATGTTTCTACCAACAACCATGTCACCAGAATAGCCTGATTTGTTTTACTGACTCTTGCAGTAAATGTCTCACTCAAACTGTGTTCTACATCTACAGCAAATGTTTTCCATAAGATTTTGGGCTTAAAAAAGACAGTTAAATCTAAGGCTAAATATGAGTTGCTGCCTCCATTAAATATTGTAGGTAAACATGCAGGAGGAATATTTGCAGATGGTGGTTATTTATTTAATTAATATCACAATCCACATACATAAATAGATTTTGTTTAGTGACAGAGAATACAAAAACGAAAAACTACATTTAAACATGTTTTCTTATCTGACAAAACGTATGCCCTGATCACTTCAATGATTTGACTGCAGACTTCCTGCTCAAGCTACTGTATCTGTAGAAGCCATGGCATGAACTGTGTTGCACTCTTGTCCCATAACCTTACATTGATGCTTACCTAAAAGCCAAGATTCCAATTTCATTATCCTTTTGCAAAAAGTGTTTTTACCAAAGGTGCTTTTTTTTTGGATGAGGAGAAATCCAACCTCTTGAGCAGATCACCCAAGTTTCCTGCACAAAGTAAATCTCCTTAATTTGTCCATTTTCTGTGTTCCCAATAAGTGGCCACAAATCAGTTTGACTTATTGCCAATAGGAATGTTTCTTTTGTTAAGAAAACAACCTGTTTTCTGTTTACAGAAATAGATAGTCCAGTTCCCAGATGACATGATATCCATATATGAAAGTGCATATCTGTTTTTAGAGGGAATTGCTTCAGAGGTAATTTTTATGTCCGAACAGTGTATTTCTTATTTGTTTAAAAATGCAATGGGAAGTTTCAGTGTAATGTATTTGGCTATAAATTATAATATCTGGACTTTTAAATAATCAATGATTAAACTCCAGAGGTGGAAAAAGGAATTTAAAAAGGTGTTACGTTCTAAACTTTTTTACAAATTCTAAGAGTGTCACAACTAAAGACACTCAAAAGAAAAGAAATGATTAATTGATCATATTGTTGCTTTATATTTCCAGGTGTTCCATCCAGCCCAAGGAATGTGATCTCCATTGTGAATGAGACCTCAGTGATTCTGGAGTGGCATTCTCCCAGGGAAACTGGTGGCCGGGATGATGTTGTCTACAACATAGTGTGCAAGAAGTGCCGAGCTGACCGACGCTCCTGTTCCCACTGCGATGACAACGTGGACTTTGTTCCTCGACAGCTGGGTCTGACAGAGACTAGGGTCTTCATCAGTAACCTGTTGGCTCACACCCTCTATAGCTTTGAGATACAAGCTGTCAACGGTGTCAGCAACAAGAGCCCATACCCAGCACAGCATGTTACCATAGACATCACCACCAACCAGGCTGGTGAGTGCCTAAGGTTTCCAGGTCATGATAATTTTGCTTATTTGATTATAACAACATCTACATTATTGACTTCTATCTTAAATTGAAATTAATTACTTATTTGACTCAAACTATTTTATTTTTTTATGCTTGTCAGTAAAAGAGCTTCCATCCAACCATAGTTGTATATAGTTGTATTTCATTTTGCATTTGTGAAATTGCAAATTTTCTATTATGGCACACTTGCTACTGTGAATAATTCTGCCTGCAAAAAGCATAATCTGGCACTATTTGCATTTCAGTCACATTTCATGGTTTAGCAGCCTTCATGCCTACTTCACAGTGAATGATGAAGGCTATGAAGGAGGAGGGGAGGCTGTTAGGTGATGTGTACATATTTGCACTCTTTCTAAGCCCTTCTCTGGATTAAGGTAATTGCTTTCCCCTTTGAAATCACAGCTGTGAAATTCACGCTCGGACGCAATATGCAGCTTTTTATAATTTTAGTAAAGACAAAATCGGCTCCCTGCAACTTTGGTCTTTCCTTTGTGCCCTTTTTGCTCACCAAATCTTGTAACAGAAACAAGGCTAGTGCACGCCTAATATGACATTGTATAAATTTTAGTAAAATAGTGGTTGAAGTAATCATCCCTCCACAAACAGAAATGTTCATAGTTTTAATCTTCAGGTTACAATTCAGAGGAAAGACTGTTTAAATTGAAATATTTATATGTTATTTTAGTAAAAATGGGAGTTATAAGTCAACGAAGTGTCTTGTTGAACAGTATTTGGTCCTTCACTATTCAAATTTGAATATAAACCCTTAGTAAAAAAAGTAAAGAGTATTTTTAAAATAATTATTTCATTTATTAATCATTAATAATTGAATAAAATTTTTAGATAAAATATAACTTCTTCTATGAAAAAATTAAACCATAATTCGAGAACTTCAAAAGGGTCAGATGATCTGAAACATTTAAGTGTGACAAAAAAAGTGCAAACAGAAAAAATTTGTAAGATAGCAAGTACTTTTTTCACAGCCTTGTAATTTACATTTGGCATTTTAACAAAAACCCCTGCGGGAAAGCTTCTTAAACATTCAATTCAATTCAATTCAGTTTTATTTATATAGCGCCAATTCACAACACATGTTGTTTCAAGGCACTTCACAAAAGTCAGGTACATACATTCCAATTAGTTCTAACCATTGAACAGTGCAGTCAGAGTTAGTTAAACATGTACATTTTCATAAATTAGATTCTGAATAGACTTTCTTTCAGACATACATGTGCACAAAGCTATTGCTCTATAGACACAGCAGAAGAGGACTAAACAGTCTGGCTAAAATTATAAACACATTTTGTTTATCTTTTGAGTTAGGAAACAAATGAAATGTCTAATATTCTTTGGTTTACATTACCGTTTTCTAAGTATTGCTTACTTGCTGCTCCATAGCCCCTGACAAACCACAGGGTAAGTTCCTTTTGAACACAGTGAGAGTTTTAAATAGCTTAGGGTGTAATTTAGCAATGGAGCATTGCAATGTACAAAATCGGCTTGCCTGTTTTTTTTCAAAGCTTTTAAAGGTGTTGTTTTGTGGCTTTAATTTGAAAGATTACTTGTAAAGGATTTGTGATGTATTACAGTTATATGGCCAGGTGTTAAAATAGGTTGCAGCTTTCCAGAATTCAGTCTTGGAAAATGTTGGCTACACTCTTAAAAAGTCACCATAACCTTTGCATATCTGCAATGCAAAATTTATCCAACTCATCTGCCCCGGTGCACATGTTGAACATTATTAAAAGCACAGTACTAAATTAGCAGAATTAGTCAAATTTGTTTCAAATAAACTAAAGAGTCCCTCCTACACCTGCAGCTTTTCGACAACTTCTCTCAGTAATGGAGATACTGACAAAAAGTGCTACATGAGAGTAAAGGACACCTGAGCGGCAGAGCCATTGATATGCAGGTCTGGAAAAATATGATGAAATGAAAGTGAACAACATGGTGAGATAAAAAAGAGTGATCTAAGGCCTTCAGAAAGAATATTGCGACAATTTTTGCTTGTGATATGGGATTTAAAGAGTTCTCTGAAGAATTTGAAATCAGCCATGCTACTGCAGAGAAAATAGTTTGCAAATAGTTTCCAAAACAACTGCCAGCATACCCAGGTCTGGTCATGTTGGCAAGTTTACCCTGACAGCAGACCGCACAATTCGAAAATGTCTCCAAAAACCCTAAAATGTCATCATAGGACCTACATGAGGCTTTTGCTGCTGTTAATAAGGTGCATGTCTCTAAAATCTGACTAAAAGTCAGACAGTGAGAAATAAAAAAATATATGGTGCATGTAAATGTCTGGTTTCAACCGTACTTATCTTCTACACATAGGAGAGCGAATACATTGTCCCATCCAGTGATGGAATACCACATGTCTTATGTATTCCATTTTAGTTCTTTTTTTAGCTTTAATTGTTGAATCAACTTACTCTACATTTATCTTTGAGACCAATAAAATTATAATTGGTTTATCCAGATTTCTTTCTTGGATTAGAGCATATTTTTTAAATTAAATTTGGCTCGGCCAGTGAATGGCATACCACATTACATCGACTCTCAGAGGAACATAATGACCAACTGCACTTGTCTTTGTCCAGTGGAGAGTTCGGAGTGGAATGGGAGGAGAGATAAATCTGGATAAAAAAACTGTTTGATTTTTTTTTTCTAACAGAAACAGGGACCATGACAGTGAAGGAAGGCAAAATGATGGGGTAAATAGTTCTGACTATAAGGATGGCCTAATAGTGCTGACTGTACCTGTTTGACAGGCTAATAGCACACTTGACAGATAGATGTAGAATAAGCATTGCCTATTCCTGTTGTCGAGGCCTATTGCAGTAATGAGGTTTCCTCTAGCAATCCTCCAGGCCTGTGTCCATCTTTATGTGGCCATTTTGTCACCAGGTAATTGCACTATTTGCACATTGACAGGGGTTTTTAGCAGAAGGCCACTGATAATGCAGGATACAAAGAGTTCATGGAAAGGATGTATGAAACAAATGAGAAAGAACATTTTCTCTTTCTGTGGGGACACAAAGCCTGTAGCAAGAAGGCATGTGACCTTTTTAAAATATGAAAATGTTCTCCTTTTAGAAATGACAGTTTTATGTAAAATAGTAAAAAACTGTTTGAATACATGCAAAACAGAAAGTTTTCAACAGCAATTCCTGGGTAAACTAAGTGACATGCATGGATGAGTATGCCAGCAGATCAGATCCAGGGGTGTTAGGTCAGACAGAAATCTGTCCCAGACAGAATTAATTTATTCACGTAGATTTTTTTTAAAGATTGTATGTCTGCTTTTTAGTCTGGCTAACAGAAAATGTTGCAAAAGTTTTATGTAAACCCTATATTTCTATCTTTTTAATCTTCTCCCTGTTTTCCTTGTATGTCACCATTTAAATTTTACAGTGCTGAATACATTTTTAAATCTTTCTAAACTAACCTGACTTTAGTGTAGACTGATGTTAGGCAGAGAAACTTCATCTTCACCAGCAGGAATATGCAGCATAGGCTAGTAGAAGAGCAATGGTAATCTAAGATCTAAGAGGAGAAAAGGGGAGTTAGGGGGCGGTCTTGATTGGGATATAGTATAAATCAATAAGACCATTTAACTGCCCTCAATCCTGGCATGTGTCAGAGAGAAATAACTCATCAATAGGGTGATTTAGGAGTTCATTTATGGCCCTTTGCTCTCCAGGAGATACATACACCCACAGAGACTGAGATACAACCCCACAAAAGTTATATACTGCACCCTGTGAGGTGATTATTCATGTCTGGCCTAGTTTTATTCATATTTGTCTGTTATCCGACGAGAAAGAAATTAACTGTTTTATGGCATATTGTTGAATTTCGGGGGAACATGACACTTCCCACTTGTAGTGAATTCATTAAAATGGTAAAAGGAAGTAAAGACAAATGTGAGGTAGTCACATGGCTGCCACCTAATGCACAATAGCACTATGATCTCACTGGCACAGCCTTCTTGACCTAGATTATGTGCCAAATATCTCTCAGACCACAGAATGCCAATTATATCTACAAACAATCCTCCTCTGCTTGGCTGGTGTTTGGAGAGCTATTCCCGCAGAAAGACAAACATTGCTGTCCTCAGCCTTTTATGGGCAAGCCTGATCGGGTGGGTTGTGTTTAAGATAGTGAGATCCAGAGCACTCGACTGAAGTCCAAACATTCAGATGAATTAGAGACATCTGCACCCTGTGGGGCTGTAGAATCAGATGAGATGCTAGGCAAACATGTCCCTAGGAGATATTCAGGGCACTACTCATTATGTCTCTCCAGTTTACATTTGTTTAAGGGGTACCCCACCTCCTACTCCCACCCCCAAGAGCTTTCACAGCCTTGTGCTGTGCCATTTTTCTTTTATCTGATGTTTGTTCCTACTGATGTTAATTCCTGTCCCTGGATCCAAAAGGTGAGGTATTAGCTGCAGGCGAGAAAAAAGAAGAAAACGTATCAACTTGAATGCTTCTGAGCCCAGATGTCACTTCTAATGTCTTTATATTCTGTTATAAGTGACAGTGGGCATATGTGTCTATGTCTTTATGTGTTTGAGCCAATGTGAATTTGTGTTTAAGGTGAATGGCTTCCTTTTTTCTCTCTTTTTTACTTTTTCGCTCACAAAATGGAACCACATCCAGCTGTGTTCAGAATCCTCCTTGTGTAATGTGATTTTGAAATATCATTCAAGCCACTGGTATTTGAGAGAAATCCCCGGGGGTGAACTGATCCCTCTTTAAGATGTTTGAGAGAGAGCCATTACCATGTAGTCATGGCTGGCTTGGCCTTCTGAGCCCCTGTTAATAAGGTAGCAGCCGTCAAAACTATGACTTTGACTGCAGCACAGCACATGACTGAACTGCTCCCCTCATATGAGACTCTGAACTCCTATTAGGAGTCTGCATGGTTCATGGTGGTGGGAGAGAATCTTAAAGTAAAAACTTCACATCACAAAGTAACAACTGCACATCAGAGAAAGATCTGGTTAGATTGTACTTGTAGCTGCTAATGTCTCCATATTTTTTGCACTTTTTTTATTTGCAATGTTGAGTAGGACTTGGCTGCAAGATCAGTTGACCCTTTCTTTTACTATTTTCCATTAAGTGAAAACCTCAAATGGAATAAGGCTTTGTAGCTGGGAATTTTGATATGAATGTACAGAGCCTGGCAAAAACATTCAAACCTTCTAAGTTTTTCACATTTTGGAAGGTTACAACTATAAGCTTTAGTAGTATGTGATAGACTAACACACAGTAGTATGTGTGATTGTGAAGTGGAAGGAAAATTATGTATAGTTTTTCTGTTTTTTACGAATAAAAATCTGAAAAGTGTGGTTATTTGTATTTGGGGAGCAAATGGAGAGCATCTGTAAACATTAATTCCCAAGCCTTGACAGATTCTCAACTAGATTTAGGTCTGTACTTTGATTGTCCATTCTGACACATGAATATGATTTGATGTAAATCATTTCACTGTAGCCCTGGCTCTCTGTTTAGGGTCAGTATCATGCTGGAAGGTGAATCTCTGTCCTAGCAGAAAGACTTTTGCAGCCACTAACAGGCTGTCTCCCACAATTCCTCAGTGCTCCATCTGTCCTTCCGTTAACCCTAACCTGCTTCCCGGTAACTGCCAAAGCATTGGACTGCCACCACCAAGTTTCATAAACAGAATAGTGCATTGAAGATAATGTGCAGTGTTATTTGTATGCAACAATAGCATTATACGTACATGTGGGCAAAACAGTTTAAGTCTGGTCTCATTTGGCTACACTACCTTCTTGCCTTGTGGCAAACTGCAAACAAGACTTTTCATGGCTTTCTTCTTGTAACTGTTCCAAAAAAGCCCCAAATGTGAGATGTGCAAACCCTGGAGCATTGTTTTATAACTTTATCCTACTTTAAACATCTCAACAACTGTATTCCTGACCTGTCTGGTATGGTTTCGTAGTCTTTATGAATCTCTTTATTCACTGAAACTAAATACAAATTTCTATAAAGATTATATTGCACCCAGGTAGACTAAATTTACTAATTATGTGATTACTGAGGGTATCTGGTTGCTCTTGATTTTGAGTAAATGGCAGCTGAATACAAATGCATGCCGCCCTTTTCAAAATGTAGCTTTTAAAAGAAACTGAAAACCACTTCAAAGCTATGTACTACTATGAGCTGCTCTTTTGCATACATGTTGGGTTATTAATGTTTTCCTAAGCACTGTATATGCAGTCCTCTTTTATGAAATTGCTAAAAAAAAATCAGCAAAAAGTGGGGGAAATTCAACCTACTTTGAAGTATAGCCAATACTAGACTCATTTTCTGCTTTGCCTTGTGGAAGAAACATGCAGATATTTGCAAATTTTTGCAAATATCTGCATCTTTCTTCACATATTTGCAAATTTTTGCAAATATTTGCAGTTTCTCTACATATTTAAGCAACCAAAAGCAAGAGCATCACTTTGGTGCATTTAGCTTTGCTTTTGCAGGTTAAATGTTTTCCCAGTTTAATACAAATATAATTGTAAATCATTGATGTACAAAAACAAGCTCAATATGCTGACCCCTTGCCATTAAATTTAAATTATGGCAGATGCACGCTGTAGTTACAATAATGAGAACAGAAGTTCAGTTTGATGTCATATAAGCATAAAGTTGGTCTAAGTCATCTGTATTCCACAGCTGATTATACCTACAAAGGTAAATACGTTTTTTTATCCTTTCATCATCTTCCTTTTCCTTCCATCCATCTTACTCCATCGTCTTCTTCTTTCCGCTTTCTGTCTTAGTCAGACGCTTGAAGGCTTTGACTTTGATTAATGGTGAGCCCGGCTCTGCATTAAAAGCCAGGGGCTGCAAGTGGTGCCAGATAAAAGTAGAGCACAAGGAGCAAGGGATTGGTGGGATGGAGGGTGGAGAGAGAAACTTGGGACACAGTCACCAATCACTGTCAACATCATTGTCCCAGGGTGACAATGGGTATACACTTGGAGGGGACAGCAGAGCTTCATTGAGCTGAATCTCACCCTCATACAGCCACGACACATTGTCACTGACAGGCTTGTCACACAGGTTACAAGGGCACATATAAATGTGCAAATGGTCCTTTTTTGTCAAGGTCATCTCAGAATCACAACCTCTTTTCTTGTAAGGGTAGATATTAATGAATTACTCAAGTTTTTTAACGAGCATATACTGTATCATAATTTTTATCATTTATCCATTGTTGGGTTCAGGGTTGTAGTTCAGCCCTGGACAGAGCCAATGAACTAAACACATTCTTCAATAGGTTCAGTTCAGAAACAAGCTCAGCATCCTTCTCTCCTGCTCACAGCCAAACAGAAAAACCCACACCCACAGCTCCTGTCCCACCTCAAATTTTTTATCTTCCATCTCAGCCATGGACCCTTCTGTTTCTGCATGTTTGTCTTCAACCGAATCAGAACATGCAGATGCTCCCTTTGCCTCCTCCTTCCACCTGTGTGTCTAGAAGTCAGGTGAAGAGGCAGATGAAGAGACTAAACCGGAAAAAAGCTGCCGGTCCAGATTGTGTCAGCCCTAGAGTCCTGAAGGCCGGTGCCGAGCAGCTCTGTGGGATTCTGCAGCACGTCCTAAATCTTAGCCTGGCCCAGAAGAAGGTTCCAGTGTTGTGGAAGACCACCTGTCTTGTTCCTGTACCAAAGAAAACTCACCCATCAGTCCTCCATGACTATAGACCTGTTTCCCTGACATCCCACATCATAAAGGTCCTAGAGAGCCTCATGCTGGCCCACTTGAGTAGGCAAAAAATGAACCAGTAGGACCTCCTTCAGCTGACGAGCATATACTGCAGTAGAGTTGGAGTTGAAGATGCCATCATACACGTCCTTCAACAAACCCACTGCCATCTGTACAAAGCCAGCAGCACCATAAGGATCATGTTCTTTGATTTCAGTACATTTAACACAATCAGTACATTTAACACAATTCAACCTGATTTGCTTTGTCAGAAACTCTAGAGTACCCTGATGAAGGCCTCAACAATCTCCTGGATCAAAGACTACCTGACAGACAGAACACAGTTTGTGACAGTGAAGGGTTGTGTGTCTAACCAGGTAGTCAGCAGCATAGGAGCATCACAGGGGACTGTGCTCTTACCATTCCTCTTCACTCTGTACACCTCAGACTTCCAGTACAAGACAGATACTTGTCATCTGAAGAAATACTCAGATGATTCTGCAATCGTGAGGTGTATCAGAAATGTACAAGCTGAGTACAGGGAGCTGGTGGACCACTTTGTGGCATGATGTGGAAACAATCATCTCATGTTGAATGTGAATAAAACAAAGGAGACAATTGTAGATTTTAAAACAAACAGAAATAGCTCAAACACTAAATCCATTATGGGAGAAGAAGTGGAGGTGGTGGAGGAGTATAAATACCTTGGTGTTCACCTGGACAACAGACTGGAGTGGAGATACAACTGTGAAGCCGTCTACAAGAAGGGACAGAGCAGACTGTACTTCTTAAGGAAGCTTAGGTCTTTTCTTTGTTTGCGGCAAGATGTTGCATATTTTCTATAAGTCCGTTTTGGAGTGTGATCGCTTCTGCCATCTTCTGTTGAGGAAGCAGCATCATAGCCAGGGACTTAAAAAAAACCCAACAAGCAGATTAGGAAGGCTGTCTCTGTTCTGGGGACTCCTCTGGAACCTCTGGAGATCATTGTGCAAAGAGGGATTCTTCATAAAATGAAGAGCATTATGGAAAACCCCAAGCATCCTCTTCATGAGACTGTTGTACAACAACAAAGTGTCTTCAATCAGAGGCTTTTTCAGATCTGCTGTAAGTCAGACCGCTACAGGAGATCCTTCCTGTCCACAGCCATCAGCATCTACAACGGCTCTATGAAAAAAAACACCATAATAAGAGCTACAAAATATATTTTATTTCAATTCAATTCAATTCAGTTTCAATTCAGTTTATTTATATAGCGCCAATTCACAACACATGTTGTCTCAAGGCACTTCACAAAAGTCAGGTACATACATTCCAATTAATCTTAATCATTGAACAGTGCAGCCAGATTCTTTTATTTATTCAAATTGGATAAAAAGTTTTTCTATCTAAGGAAAGGAAACCCAGCAGATTGCATCCAGTCAGTGACTTGCAGCATTCGAGACAGTGGACAGTCACTGGCGTTGACTTTGCTGCAATCCCTCATACTGAGCATGCATGTAGCGACAGTGGAGAGGAAAAACTCCCTTTTAACAGGAAGAAACCTCCAGCAGAACCAGGCTCAGTGTGAGCGGCCATCTGCCACGACCGACTGGGGGTAAGAGAGAACAGAGCAGAGACACAAAGAGAACAAAGAAGCACTGATCCAGGAGTACTTTCTATGGGAAGGAAAAGGTAAATGTTAATGGATGTAGCTCCTTTAGTCGTTTCACCTAGAAAGAAGGAACAGATAAATTCTGAGCCAGTTTTCAAGTTTAGAGTCTGAAGAGAGCACATAGAGTTAGTTACAGTAAAAGCTCAGTCAGTAGCTATGTCTAGGAGAGAGAAAGGGTTAAACACTGAAAGACAGGGCCATGTGGATCATCGGTAGAGGGTGAGCATTAAGTTGTTGCCAGGAGAAGCTTGGAGGATTCCTCTCTCCAGAAAGGTGTTACAGCTAGACACAGAGTCAGGCCAGGTGTAGCTTCAAGGAAGAGAAAAGAGAGAGAACAAAGTTAAAAGCTGAAATAACAGCAAATAATACAAAATTGAAGAGTAGTGTGAGAAAGTAGCGAAGAGGGTGAAAGTTGTTATTATGTCCTCCAGCAGCCTAAGCCTATAGCAGCATAACTACAGAGATAGTTCAGAATAAACTAAGCCACTCTAACTATAAGCTTTATCAAAAATGAAAGTTTTAAGCCTAGCCTTAAAAGTAGACAGTTTGTCCATCTAGAGCCCACTGATGGCCATTGTTATACTAAAAACCACAATGATTGGGATACCTCTCTCTGTCAGATTGACCATAACCATTGGAAAAGAGAGGGGGGTCATACAGGTAGCAGAAATGGAGGGTGTGTTTGCACCTCAACCATAACTGAGCCGGTTTAGGCTAAACCTGACTCCCCCTTACTCCATCCAACAAGGGGAGAAGAAGAAGGAGCTAAAATAAGGAAGATAGCTCAGGATAACCTAAGCCACTCTAACTATAAGCTTTATCAAAAAGGAAAGTTTTAAGCCTAGCCTTAAAAGTAGACAGGGTGTCCGCCTCACGGACTAAAACTGGGAGCTGGTTCCACAGGAGAGGAGCCTGATGACTAAAGGATCTGCCTCCCTTTCTACTTCTAGAGACTCTAGGAACCACCAGTAAACCTGCAGTCTGAGAACGAAGTGCTCTGTTAGGAACGTATGGAACAATCAGATCTCTGATGTATGATGCAGCTAAATCATTAAGGGCTTTATATGTGAGGAGGAGAATTTTAAATTCTATTCTGGATTTAACAGGGAGCCAATAAAGGGAAGCTAAAGTAGGGGGAATATGATCTCTCTTTTTAATTTTCATCAGAGCATTTTGAATCAGCTGAAGGCTTTTAACTGCATTTTGTGGACATCCTGATAGTAAAGAATTACCCTTTGTTATTAAAAAAATATTTTTAAATTGAATTTAATGCTGTTTTGGCTTTGGTGGTCTGACTGTACTCCCTCCTCATAGATTGGGTTGTTGCTTTTCTTAATTCAGTGACTGACATTGTTTCATGTTACAGGAGCAAAAAATGTTTCCTAAAGAGCTACTGTTATTCATTTGAAAGTGAGAACTTCATCCACTGTATTGGTTTACTATGACAGAGGTCATAAATTCTACCAAGATGCTCAATCCATCCTTTTTCTTTGCTGGCAGTTAGCAGTCACACACCCATTTGACATAGTCTTGTTAAAAAGATCCCTTTTTTTAATCAAGAAAACAGTCTGTGTCCAATGTACTACAATAGTCCAACATACACTGCATATTATAATCTATATATGGTACTCACTTCCTGTTTTTAGGAAAGGCTTGGTTATGAATGCTTTTTTGTTGTAAAAAAGTGCTTTTAAAATGACATACTTGCTTTAAAAATAATATATAGATCGATTTTGATTTACTTATGTTGCTCACTTTAAATGTTTATATAATGTGTAATGTAAATAAATAATGTTTATATTATATATTATGGGACTAAAATAATATGATTTTTGCCCTTTACAGATTAATTGTTATTAAACTGTTAGCAGCATTAGGAGTGGGAGTTTGTTATTATGGAAATAAACAGAAAATCTTATTTATGATCCCTGTTAAAAAAAAAAAAATTGCAGTAAAAACCCTATAAAGTTTTGACTGGCTATTAGAGCTCAAAAAGTATACAGCAACAGGTGATTAATGAACAGTACTATATTTTCTTGAACTTAAAGGGTATGCCCTGGTTCACAGTTACCCATATGACATGTGTATAAAGGAACCCTTACTGAAATAGACATTATTTGTGCATCTGAAAGCAAGAACTGAAATGCAACCAGAAAATAAGAGCTTCCGTCCATGGCATCTTTTCCCCACTGCAGGAATTTTTGAGTGAAGGACCCATCCCCAGGGTCTGTCAGGAACAGTGTGCCTGTGGCCGGTAATTGATAATGCGGCCCAGGCAGCCGTCACCCTGGTCAGTGGAGCATGAACTAGCCTGAGAAGTAGAGAGGCTGGAGTGCACTGAGGTGATGCTCAGCCCTCACGGTCACTATATGGAGAATGAGGGAGGCACTAGAGGGGAAAGCCAACAAGGGCAGATGGACCAGAATCCACATAAACAGATCCCATTCATTGTTTCACATTTGCATTTTCCCATTCAGGAGAATAACATGGCACTCATGGCCCACTTCCCTATAAAACATGATTTGCAAACTACTGCAGTAGGGGAAAAGGGTAGGGATTTTTCTTCTAATGTATCACCAGTGTCTATGCAGAGGCAGTATATGAAAACAGGAAAAACCTACAGAAAACATAGCAGGTTTCTCATTCATTTTCCCTTTTATGAGTTCTAATAGGAGGATTTTTTCAGAAAGATGCTGATTATTAGGTGGGCTTAAAACTAGCCATTGGTGTTAAGAGACAAGTACCTGATAGGCACCAAATGTTATGAGTGTTATAACTAACTGAAACTCCTGTTAGAAATAGTCACATTTTTACAAGTTAGTTTATTGTACAATGTAGTTTAAGTCATTATTGGACTTATGTTTTAGTGGCTCTTAGCAGATTAAAGAGGTTGGTGTTCAAATTTTATTTTTTCTGTCCCATTAAATAAATTAATATGCACCTAAAAGCTAATAAATGTCATTGTCACAGTATTTTATAATTTTATCGTTTTCATTTCTTAAAACATATTTAAACAACTGCTTAAACAGATAAACACTTAAACAGATAATGATGATATTGATTAATATGCACCTAAAAGCTAATAAATGTCCTTTTTACAGTATTTTTTTAATTTTATCGTTTTCATTTTTTAAAACACATTTTAACAAATGCGTAAACATATAATGATGATATTTCCAGTCCTTTGATGCTCGAAATCAAATGTGCAACTTGTAAACATATTTTATACTTGAGGTTTGCAGGATGGTTTAGGTGATGAGGTGGCATGACACTGCAGTGTGGTTTTTGGAGTAGGACCCAGGAGAAGGCAGGATAAATAGGTTTGCAAATAATAAGCAAACATACAGTATGGCACGAGTAGAACAGGACATGGAGCATGAATGAAGAAACAAGCAGTACAACAAGCAAGGAAAGAAGCAGGCATGGTAGTGACGGTAGTGACGCAATGGAAAAATCTAGTGAAGAACAAAGAGGATCAGTGTGTTAGGGTCCTGAGGGAAGTGTTGAGAATGGCATAGAATGCAGGTGTGTGTTTAATCAAGGGAATAATGTGGACTAGCTGTGGCAGACAGAAAGTGGGGAGGCTGAGGGAGGAACTTAATAAACATGATGAAAAGCTGAACTAAGGCACAAAGTACTATCAACCCACGGGGAAAATCTAACAAGGATGTAACAGAAATAAATCCAAATGTACAAAAAACAGAAAATTAGAATAAACTAAGAAACTAAACAAATGAAATAACTAATACAGGCAATAATAAGCACAGGGAAATGAACTGAATGAGGCAAGACCATAAAAACATAAAAAAAACAAAAAAGAAATTATCATAACATTAAAGAAAAGAAAACGATGATTAAGTTGCCATGTATCTAGGTTAAGTTGCCTTGTATCTCGGTTAACTGACAGGCCATATGTATGCAGTCAGGTGTACTGAGGCTGAAGGGTGGAAAATTTGGTTCAGTGTGGCCAAAATGGTATTTACACTGTACTGA
Source organism: Crenichthys baileyi (assembly GCA_036173005.1). Taxonomy (NCBI): domain Eukaryota; kingdom Metazoa; phylum Chordata; class Actinopteri; order Cyprinodontiformes; family Goodeidae; genus Crenichthys; species Crenichthys baileyi. The sequence goes on from JAHHUM010002037.1 coordinate 707,675, forward strand.
TAACATTTCGTATACAAATCAGTTCATGATGATTTTTTGGGATTGTATATTAATACAATTAGGGTTTATAAAACTATAATTGTTAGTTTTCTGCATGTTATCCCTCATGTCATATCATGTCATATCATATCATATATCATATCATATCATATGAAAGTAAGATGTTTATGTTTAAGTTAGCTGATTTAGTTTCAGCATGAAAAATTTGTAAAATATGTAAACAATTTTTTTTTAAGTACAATGAGGAAAGCAATTAGCTTTAAACTGTTTGTCAGCATGTAATTTGTCTATTTTTAAGTCATGCATTTGTCTAGATAGATTTTATTAAATTAATAATTAATGTTGTTTTAAACTAAAACAGCATAAAACATTACAACCAAATTCGTTGACAGGCTATGCTTATGTAAAAAGAATAATTTAAAAATGTAGCATATCTTGTTGTTACTAATGTTACAGTGTGATCCAATAATGGTGTTTGTTTCAATAATTTAAAGGTACACTGCTTAATTGGATGTCCTTTAACAAAATCTTGTGGGCAGCAAAACATGCAAATAATAATTGGTTATATACTTTCATATCAACTGATGATTGTTTCTGAAAATGTTTTAAGAGATTAATAAACCATGCAAAAATCTTAGATTATCAAATGTTCTTTTTAAAGTTTTCCCTCGGCCTCCAAAAGCATTGTGCTTGACCCTTTTTTGCATAAAGCAACCTGCACCTCAACTCTTTTTAAATGACAGAACTAGTGTGACACTCGACCTCTCAAAATGTAGCATGGCACTACAGAAGGCATTGCAGGGCTGCACACTCAGTCAATGAATGTGAAGCATTAACATGTTTTATGCTTTGAAAATACACCATTATAGCTCCTATATTTAAACCTACTCAACCTAAAGCAGATTAAATGTAAAATGAGTACTTACTGTATTAATGTTAGGGTACTCTACCTAAGTAAAATAGCATTGTATATTAATGCAAAATTAGAATAATTTGCATTAAGTGCATTATGTGCATTATGCACTATGTTTGAAAAGGATTTGTTAAAGCTGTTTGAGGCACCACCATGCTAAAGATTAGTTATCTTTTATCTGTAGTCACAGAACAGCAAAGAAATAGTTGACACATTCAGAATCAGAATCAGCTTTATTGCCAAGTTTGTACATACAAACAAGGAATTTGACTCCGGTACACTTTGCTCTTTGGTTTTTGTTTTTGCATTACAGAATATACATATTTACAATGTACAATATACACACACATATTTTAGCAGCTCTTTTCCTGACCCTAGACCTGTATAAGTCCTGGATGGAGGGAAGGTCAGCCCTGATGGTTCTCTCTGCAGTCCTGATTATTCGTTGCAGTCTGGACCTGTCCTGTTTTGTGGATGAGCCAAACCACACTGAGATGGATGAAGAAAGGACAGACTGAATGATGGCAGTGTAGAAGATGACCAGCAGCTCCTGTGGAAGGTTTTACTTCTTGAGTTGCCTCAGGAAGTACAGTCTCTGCTGGGCCTTCTTTCGAACAGTGTCTATGTGTGAAGACCATCTCAGGTCCTCAGAGATGGTGGTTCCTAGGAACCTGAAGTGGTCCACAGCCGACACAGTGTTGTTGAGGATGGTGAGGGGGGTGTATGGGGGTGGTGTTTTCCGAAAGTCCACCACCATCTCCACAGTCTTGAGTGGGTTTAGTTCCAGGCAGTTCTGACTACACCAGTGTATCATGCGATCCACCTCCTGTCTGTATGCAGACTCATCACCGTCCTGGATCAATCCAATGACAGTGGTGTCATCTGCAAACTTAAGGAGTTTCACGGACAAGTCCGCTGAGGTGCAGTCATTTGTGTACAGGGAGAAGAGGAGTGGGGATAGAACACACCCCTGGGGGGCGCCAGTACTTATTGATCTGGTTTGGGAGAAGATGCTCCCCAGTCTCACCTGCTGCTGTCGGTCCGTCACAAAGCTGTTGATCCACTGACAGGAGGAGGCTGGGACGTTGAGCTGGGTGAGCTTCTGGTGGAGGATGTCTGGTATAATGGTGTTGAAGGCCAAGCTGAAGTCTACAAACAGGATCCTGGCGTAGGTCCCTGGGTGGTCGAGGTGTTGCAGGATGAAGTGTAGGCCTAAGTTAACAGCATCATCTGCCGACCTGTTTGCTCGGTAAGCAAACTGCAGGGCGTCCAGTAGAGGGCCTGTGATGTCTTTCAGGTGCTTCAACACCAGCCGCTCAAAGGATTTCATGACCACAGACGTCAGGGCTACAGGCCTGTAGTCATTTAATCCTTGGATGGTGGGTTTCTTGGGCACTGGGATGATGGTGGATCGTTTGAAGCAGGAGGGGACCTCACACTTCTCCAGTGACTTGTTGAAGATCCGGGTGAAGATCGGAGCGAGTTGATGTGCACAGGCTTTCAGGCATGATGGGGAGACGTTATCAGGTCCTCCAGCTTTCTTTGTTTTCATGCGCATGTTTTCATGCGCTGAAAGAGCCTATTTACATTGGCTGAGTATTTAACTTTCTAAACTAGCCTTTCTATATATTTGATGCTGTAGCATATGTAATTTAACCTTTCGCCAAGTCAGGCTTTTTTTGACATGTCAAAAAATTGTGTGGTAATAGCGTTGCAACTCGACGATAATGTAACATATACCACACATATTGCTATTGAATGTACACAAGTTCTAATGTTGCAGGAATCTCTAGATAGTAGCATAACTAAATCTCACAACTTTACACTATCTAGATCCTCTGTATGCATAAATGATTTACTTCCTTCAGCATCCCAAAGTCTTAAAATGGCTCCAGCTGCAGGGCATTCTGGCCTATTTTCTGATAAATTCCACAAAAAATATTTGAACCCTTTTGTTCATTTATAGTCACACATACTTCAAAGACATGACTGGAATTGATGTTTTGCTAAAGGACCTTCATTTCTTCACGTTCAGACCAAGTTAAAAAATCTTTTTTCGATATGTGACGAGATAAAAAAATTGTTCAACAGCAGCAAAGTAAAAATAAACATGGTCATAGTAAAAAAAAAAAAAAAAGGGTGGAAAATCATGTATCATTTTTCCTCAACTTAACAATTATCACAGCTTTGTTTTGATCTATCACGTAAAATGTAAATAAAAATCATTGAACTTTTATGGCTGTAATGTGACAAAATGTGAAAAAGTTCAAGGGATTTGAATACATGTGCTCCATGGCTTATCAGCTAATTAATCTAAACCAGCGTTACTAGTTCTCATCCTTAAAGAGGGTTATTTGACCATATTTAGCTCCAAGGTGTATGATTACTTTGCAAGGCAGTGTAACTCTACTGTTCGTCCAGTTAATGAAGCAGAAGCAAATCCTGAACTGTAGCGGCAGAATTATTTTAAATCATTACATATTTAAATTACTTGGAAAAACTGTGAGAAAAAGCCCTACTTTGTTTACTCTCTCTGTTTCTGCAGCCCCATCAATTGTTCCCATTATGCACCAGATCAGCTCAACCATGAACAGCTTCACACTATCATGGCCTCAACCAGAACAACCCAATGGCATCATCCTTGACTATGAGCTCCGCTACTATGAGAAGGTAAGCTATGAGTATGTGCGTTTGCATGAGTGTTCTTATGTCCAGGTAAATTTCTTTAACTGGTGCTCTCCATATAAAGAGGACGTAACATGTGATGCTGCAGAGTGATGCTGCAGAATCTAAGCTCTCCTGGATATCTGCAAGCTGTTCCCCTGGGTTGATAATATGTTCTGTCCCTGTGTTCCATTCACCTCTCCCACTGTTCTTTGGTTTCTGCTGCTGATGAAGTGAAAAGGCTGACCTCTGCACCAGGCCCGCTCTGCACAGTGCAGTAACCCCGTCCTGCTGTGAAAATGCATTGCGTCTGGAGGGAGTCGCATCGACCTGTCTCCTCACACACAATACGTCTGCTTTATTAAGTCACAAGCACTACCCTTCTGTTACTACGCTGCTTTAGTATTGACTTGTAAGCTTTTCCCAAGGCTTCGGACATAATAATACTCAGATCCTAGAGACTTAAGCTTTTTTTGTTTTGGGCCTTGTTTGTCTTCCTTAAGCAGATCAATAAGTATAGCAACCCCAGAAAGCACAGTTTCTTCTTTTTTGACAGTTTTTGTCATTCTAGAACTTTTTTGGGACTTAGTTCACCTTCACTCAGCTTTTGCTTTTCACATAGATAATAATCAGTATAGAATTTTTAATGTGTGTGTGTGTGTGTGTGTGTTTTAGTGTTGAGTTCTTTACTTCTCTGTGTCTTAGGTTCCCAAATCAATATTCACAGCATCAGCTTAGAATAGTTTTGTCACGGTAAACATTTTTGTAACATGCAACAACTCATGCAACAATTCAGGTCTTCAATGTTGTTTTTCTTCCCTCTGATGTTCCACGGCTCAGGGAGCTGAATCCAACTGACTTGGCTCTGACAAACCTTATCCACCAGACAGTTTAGTGCCATGTAAATAGCACTTACACAGACCCCATTACCTCATGAATATCAATCAAACCTGATGTTTAGATTAGAGCTTCCTCAAACAAATAAATGAACACAGCATAATCACAAATTAGCGAACTATCAAGGACGTGATTGCTATTTGCACCAGGATAATTCAGGTGACAACTAAGGCTGTGCTCCATGCTGCCAGGCTGAAGTACCAACATCACCCTCTATTTGTTCCAGACTTGAAATGTCTTATCTGTGTAGAAAACGTTCCACCGTGTGAGAGTGAGTAAGACACAGGAGGTGAGTCAGAGTGATTGCTTTGTGACACACTGGGCTGTCGAGATGAGATTTCCCCTTTGGTGGTCCTCTTTTGACACTCTGTATTTTGGATCTGACAAGGCTTTTCACACATTCTAAACAGACTTTCCTTCAGCCAGACACTGCTGACTGAGATGTCAGATATGTGTTTTTATACCTGATTAAGCACCAAATTTGTCTCTATCTCTTTCCCTCTGTGTCTCTTTCTGCCTTTCTTTCTCTGCTTTTCAGTTTCGTATATATATTATATATATATATATATATATAATATATATATATATATATATATATATATTATATATAATATATATATAATATATATATAGATATTTATATACGAATATGTGTGGATAAGTGTATTTATGTATATATATAAAGATGAGGAGTCACACTGTTTTCTGCTCTTGCATTGATTGCTTCGCTGTCTCTGTCAGTCGACTAGTCCTAGGTCCGCAGAGAGCTGTCTCCCTGCTCACTCAATTTCACAGGAACTGTCTCATACTCATCAAGAATTGTCGCTTCTTATACCGATATTGACCTTGACAAATTTAACCGAATAATATTCTTTTTTTAAAACTGTTTACACAAAACCAATTTATTCCAATAATACAGTCAAATGTAATGTCAATTACACACACTACAACTGATCCTAGGGATGCAGTCAAGTTCAGTTTATTCAAATTTTTAAACACCAGTCCTCTGTCTTAGGAAACCTAGTCAATTTTTAGGTCTCTGACCTACATCAATCACTCCTCCTGGACGAGCATGTAGTGACAGTAGACAGTTGATTGCAATGAGTCCTTAGCTTTGCAGCAATCCCTCACACTGAGCATGCATGTGTTGTGTTGACAGTGGAAAGGAAAACTCCCCTTTAATAGGAAAAAACCTCCAGCAGAATCTGGCTTATTGTGAGCGGCCATCTGCCACAAACGACTTAGGATCTGAGAAGACAGAGCATACACACAAAAAAACAAACACAGAAGCACTGATCCAAGAGTACTTTCTATAGAATATAAAAAGTAGAGAGTTAATACCAGTAGTAGCTCATTTTAAGGCATTTTTTAGAATAGAAACACAGCTAAAAAGCTTTGAGCAAGTTTTAAATTCTATAGGATTAAAGAAACCAAATAAAGTTAGTCACCACAAAATCTTATCATGTGTCTTTGCCTTGGAGAGAGTTAGGGTTAAAAATAGAAATAAGGAGAACATTAAGTTATTGGCAGCACTAGCTCAGCCAGTGCCCTTCTCCAGGAGGGTATCATAGCTAAACAGAACAAAAATGTAGCTTCTTTGAAGAGGTAAAACAGAGAGAAATCATAACGTTAATAACAGAAATCAAAGTAAATAAAACAAAACCTTATTGTATAACCAAAAAGGTAATTTAAAACAACAAAATCCCACATTAGGGTTGTCATTAAAACTGCTGAAAAAGATAAGAAGCCATAGTACAGTCACTAGTCATTACAACATTATTGCTTTTACAGGTAAGAAAACCATGTCGTTTAATTTAAACATGTTTTAGTTTTTTTATGTACAGTGACTTGCAATAGGATTTACACCTTTTAAATTTTTTACAGTTTTCATGTTTAGACTGTTTTTTGATTTTTTTGTTTTTTCAACTAGCTTAGGCTCATTCAGATTGGATGGAGAGGATAAGTTAACATATTTTTTGTAAGCCTTGTCAAAATTCTCAATTAGATTTATGTCTAAACTTTGATGGGCCATTGTAACACTTGAACATGGTTTAATTTAAACCATCCAATTGCTCTGCATGTTTAGGGTGTTGTCCTGCTGGAAGGTGACTCTCCACCCCATTCCCAGTTCTCTGTAACGTCTGTTTATGCTGAAGAAAAATCATCTCCACATCATGGTGCTCCCACCACCATATTTCCGCTTGGGGATGATATTTTCAGGGAGATGAGCACAGATAGTTTACTGCCACTGATAGTATTTTGCATGTATGGCAATTATGTTGGTCAATTCTGACCGGAGCACCTTCTTCAATGGCTTTCTTCTTGTGACTCTCATAAAGGAGTGTGGAGTGCATGACAAATAATTGTCCTACCTGAGCTGCAGATCTCTGCTCCTCCAGATTTACCAGGAGCCTCTTTGCCGCTTCTCAGATTAATGCCCTCTTTGTCTGGCCTGACACTAGTTATATCTACTACAGTTGGTTGAAACATCTTCAGAACTGTATCCCTGACCCCTCTGGTTTATACTTTGGTTGTCATGATAGTGTTTGTTCACTAATGTGAACAAGCTATTCAGTAAAGCCTTCTTAGGGCAATAAGTGGTCCCAGGATCTTAAACTACACAGCAAGGTTAAATGATTTAAAGCTTTTCAGAAGAAAAACGGAAAATCTCATTCTTCCTTTCCTTTTTTTTTTAATACCGTTTTTTTTTTTTTCATCCGGTTGCCTGAAAATTTCGGGATGGTGGAAATAACTCGACATAGCGGAGGTCAGGCCCTCCATTAGGCTGGAGCAGAGCAGCCACCCGCTCTGGTTGCTGACAGCTCTGATGGTGTCAGGAAGAGGGTGTGTGTGTGAACAGCTGGATGTTTGTCTGTGTAGTTGTGTATGTGCAAGACCCAGCAGCAGTGCAGGTGTATCCATTCTGGTTAACAATAGTAAAGTCATGCAGCAGTGTGAGGTAACGCAAGAGAAAATCCAAGGTTTTACAGGACTGGCACAATGGGTTATCCCTTTTGTTTTGTATGCAATTAGCAATGAAACAAATGAAAGGACATCAATAGATGCTTACTTTTTACAAACCTTCAGTTGGCCACATTTTGTGGATACGTGGAGATGTATGAGGGGCAAGTTTTGCTCTTAATATTGTCTTTTACTAATCACTCCTTTGTTCCCCAACACACAAAGTCACACAATGATTTTATACAAAGAATAATCTCAAAGTATGGAGTGTAAGGAAAAGAAAACAAAATTTCTGAGGCAGACAAACTTTCCTTAAAAAAAGAAAATTACTTAATTAAACATCAGTCTGCCGAATTAAGAAATGAAAAGAGTTTGTAGGATTCAAAGGGAATTTTATATTGTCTTTTCTACTTCATTAGGGTGATAGTTTGGTTTTATAATATTTACTTTGATAAGGGTTCATAGAAACAATTCCATAATGTATTTTTTCTTTGCAAACTCGAGACTAGAATTTGTGTTCATAAACTCCTCGGTTTGCCTTTGTGTGTGCCGGTTATTTGCATGCATGCAACTGAGTCTGTGAAGAGGACACATGGAATCCCACCATGTCTGTCCTTATGCCAAGTGGCCATGCTGTCCATTTTGGGTTGGTTGGCAATTTTTGAAAAACAGACACACAAGTAAGATTCACACACACACAGACATACACACATCAGTTAAAATGATAAGAAATAAAGAGAGGCTTATTTTGTAGTCCAATATGGCACCGATTTTATAGTCTACAATGAGATATAATGTCTCAGCGGCCTTTTTAAAAGTGGTGGCTTTGAGGAATGTGTTTTCAACTGACAGGGCACCCAAAGATTTGACTGAATAAACTATGAAAATGGAAGAAAGTGAGACGAAGTAACTGGTTCCCTGTGGCAGTTCATTGGCACCACAATCTAAATAGGCAGATCATTTCAGTTATACTGGTCTCTTTAAAATTGTTACAGATATAAAAAATGATAGACTTTCTGCAGTTCTGCAAACAATTACAATTAACTAACTAGTCATACAGCAAAACTTTCCTTTTATTATAATCCTTTCATTCATCCTACTGGCTTTTTGTAAATAAATGAGTGCACAAAACCTTGAGTGGAAAATAAAACAAAACAAAAAAAAATTATTTGATGCAATTTAATTTATTAAATTATCACAACAAAATATGTAAAAGCAAATGTCTGATGACAGAAGTGATGATTTTGTTAAAAATGGCATCAAAATAGCTAGTTTGAAATTAGTTGGAGAAAACCTCTTATACCGGACAGACACACACACCCAACAGACACAAACGCCTGTTTAAAAGGATGCAACTTAAAATAACAAATAACTGCTTGATCTCATCATGTTATTTAGGAGCCTCTATTAGGTCAATGTAAAGATTCATTCATATTGTATTTAACACTCAAAGCACCAATGTATCATTTTTCCCCACATTTGGTTTCCCAGCTCCCTATATGTCTTAGATTAAACTACCCATGTCTCATATTTCTTTTGCAATATAGGCCTCTTTAAAATCGTCAATTATGGATTGTTTGTGACATTAAAGTTATGACCATGTATACCTAGAATTACCAAGTGGATTGTTTTACTTCATTGAAACAATGCAAAAGTCACATTGCTCATTATTATAGCAACTGAGTTGTAATGCAAACAGCTGACAGGGATATTTCCTAACCTTAGTAAACAAATATTTGCTTATGAGGTTTTTTAATTCAAAGACAAAGGAGTTGTTATTACCTTCCAATGAACAATTTGCCAGAAAACACAAGCTAATACAGTGTTTTTTCCTGTTCTTACACCAGTATGGTTAGCTCAGGCAAAGGATTCAGAAAGGCTGCAAGGTTCTTGTTTTTTCTCACAGAGGAGCTTTTTTAGGCATAGATTATATTAACAGCTTGTGTGATATATACTTTTCATTAGGCCCATATTTCTGTATGATTGCTTTTTATTGGTCTAATTTAATAGTGGAAATAAAATCAGAAAATCCTCGGTCTGTGTGTAATTAATGTGTTAATGAAATAAATTAACTTATATTAACTTATATATACACTGCTCAAAAAAATAAAGGGAACATTTAAACAACACAATATAACTCCAAGTGAATCAAACGTCTGTGAAATCAAACTCTCCACTTAGGACGCAACACTGATTGACAATCAATTTCACATGCTGTTGTGCAAATGGAATAGACAACAGGGGGAAATCTTTGGCAATTAGCAAGACACACAATAAAGGAGTGGTTCTGCAGGTGGGGACCACAGACCACTTCTCAGTACCTATGCTTTCTGGCTGATGTTTTGGTCACTTTTGAATGTTGGTGGTGCTTTCACACTCGTGGTAGCATGAGACGGACTCTACAACCCACACAAGTGCCTCAGGTAGTGCAGCTCATCCAGCATGGCACATCAATGCAAGCTGTGGCAAGAAGGTTTGCTGTGTCTGTCAGCGTAGTGTCCAGAGCCTGGAGGCGCTACCAGGAGACAGGCCAGTACATCAGGAGACATGGAGGAGGCCGTAGGAGGGCCCAGCAGCAGGACCGCTACCTCTGCCTTTGTGCAAGGAGGAATAGGAGGAGCACTGCCAGAGCCCTGCAAAATGACCTCCAGCAGGCCACAAATGTGCATGTGTCTGCACAAACGGTTAGTAACTGACTCCATGAGGATGGTATGAGGGCCCAACGTCCACAAATGGGGGTTGTGCTCACAGCCCAACACCGTGCAGGACGCTTGGCATTTGCCAGAGAACACCAGGATTGGCAAATTCGCCACTGGCGCCCTGTGCTCTTCACAGATGAAAGCAGGTTCACACTGAGCACATGTGACAGACGTGACAGAGTCTGGAGACACCGTGGAGAGCGATCTGCTGCCTGCAACATCCTTCAGCATGACCGGTTTGGCAGTGGGTCAGTAATGGTGTGGGGTGGCATTTCTTTGGAGGGCCACATGGCCCTCCAAAGAAATGCCATTAGGTACGAGGTGAGATCCTCAGACCCCTTGTGAGACCATATGCTGGTGCGGTTGGCCCTGGGTTCCTCCTAATGCAGGACAATACTAGACCTCATGTGGCTGGAGTGTATCAGCAGTTCCTGCAAGATGAAGACATTGAAGCTATAGACTGGCCCGCCCGTTCCCCAGACCTGAATCCGATTGAGCACATCTGGGACATCATGTCTCGCTCCATCCACCAACGTCACGTTGCACCACAGACTGTCCAGGAGTTGGTGGATGCTTTATTCCAGGTCTGGGAGGAGATCCCTCAGGAGACCATCCGGCGTCTCATCAGGAGCATGCCCAGGCGTTGTAGGGAGGTCATACAGGCACGTGGAGGCCACACACAATACTGAGCCTCATTTTGACTTGTTTTAAGGACATAACATCAAAGTTGGATCAGCCTGTAGTGTGTTTTTCCAGAGGCATTCCGCCTGGCAAAATCAGCTATTACTTTCTTTCTAGATGCTCTAATACGTAATTTTTCATGGATTTTCTGTGAAAGTTGTCAGGGATTGAGAATTTTTTTATATATAGTGTATCTACAGCCTAACACTTCTGCCTGTAGTCATTTTTTACTGTGCTGTAGATGTTCCACACATTTCTTCCTGCTGGTAAGGTCTCATTGTACTAACAGTATACAAAATGTAGCCTCATTAATGGTCAGGTTTGTCAAAATTAGGGCTTTTCTTGTGATTCTAGAGTTTAACAGGTTGGCATGCTATATAATTAACAATAAATAAAACCAAAACATGTTTCACTCATACTATACAGTATGGGTGTGCTGGAATTCTACCACCTGAAGTACCAGTCATATTTCATGCTGAAAAACCTGGTCTGGCATACCAAACTAGTCACTTGGTAGCCATTACGCTAGGTGATGTTGAATATAAAGAATGGATTAGCAAGAAAAAGTAAGACAATTCAGGATTAATTTAGTTGCAGCTGTTTTAATTAGGATAATTTGCCATGTTGGTGTAAAAGAGAAAACTTTGCTAGCCTGTGATAAAGAGGTATTAAGATAAAAAAAAAAAAAAACTGAAACGAAAGTGTAAAACCTAAAAAACACACTATGGCTGCTCTAAAACTTCCTAAAGAACATTTAACATTTGCCCATGAATGGGCCACCGAGGTTTAAGGGATTAAACCTTTAATTCAAACTTAAACCAAAGATCAATATTCGCATATTTTTCCACACAGGATTAAAAGATATTTCCATAGTGAGACTAACCATCGTATGCTTTGGCTCTGTCCTTTTTCTGAATGCTACAGAGATCATTTCCCACAGTGCTTCCTGTCTGTTACCTCTGGCAATGATTTTGATTGGCTGTTGTGCCATCTGCCTTCCCACCTGCAACTCACTCTTGATTTAGTAAGTTGGGGTGTGGTCCTCCTAATCCCCAATTGACTGGCAGCAGGGAAGGACCTCTCATAGCTGGAAGCTCCTCCTGGCACGGGCTTCCATTGGCTATCTTCTAAACTGCTGGTGTGCCAAATGCCAGCTCATTTTTGTGTGGCAGATGTGTGTGTATGTGTGTACGTGAGACATAATTCCCTTTTGACAGGCAGCATGAAGAGGCCATTCTGAGCTTATGCTTTCCCAAAGGACATCTCACCCATTGGCAGTTTGCCATCTGTCTGCTCACCTGTTATGTATTGATATTCAACAGATGGGGGTGTGGCTGGGAGAAAGCAAGGAAGAAATAGGCAAATTTTGACCCTAAGTGGCCTTTGTGCTCGCAACCATAGTTAGGACTATATGAATTGGTGGCAGGGTTCTCATCTCTCATGGGTACTTTTTCCAAACAAGCTGTAACTATAAAGTCAGGTCTCATAAGTGTTTGTGTGTAGCAATTTAAAAACAGTTTTCATGATCTCAAGACCAAAAAGAACATTAATGATTAAACTCTCTAAACCAGTTACATTGAGCATTCAATTTATAAATATGTATTTCCTCTCGTTGACAGAATGAAATTCTGCTGGTGCAATGCCCCCACATCCCAGGCCCAAACATTTGTCTTCATCAAGCCCAGAGTGTCCAATAAGAGTTAATGTGATTGCGCACATCATTATGTGTGTGCGGGAGGTGGAGGGAAGCAGATCTCATAGCCATGTTTACCTCGTCTGCTTAGTGATGGAGCAACCGGAATGATTCAATTACACCAATCAGATTGGATAATGATTTCAGTGTGGGCTGCCACTGCCTCGAGTTTCTTATCGCTTCCTTCCATCTTCCATCTCCTCCATGCAGCCGCTCCTCTCCTCCCTTTCCTTCTTCCTTACCTGATTTTCTTTCTCTAAGCATTCTTATGTGTTAACAAAAATGCAAAGATCAAACACAGAACAATATCCTATTTAGCCAGTTTAAAATAAAACTTCTTGTTGTTACACAGACTTAGTGACACAGGGCTATATAGCCCTTTGCTCATAGTTGCCCTCTCCAGTTCGTCAGCATTGCAGCCACCAGGGGCCTGCAGTGGTGGGTGTAGTGTAGGTGCAGTCTTATTTTCTGGCTGTCATATTCACTCTGCGTTACGGGATTGTGACAACCCCCAAGTCACTGCTGATCCCCTATAGCATATTCTGTACCTCATATCTGTCCCAAACTTCACTGCAGCAGACTGAGACTTGCTCTGTTGAACATTAAAATTGAATTAAAGCTATTTTTAAGACAATAATGATAATTAAAAGGTTTCAGCGTGTATGTACGTACACATTATTAAATATCTCAGTATACTCATGAAGCAAGGTGTTGTCTTCATGTTGAACCCCCCATTTAGCCCCCACACCCCCCACTCCCTTCACTAAAACTGGAAATGTTTAGGTTTAATTTTATTTTATTTAAAGAAGTATGACAATAAAATCAGAATTTAAGGAAATTCTTCAATTTTGTTAAATATTTATTTTATTTCCTATTTGGTTTTTGTTGTGTCAAACGTGAACTAATTTCTGTACAATTTTGACCTTCAGATTGCATCACAATTGCAACTGTTAAAAGAAATACAAAGAATCCTCAATCAGCTTTTGCTTATCTTACAATAGAAGAAAAACTAAACGTGTTATACTAGTAGAACCAGAAAGTTAAATTGCAAAAAGGACCCCATCAAAAACTTGCACAGAATAAAATGTTTAGCATTTTTATTGCCTGCACCAAGAGAGTTTTCACATTATATATTCAAAAAATTATACACTGTAAAAGAAAAAAAGTAGAGTGTAGTTATGATGCCCAGTTCTTTCATAAGTAAGCTGCTTATGTCCCTTTATCACATTTAGTGGCTCAGTGCTTCTTTCAAGTTTTAGTTCTACCACTGTTTTCCTGTTTGAGGGAGTCAGCAGCTTTTCTCTTTAAAAAAACGTTCACATGGAGTGAGCAGATGTTACAATATGTGTTATTACATTTTTCTTAGCTTTATAAATTCAGCTGTCAAAAAACACAGACAGCCTTTAATACTTAGTGTAAGTTTTGTACATTAAGTAATCTCTAATGTTTTATCTGTTTATTGCTTCTTTCAGGACCATGCAGAGATCAACTCGACTGTTCTGCGAAGCCAAACCAACACTGCACGTGTGGAGGCCCTCAGGCCGGGTACAGTTTACGTGGTACAGGTGCGGGCACGGACTGTGGCCGGCTTTGGCAAATACAGCAGCAAGATGTGCTTCCAAACCCTCACAGATGGTAAGAATTGTGGAGCCAGAGGAATCAGTTCTGTCTGCCCATATCTCTGTTCTACTCTGCCTTTCTTTTTTTCCATTTCACACACATTCATCCACCCATTTCTTGCTATCACCCATAGACGCCTCTTTGTGTTTGGTGTTGGATTATTATTAGCAGGAGAAATGGAAGGAAAAACACAATTTTTGATTGCACTTCTATTTTCACAGTAAAATGGATTTCCTTTATGGTCAGTTTTAAGTGTGTTTGGGAGCTTTAAACATGAAGAGCGGAGAGTGTCCCTTGTTTGTGCAGCTAACTGTGCTTGATTCAAAATGCGTAGCTAATTGTATTTTTACCCAGCCCTTCTGTTGCTGGAGAGCTGTCCCAGAATACATAGCTGTGATTAGGAGTTGATGAGATTAATTTTCTTTTTTTTCTGGGCATCAGAGTCAGGGGGCAGTTGGCAAGGGAAAAAAGGCTGAAACACCTGGTAAGCTGGCAAGCATGTCCAGCTATGTTCATTAGTGTAGGTGCAGAACGGGGGGGTGAGTAGAGTTGGTGAGGTTTGTGGATCACTTCCTCATAACCTTTTCTGGCAGGGATATTGGTGCTGCAATCAAAACAGGATGAGTCTGTCTGGATGGAATAAACATTTGACTGGAAATTGGTAACTCTCATGTACTGGGCGACCACACTGATCGCTCACATGGCCAGAGTTCATAATATATGAAGAGCATGAAGGAGGTTTCCACATTGTATTATTAGCAGTAAAGACCATAAGAGTGTATGCCATGATTACGATCTTAAGGGAGAGGAACACAAAAAGGATGAAATGATGATGGAGGTGATCATTTTGGCTATTTACCTGTGCAGAGCAGATGTTGAGGCACATTCATAGCCCCTCTGTTCACTCTCTCTTCACAAATTATTGTTCTCTCAAAGATGTATCAGTGTTAGTTTCGACGCGTTCATGCAGCCACACTCAGGGATGCATACCTCACACTCACCATGCTGTTTATGGTTCATCTTTTGGCTGGTTGCCATAGCACGACATTCGTCAAGGCAATTAGCAGCATGCACCAGAGGACAGCCGATGATAACACCCACGCCTCAACCTCCTGGCCCTCTTACCAGTCTTTTCTCCTGCCGTCAAACCACTACATTTCCTCATGAAGCAAACACTGTGTCTCCCTTTCGATGTCTTTCTTCAAAATATATAATCGTAATTCTTTTCCTCCTGTCAGGACATTTTCATAGACCTTTGCATCATATTTTATTTACTCTTCTGGATATACAGAATGGTAGAAGCAACTCGATTGATTATTTATGAAAGGGAGTTATTATGTCCCTGGACCAGGTGTAGGTCTGGAAGTTATGGGAACATATTTACCACTGAAAGAGCCTTTTGTGGGATTTCAAACTTTCAAGGGGAGGTTGGTGTTCTCATATGGGCAAAGGGGAGATTTATATAGACCTCTCACAACGAATTTGTATCAGAACATAACAGAAAGTGCTGGGAAAAACTGAAAAAGGCATTCGAAATGTTTTTTTGAAATGTTCTTGAAAAATGAGCAAGTTAAAAAAGTGAGCAATTCCGAGTTTCCTCATATATTGCAGCTCTCACACTGCTCCTAAGATGCATTAGGTCTCCTTTTATCACTTTAATCCAATGTGCCCATTCTGCATGGGGGGTGGGATTTAGAAGCTGCTGATTTACCTTCAGAATGCTAAATTGTGATTTTGCTTTAACTACTGTGCTCCTAGTGTCAAAATTGCAGAAAGACAGGAACGCACAAAAAGATAGCTGAGGATTCTGCTGCCTTTGCTCTTTTAGGTAGACTTTCAGGTTGTCCTCCGGACTTGCCTGTCAACCCTAGGGTGACTGACTGTAAATGGCTTCCTATTAACACTTGTAGAGCCAAGGTTACAACTATTTCCTTGTCTGCTTGTTTATGACAGACACACCTACAGGAGGGTTGTGAGATCTTCCTTAGTCTTTTCATGCTGTCAAGTTTCTTGCTTTTCTTATTATCTGCCTTTTACCTTCTTAGTCAAACACAATAGGGTTTCAGTCAGTACCTCTCAGCAGAATCTAAAATAGGTAAACCATTCTGCTTTACCAAAAACATCCAAACTGTATACAGACTGCGAATACACACAGTTGCTTCATTTTCTGTGCATTCACTAGGTCATTTTCATTAAATGTGTTTCTGGCCTGTCTTTTTGTAACCAAGATGACTTCAAGTCTGAGCTGAGGGAACAACTTCCTCTGATTGCGGGGTCAGCAGCTGCTGGAGTGGTCTTCATTGTTTCGCTTATTGCTATCTCCATCGTGTGCAGCAGGTAACCAGAGTTTCCTTATTAAGTCTCTTGTAATACATTCTGAAAGGTATTGTTTGTGCTACTGCTGTTGCTGAGATGAAGGAACAAATAGAGTTTGAGGCCACTATTGACATGGGCTGGTTATCAGTATCAAGGTGTGCTAAGGTTTTTAACAGTTATGGTTTCAAAACTGCAAAGATGCTCTGCAAAGATTTTGCATCTTACCCACAGTTAAAGTTTCTCTTAATAAGATGTCAGAGAGAGTGCTGGAGTGACTCAAGTTTTCTCTGGCTGCATGGTGAGTTACACAGCACTCCTCCCCAACAGCAGCTGTGCACTGCTAGTCATCTGATTAAAAGAATGCAAGAAAGATTTATTGCAAGCATTTTAAAGTGCAAAAAAAATAGAACAAGCAGTCAAGGTTTTAAATACAAAGAAGCGCCCTATCACTCTCATTAAAGAAACTCAGATTTTAAACAGCAAGCTACAAGCACCATGTCTACTACGCAGCCAACAACAGGCTGACTTCCAAAGATAGTCAGACAAATAAACCAGCCAATATTAGCCTACTCTACCTGTGTTACACTATAAAGAGCAGAATAGCAAAAAAGCGTTATAGATAATAATTTTAACTAAAATAATCAACATGTTTTTTAGTTGCTGTTGCTTATTTGTTTTAAATAAAATGTAGGCATTATTTATTGTGATTTAAATGTTGGTGTTAATACTTTGATACAGTAAAGTCATACTATGCCTACACTCCACTCTTATTTCCAGATGAAAACTGGTCCCATGTGAGCATAAGTCAACACTGGTGATTCACAGGAGTGTTATAGTGGAACTTATGTGATATTGAGTGCTAGGCAGAAAATGTGTCCCAACCATCTCCCATTCTAAAAGAAGAACACATATTTGTGTCTCTATATATTTAACTGCAACTACCCATACCAGAAATGTCAAGTAGCCACTGGCCACCTACCCATGAGATTGGTGGCTCCACTATGGCTTTTGTTCTTTTTTCAAGGGTCACTGCAACAGTAGAAACTAAAGTCTTGCTAAAGTCCAGTGATCATTTCTGTCTAAGCCCACTTTCATGTGACCCATCAAATCTGTGTTAAATGAGGAGGATGGACAAACATTAAATTATGCTCTGCACCATCATTCTTGACATCTTTGTGATTAAAAACCTGGGCCAACTCGTCACACAGATTGTTATTATTGCATCACAGTCGAGAGTCAAAGTGTCAAAAAAATCGCAAATACTGGACGTTGCGTAGCAGTAGAGCGTGCAACCCATACACGGAGGCTACAGTCCTCCACGCAGCTATCTTGGTTCAAGTCCTGACCCTGGAGACCTGTGCTGCACATCTTCCCCCTCTCTCCACCCTACTTTCTGTCTGCTGAATTTCAAAAAATAACAAAAACAAAGGCCACTACTTCTGCAAAAAAAGTATCTTTAAAAAAGCAAAAGCTAATCTAACACAGTGGGTATAATATCTCCTTTTACATGGTGTGTAGACAGTATGTTTTGTATTTACAATACAACCAACTAAAGATTTGTAATACACACACTCAATCCCATCAAGTGGATTTTAATACTTATAGATATTGCTGTACACTATCTGAATGTTTAAGAACGTAAAAAAAATATTATTTTATAAACGTATGCTGGCAGATGAAAACATAATACAACATTGTGACTTCTAATTGTGGATAAATGTACAAATCTGATCAATTAAAAAAAAAAGCTTACATGTTTACCAAACTTTATCTATTAGATCTAAGCATGAATGGTGAGTTTATATCTTCCTTTGACATGTTGTTTGTGAATGCCTACATGTAATTCAGGCCATCTTAATCCAACCCTGATACTTCTTCATGGAATAACAGATGACAACTCCAGACTAAAAATCTAATCAGTTCTCAGAGGTTTTGCCATAGACCTCTATGCATTGAGACATGTTTCTGCAAACATATCATTTGGTACAATGCACATTTTAAGTATAAAAACAGGAAAAAAAGAGAAGCCACTGGCTTCACTTTGTCAAAATCAGTAGTTTTTCTTATGTTTCTTCTGCCCTACCCTAAGTAAGATGAAAATCTCTAAAATAAGAATAACCAAAAAAATCAATAGATTTTATAGAAATGCAAAAGCTGTTACGATTTAAAAGGAAGGCTCTATTCCAAAGAGACTGTGACAACTCTACCCTTTTAAGCCAATCTCATTTTGCAGCAGTTTGTCATACTGTCAAATTCCTGTCTTACTCCACTTAAAATATATAAAAGTTAAATTTTCTCCAGTGATGTGCACAAGTTTGAGCAAGTCAAGTGCTCATCAAATGGGGCAGGCTCTTTTGATGCCGAAGCAGAGGAGACACATGAAAAGAAAAAAGATCCTATCAAGGTCTAATTAAAAATCAACTCATTTTCATAAACTTCATCTGCCATTGGTAACTGCTGAAACTGATTTAGTTTCATCTGCGTCATCTTGAGGCCGTACAGAACATCATGAGCCGTCTTCCCTTTCATCATGTCAACTCTTATGTTCTCTCTCAATGTTTGCCGCTCTCTCAGGAAAAGAGCATACAGCAAGGAGGCGGTGTACAGTGACAAGCTGCAGCATTACAGCACAGGAAGAGGTGAGTCCACTCTGATAATTACAGTCACAATTGCTAGCGGTTGGTTTGCAGTACCAGATAGTTTTCTTTAAATTGCGGCATATGTAAAAATCTGCTTTCCACATTGTAGCTACCTTAGTCATGAAAATTAACAGATTTAGTATGATTTTCTGATGACTCAAACCTTCTTTTATGTTAAATGTAAAATATTTACTTAGTATTTAGTAATTGGAGGAAGCATGCACACTTTACAGAACTTCGTATTGTATATTCTGCTTAACACTGCACCGTGATCATAGTAATAGTAGTTAAGGCATGGGTAAGGTGGGCAGGTACATCCAACACAGCTGGAAGTCAGAAGGTGTGTGTAGGATTTCCCAGTTTGTGTCAGTTCATTGTGTTCATTTAAAAAGCCAAAAGGAAAGGTAGGGCATGCAGTGAAATTAAGCAGAGCATACGTAGATGGACCTGTACATTTTATTAAATTCTTTGCAGCCTTAAAACATTTCCCTACTGCTCTATTTAAATGTGTTATTTTTCATTATTACAGAGTACATTTTAGATAACATACAATCCTGCAAATGGCAAAGATGCAGAAGTACCCTGACATGTTTACATTCATTCTCTAAAAATAATGGCTGTTTATGCAGATAAGGGTGGACACTAGACTTTAGTAAAAGGCTTGCGACTCAAAATTGCTCTGTGTTTTTCTTATTGTAATTATGCAACATATTAGGCTTTATTGACTTTCCCTCACTTAATGGATGTCTGCTGTCAGATCCGAAACAATGCAATACAATAACAAATTAGAATTACAAATGAGAAAGTAGAAAAACTAAAGAGTGATGACTAAGAATAATCTAAAAGTTGGAGTTTATTCATCAAAGTAGACTTTTTTTTTAAACATTCACTTAGTACAGGCTCATGCCTCAGGGAACAGCAAAGCTCAATACTATCATATTTTAAATTTAAACACAAAGGTTTAGAAGATATTAAGTATATATAAAATCAATAGTGTTTTACAAATAGGCATACACACAGCACGTTTACCTCAATACCTAAAATATAACACATGGTCTTCCCTAACTAAAAAATGCACTTGATAAAAGGGAGTTGATTAAGACATAAATAAGCATTCACCTTTTTCTCTTTACAAGTCTAGCTTCCTCTGATTAATCCTGTAATATTGCAGCTGTACAGTTCCTTGCAAAATAATTCATAAAGCTTCAACCTTTTGCACATTCTGTAACTTCACCACAACAAACGTCAATGTATTTTGGAGGGGGATTTTATGTGACTAACACAAAGTAGTAATTGTAAAGAGGAAGAAAACGATTTCATAATTTTATTTTTTCTTTACAAATACACATTTGAAAAGTGTGGCACAAATTTGTACTCAGTTCCCTTTACCCTAATATCCCTAAATTAAATCCTGGGGGGAAAATTGCCATCTACTACAACTTTGTATTGTGTTCAACAGTGTAAATGTATAAATACATTTAAAAGGCACTGTGTTATGTTTGGTGCAAAAATAAAATGGAGATAACGTGAAACTAAAATGACCAGGTAGGTTTGTGGATATAATTTTCTTTCCTGTACGCTGTGACATTGACTAAAATCTCTTTGCAGTTGGTTTCTCATGATAGCCATGATTGAGTCTTGTCTAAGCCTTTTCTGGGCATTCCACTGATGAGGTGGACAAAGCCCAGAGGGGCGTACAAATAATCTTGGGCACACTCAGTCGCACACATGCACACGGAGACGTGTACAGGCTTTGTAGCTCATATGAAAGCTCTATAATCTGCCAACCAAGCAGTCTGAAAAAAGGGACTCACACCCAGGGAATTGAGCTTTGTTGAACCTGACACAGCAAAGTGTTTCAACACAGTTACTTTGTGTCAAAGTCACAGAAAGGTGGCAGCTTGGGGCTCATTAAAGCCGCTGTGGACATGTAGTATAGGAGTCAGTTTTGTCATGGCTATATTTGGGAGAGCCTGATGCAATTAGCATAATGTAACTTGTAAAAAATGAAAGATCAAAGAATTTTACAGCTAAATAAGAGATTTGAAAAGAACAGGAAATAAAATGCTGATAAGGGATCCTATTCACAGATTTGGGTGTTAAACCTTCACACTTCCTACACTCAGAAACTCCCCCCATCACCACCAACACCTCATGGTGTTTTGTTCTCCTCTATTCTCTTGTGGTTTGAGTGACAGTTTGATAATGACAGTATTCAGCACAACAATAAAATCGAACCATTCCGTCAATTGTTTTGTATAAACCTTCAAAAAATACGCTTCATCCAGCTGCCTGCCTCTCCAGATGTTGTCGCGCACACAGCCTATGATGTCTTCCTCATTTTCAGCCCACCTCAAGAGGAATATTGTGCCAATAAAGTAGATGTAGTGATGCAACTTGATGGGTTCCTTTTACATTACAGTAAACCCCAGGCATGATAACGGAGCAACAAACTGGTAAACACATGAACAACAACAGCACTTCACATGAGGCATCAATCTCATCTGAGTCACCAAGGTGACCTCATTTAATTGACTGAAAATTTTCCCAAAAACACTGTTCTTATTTTTTCCCTTTTCTTAATGATACATTTCATCATGGATTCGTTTAAATTTCAAAGTTCAAAATATGTTCTTTATGGCCTCATATTTCACTAAATTAGAACCAAAACCTTGTAAATCATATACCCTGTTTAATGTCATGACGTTGAGACATTATTTTTGCTTTAGTGTTAAAGTGTCATATTTATTCTTTTATTGTTAGATTAAATCTCAAAAGATATTTTAGATTCGAAATTATCAAAAAAACGGTGAGGTAGCTTTTAATGTACAGCCAATAGGAAGCTATGAGGCATATGCCAAAGTTAGCATCACTAGCTGGTTATGGTTAAAAAAATTTGTGTAACTTGTCTGTGACTCCATGACTGTGGGTGTCAACCTGAAATCACTTAACTAGCAATCCAGGGCTCTCAGATTATCATACCCTTTAATTTTAAGTTTTTTTTTATTTGATTAGGACAGGCCACATTAATCAATAGATTGGCAATATGCCTCAATGTAAATATCCCAGAATTAGAACAACAGCTTAATTCAGGGTGCAGCCTTGCACTGTGCCTGATGCTGCAGTGTCAGGGTGAGTTGATGTCCAGATGGAGCTGACTCGGAGACAGTATCAGAATAAATATCAAGGTTCCTTTTTACTCTTTATGCCCTAGCCCAATATAAAAGTAAGGCAGATTTACACACTAATAGGCCACAGTGTGTGACAGACAAATTATTTTCTGATATCAAACAATGGATAATTAGTTTAGACTTAGTCAGGAACCTCGGCTCATATTACTGTGAGCCACTAAAATAGATTAGTCTGCTTCTTAGACAGACATGAAATGAAAATGAACTCACTGTAGGGATATAGTGCCCTGCTGCTGTTTGTTAATTCCTCAACAAATATAATCACAGAAAACAGTTAATTGCTAGCTCTTCATTAATGCTTAGACGTATGGAAATTAAATCTTTGTCAGAGAAAATAAATTAGGGGGCAGTAAGTCCCGTTGCTTGTATGAAAGAGTCCTTTAACTTAAAAAGATTTACGTTAATAAAGCCGTAATTCCTGTTTGTCTTAAGACTGTATGTAAATCCTGTTAAGTAAGACCACTAATTTGATTTTCCCCATAGTTGTATTAGATCATTGGAAGCATTGGTCCTGTGTGGTTGATTTGTGGATACATTAGACCCACTTAGTAAACAAGCATAGCTGACACATAGGTCAATGACAGAAAATAGCATGGTAAAGTACTGTACGTTTAAATGTAACTTTAATTATTCAGGCAAAAAAATAAGCCCAACTGACTTTTAGTGGGTAAGCTCTCTGTGCTACCAGTATACCTCTCAGCACTCAGGTCATGGAGTAGATACAACCGTCGCTTCTGTGGATCAGATTAAATAATGTGAGTCCCAGACTTTTAAGACTGTGGTGTTAAAGCAATGTTTTTCTTGCTTGTGATCATCAGGGATCATTGCTAGGTTTGGGTAAGTTGCTGTTCTGTGATAATATCCCTTTTTTTATTCAAAACATGTTCATCACTCAACACTGTTCTGTTTGTAAGTAACAGAGGTCAAAAATAGCAGAGGTAAAAATGTACTTTGTTGCAACTGAATGAATAGGCACAGAAAGCAAGAACTCAGAGTTACCATTTGTTAGCATATACTGAAGAGCTACATATTTGGTCTCTATAAGTCACTAAAGAGGAAGATCGGCATATACTTTGCCTTCTATGTTCATGTTTTTAATAATAATAAAAAAAACTGTCTAAATAAACCTGCCTGCATCCTGCCACATACTGGGAGGTATGAATTCTCTCCTAACTTCAATTGCCTGTAAAATTTGTCCATCTATTGAAGAAAACTGCTAAATTTTAGTTTAGTACTTCTGTGCCCATGAGTCATTGTTGCAGCTATGCGTCATCTCCCCACAGAGTACATGTTTTATATGTTGGTAAAGATAGAAATGATGTTCAGATACATTTGCTTCATACACTTAGACGAAATCCCTTTAAAATATTCATGTTAAATTGAGAGTCATGTTTTTAGCCAGTGGCCAGAAAAAGATGAGCCCAGTTAACACAGGGCCTTTCCATAGGGAGGCAGAAAAATAAACTGTTTGCATTTTAAATTATTGATAAAAATGGGCTCTGCAGTATGAGCTAGAAAGTATTGGGTGTACGTTTATTTAGGGGCACATGAACCTGAGATTTACACTAAGTGTCTTTAGATGTGCCTGTTGCCATGAATGGTTCCCCTGTTGAAATGTCAAGCTTTGCCCTGGAGACCCTTGTAAGTACTAAAACAGGATGCAATGCAAATCTCTAAAAACCCTGTGCAGTGAACAGAATATCTAATGATCAATTAGAGTTAAGGCAATTACAGTGATAGTTACAATGAACCTCTGGTCAAGAGCAAGGCGAGGCACTTTGATCCCTGGAACCCACCCTTGTCCTATTTTGTCTTAAGACCCTTCTTACCTTCTGTGTAGTTCATGCAAATGACCGGGCATAAATTTGACTAGATGGAGATGGGTTTATTCAAATTAAAGCTGGCAAAGTTTGGACTAAACAGCCCCTATAAAACTTGGCTGTCCTTCAATGTCACAGCAGAGATGATTATTGGATCTCTGGTTGCTGGCTGGGAATCATTTTACAGCATTTTAACTTTTTAACTTTTCCTCAGTTTGAAGAAAAATCTCCAATCTGTGAACTGTGGTTGCCTGTTTCAGAATTGCATAAAAGGCTTGTTGATGGCATTGTGGTTTTATCTGATTATGAGCTCCTATAGGAAAAAGCTGTGGGAAAATTGGTTCTACCGTGATGAAACAGCAGATGTTGCTAGGGTAAGGGATAAAGGAGTGAAAAAAAGGCATACATTTATGCTATCTATATACCTCGTCTCTCCCTGTCTCCCTTAATGCTTTGCCTTCTTATTTTTCTTTTCTGGTTTCACATTTTATTCCAGCAAGGGTTTTATTTTCTTGTTGCTGAAGCTGTCCCTGCAACTGACCACTTACAACGTATGAGGCAAATATAGAATTGAAATTTTCATTGTCACCTGTTATTTTCTGTCTTGTTGCTGATTTGGGATTTAAAAGAAACAGTGTCCGCAGTACTGAGAGCTAGTAGAGGTTGTAATATTTTTGTTATATTGAGACCTAAACTACAATCTAAAGATTCATTTTAATTATCAGAGCATTAGGAAATATTTCACTCAAGTCTATAGGAAGAGGATCTCCTTCTTGAAAGCTCACTGAGCCCTTTGGTTGTTCTAGAACTCTCTTTGCGAGCCGACATGTCTAACTGCCCCTCCCCACTGGGCTGCCCGACCCACTTCTCAGGCTCTCCGGGAATGAAGATCTACATTGACCCCTTCACTTACGAGGACCCTAATGAGGCAGTGCGAGAATTTGCCAAGGAGATCGATGTCTCCACTGTCAAGATTGAGGAGGTCATCGGTGCAGGTATGATGAACAGTGCATAGAAGGAATGAATTTCTGTGTGCATATTTGCGGTTTTTGTGACATGATATGGATGTGGGCTGCTGTGTTTTGAATGCTTCTGCATATTGTATTTGAAGTGCATGTGTGTGTACCATTAAGTTTAACCTGAATCTGCTCTAGGTCAGAAAGTCGGCCTGTTTGTCTGATGAATCAGATGGGAACATGTCAAGGGTTAAAGCCAAGCACACCAGCAGTATGTAGGGCAGCGTAGGACCCAGAGGACTTAGATTATTCAAGCCTTTCAGCTTATCCTCCTTGTTTCTATTTTATTTTTTCTTATATTAAATCCCAGTGTGTTTTTTTTGCAGTCTTTCCCTGCATCACAAACATTCTTCACATTGTCATGCAAAATGGTGTGGACCCTTGCCACAGAATGAATTTAAAGTGTCTTTTAAAACTTATGATTAGATACTAGGAGTTCTGAAAGTACTTTTTTTATCAGACGGCTGCATTATGGTCATGTTTATTACATTCCTCTTTTATACAACTGGGTGCAGTTTAGTTTTCCAGGCAAGAGGTCATGTTGTGCTTCTTCATAAAGGTGCTAAAATAGCAGTAGTGTGATTGGGCCTGGAATAACTCCCGAACCATGGCCTACTCAGCAAGCTAGGTGCGAGCTAGGGGAAAGATAAGAAAGCAAGGGGGCTAACTAATTAAGGATTTCCGTTTGTTGAAATCTTGGTGTGGTGTCTCTACAGGATAGCAAGCTGGTGATAATTAATAAAATGGGTGCCAGAAATTTACCAGTCAGTATTTGGCAGATTTTCTTCAGTTTGGGAATACAGAGACACTTGGCAATCCTTTAGGATAAGGTGACTGCTGTGAGTCAGACGGACCCACACTGTTGAGAATATCACTAGTGGATCAACACTATCAATAGAGTAGCAAAACACTCAGCATGCCTGAAACATACATAATGAACTAGCGTGGTAGGACATGGAAGGTGTGGCTAATTGAAAAAAAACTATAGTGGCTTTTGAGCTGATCAAGGAGATCAGTTCATTATTTCGATGAAAACTCCACTATACTCCATTGTTTCTGACCAGGTGAATTTGGAGAAGTGTACAAGGGTCGTTTGAAGCTGCCTGGTAAGAGGGAAATCTATGTGGCCATCAAGACTCTGAAGGCTGGCTACGTGGAGAAGCAGAGGCGAGACTTCCTGTCTGAAGCCTCCATCATGGGCCAGTTTGACCACCCTAACATTATCCGTCTGGAGGGTGTCGTCACAAAAAGCCGTCCAGTCATGATCGTCACAGAGTTTATGGAGAACGGTGCCCTTGACTCGTTCCTAAGGGTAAGAGATCTCTGTGAAAGCGAGTTGCATGTACAGCAGTTGTTTATGGGATTTAGATTAAATGTTCATGTAATTTGACATAGAAAATATTTTGAAGGAGTTGATGTTGGAATTTGTTTTGTCTAATCATAAATATAATGAGCCTTTTTAATTTGTCTGGTGCCAAATGAAAATATATTTATTTTTGATGTATTCATTTATTTAATTACAATGGCTTAGATTTCAGTCATTTATAATTTAAATATTTCCACACCAGCTTAGTTTATCAGCCTTTAATTACTCTAATAACCTTTGAAGCTATTAATAGATTCTTTCTTTTTATAGTTATGATTGAACAAATATATTCTGCATTTGTTTTCCCTCTTTCAATCTCATGGACTGGCATTCTATTCCACTAGGCTCTTTGAAGTTGGCTTTGCTAACCGCCACATCCGACTTGTGTTTCTATCGAGCTCTCATTACCCTCTCATTTGTTGTTTAGTTTCAAAGGTTCAAAGCCTGCTCTTGAGATCATATAGACAAGCCTTAGAGCACCAATCAATGATGCTGGACAGATAGATGTGTGCAGAGCTCAGAATTTTATCACAATGTGAATTAAAACCAATATACGATCAGTAAAAAGGAGGAAACGGCAAAAAAAAACAGTCGAGCAGATGAAACTGCCTGCGCATAGGATGTTCCTCTCTTTTGTGGCTGTTGGAATGACAACATATCTTGTTTTCTTGTCTTTTATGTGCATATGCCCTCTAGTTGTGCTAGTAATTATAAACTGCCAAGT
Source organism: Crenichthys baileyi (assembly GCA_036173005.1). Lineage (NCBI taxonomy): Eukaryota > Metazoa > Chordata > Actinopteri > Cyprinodontiformes > Goodeidae > Crenichthys > Crenichthys baileyi. The sequence continues at coordinate 734,875 of JAHHUM010002037.1, forward strand.
TTTTCTAATTCTGGAGGAGAAGAAGTTAATCCAAATGAGTAGCCTTGATCCATCAAAAAATAGTACAAACAGTTACTGCACTTTGTGCTGTAAACTTTCAAGTCAAACTCTGATTAAACAACTCAGCTAAAATTAGACTGTTTGTCAGCCATTTAGCTGTTAATTTGAAGTGAAGTTGAAAGATTTGGAGATAGTCCACCACCTTCTTTATTCCACCCAGTGTATTCAATAATCCAGGCAAGGCTCTTACCACCAGGTTTTCTATTATTTTGTGTATAGGTGTATGAAAGTGTGAGCATTGACAGTGCGACAGGATGACTGTTGTCCCTCTGTAAAAGCGCATTAAGTGGTCAGTATGACTAGAAAAGTGCTGCATAAGTTCACTCCATTTACTATTTTGACACCACTTGCAGTGAAACAGACCCTTAGCATGATGCTGCCCCACCAGTGTTTTCAGGTGTAAAAACCTCACTTTAAGTCCTCTAAACATACTTTTTGTCATCGTGGCCAATTACCTCTTCTCATACAAATGTTGCTGCAGATGACATTTGGCTTGTCCATGTGGGAAGTCGTAAATTCCTGCTGAGCTTGAAGGTGTCATTTTCTTTGCAAGAGCTTCTTTTTTGGTCAGTATTCTCAATTCAAATTCAAGTTGGTTTTAAAGCCAATTCACTTCTAAATCGTAATTAGACTTTAAAGATCAGCCAAAGTATACCAAGCCTTGATGTTTTGCTCAACAGAGTCACTGTATTTCAGTGAAGAATTTGATAACTGTAAGCATCTCTCAACCATATGTTAATATTTGCAAAAATAGCATCTAATAAATGATTTTCATTTAATTTCATCTGTCCTCCAGCAAAACGATGGTCAGTTTACAGTAATCCAGTTGGTGGGAATGCTTCGTGGGATATCAGCAGGGATGAAATACCTCTCAGAAATGAATTATGTCCATCGTGACCTGGCTGCACGAAACATCCTTGTCAACAGCAACTTGGTATGCAAAGTTTCCGACTTTGGCCTGTCACGCTATCTGCAGGAAGACACGTCGGATCCCAGCTACACCAGCTCTCTGGTGAGTTATTTTGATTCTCTTCTTTACTTTGCTTCTGCGCGCTGGGTAATCCTCCTTGACTAATCTAGTGGTTATAATTTAGTCTCCATGCATTTTTTCCCCCTGACATATACAGCAATTTAAAAACACCCCTCAAGCCAAAACATGTCAGCCAAGTTTTGACTTTGACAATATCTCTTTCTTTCTTGAAGCCCTTTTTCCCTTTTCAGCGCCATTCATTTTATAAGAACTGTCATTTTTCTTCTTGAAGCCCACTCCTCCAGCTTTTTCTACCACTCTGCAAATCATGGACCGGAGGTCTGTCACATCTTCATTAGCGTAGAGACAAGCCTCCTCTGGGAAAGCTCCTCTCTCGTTGGCATGCCCAAAGAGCAAAGAAACCAAAGGGCACCGCAGCCTTTCAAAATGACATCTCCTACCTCTTTCTCTCTCTCTTTCTCTCATCCCTGTCTCTCCCTCTTCATTCATTATTACTGGGGCATCATGGGAGGCTTTGGCTCCTCATTAACTCCTTCACGCTACAAATCTGTAATTATTAGCAGCCATCGTTAGTTCATCTTCAGCCTCTCCTCTTCCTAATTCAAAACACACTTTTACAATCTCACAAACACACAGGGCCAGGTCATTAGGACGCCAGACATGCCTCGGGTTGCATAGGTGGTTTTGAGTGTCTTTGTGTGCATCAACATGTATGCAAAGGTGTCTGTGTTTGTGTTGGGCTCTCACTATTGTCACCTCATTGACTCTGTTTAAGTCATTGGTGCAAATTAGGTTGTTTACTGCTTGTGGCACATGTGTTTCCATCTGTTTCTGCTTCAAGTAGATCTCAGATATTTCATATCTTATTGTGTAAAGTCACACAATAAGGTTAAAAGAAGGAGCAGAAGATTCTACTTCATGACACCTTTATGTCTTACTCAAACATGGTAACAAGATGGATATTTTGTGCATTTGAATGTAATATGCCCCCCAAATTGCATTATTTTTACCACACCACACCTGTCTGGTCCTGGTGGAGGTCTTGTTGGGATCTTTAAAGACAACTGCATCTGTAATCTGATGGACCATGTCTCATTTACTACTTCTGAATGTCAGAAATGTCAGCAGTTTTGCAAAATGTAATTCACAGGATTTTAATTTATTGACCCTTGGTAAAACTAGACCTTTCTTTCTAATTTCCCACATTTTTGGCATTAATTATCAAACGGGAGAAGAGGTATTCTTGATGATTTTAAGTTGCACATTGATGACCCTGCCTGTAATGATTACTTATTTTGTAACTATCACAGCATTTTAACCTTGAACAACGTGTTTCTGGGGCCTCTCGTAAAATGGGTTGTACATTGGAACTTTTTTTTTTTCTTTATGACTATACATTGACCATTTACAAGTTGAAGAGGTTCATGTTAGTGACCACAGCTGTATTTTCTATAAAATGCGGACTGATATTGTTCCTGTTCTGCCCAAAGTAAAATCAGAACGACAGATCATTACTATTGAACAGTTGATGCAATATGCATTATCTGCATTATTTGAGAAAAACTTAATGACGAAGAAACTAACTCCCTCAATATATCCTTAAATCAGCAGTGCTGCTTCCTTCATTTTAGAAATAATAGTGCCCGTAAAAAAGAGGTTTGTTTATCACAAAAGGAAAAGTGATATTTGTGGTTTTAGAACACGTCCGACAACTGAAAAGCTCTGGAAAATAATTCACAAGCTGCACTGTTTTCTTTGAATGAGAATGAGAAAATTCTCCAAAACTGCTTACTTTGCCAACCTTATAACCTCAAACAAAAACAACTCAGAAGTTTATTTGATTCAATAAATGAAAACATTTCCTAAAGCTTATCTCGTACCTGAATTTTCAAAATCGTACAATGACGACTTTCTGACATTCAAGAGAAAAATTAAGAATATGAAGGCAAAATTTTCATATCCACCTATTTCTTATTCTTCTATTTATCTTTCTTCCCAATAATAGTCGTCTTTCAGACTTCATAATATTTCCTCTTACTGTTATACAGATGACATTCAGCTACACTGCTCAATGACTCTTGAAGGTCAATCAAAAAAACTTGTCTGAAGCATTTTTTATTGTTTGAAAAATATTTCCAAACTAAGACAGTTGATGTCAAAACAGAAACAGGATGACTTCTTTGTAATCATGTGTTAATTTTATTGTTTTTTGTTTATGTCCTCTTTGTGTAGCACTTTGTGAATTTTATCTGTAAAAGGAGCTGTTTAATATAATAATCCACTTATTTCTAGATACTGTAATTAGATCATCAACGCCGTAATAGATGTATAATAGATGTAATAGATGGGCATGTTGGTGTTGCAGCTACTAGGTATGGAACTATTCATAACTGCAATGCCCAGTGTTTGTTTTTATACAGTTTTTGCCAGACATTACCATACATTCATCATTGGTATTCAAGTTTCATGTTTTTTTTTTTCATCTTTAAAAGGGGGAAATTGATTCATTCTTTTTTCCATGAATCTCTTTAAAACAGTTTTGTTTTGTAAGTTTTAAGGCAATAGTGGCCTTTATTCGCAGTAATCAGACAAAGAGTGAAGGGAAGACAAGAATCAAAGGTCTAAAGGCTGGGATTGAACCTCAGGGCTGTTTCTAGGACTAATATCCTGTGTATATGGGGTGCCCTTTGTACCGCCATGCCACACGCCACGCCAACTTCAGTAAATCAACTTCAATAAAACAAGAATTGGGCAAAGAACCTAGAAAATGTGTGGATTTTACAAAGGTCCAATCTGGGTCAAAAGTATACATAAAAGACTAAATTTATACACACACACAGTGACTACAATTTGGGTAAATGTCTCTCAACAATTTCCAGAGAAACCACAGACTTTTTGTAGTGATCAGCAGCTTCTCGTAAATTGTAGTTGAATTTTTGACCCCTTTGGGCATAATTAGAAGAGGTCATCTAAGCTGGTTGGTTTTCCTGGGAAAGTCAAAGCTTTTGAGGTTAGGCAACACATTGTCAATAGGGTCAAGGTTGAGTCCATTCCAGAGGTTAAATGTCAGTTCATCTCATTACTGGTCCATTCCCAACCAGCATGCTTGGGATCATTGTTCTATTAGACAATCCCGTTTTGTCCAAATGTCCAACTGTTTGCTTGTCCATGTGAGCCACTGCAAATTTAAGCTTGAGCTTAAAGATTTCAATTTTGCATTTTTTTGGTCAACACACTCTGAATCCTAGCTGATGTTCAACCCACTTCACTGTCGATATTTGCACTGTTGTGCCAGAATCTTTGATTTAATGGTTGCCCAGAGCCTTGATGGTTTTTGCACTCTTCCTACACATGCCGAACAACATACTTTAACAACTTTCCTCCTCAGTTGTAAAACTTTGTAAAAGGTGGGTGTTCCAACCACACAATGATCCAAAAAAGATATCAAAACTTGTAAAAGAAACAGCAAGCTAATTTAAAGCTTTTGTAACAGCACCAACTACAGCCCAATTGAAATAATATGGACTAAAAGCCAAGTTCATGAAGGGACACTATCCAATTTAATTGAGTCTACACATTCTGAAAAGAGCAGTCAAATATCCAGCCAGAATTAGGACAGAATATTGTTGATAGCTACAAAAAGTTCACAGTGTTTTTACAATTAGTTAAGGAACTTTTTTCAGATATTTGATTTGGTGTATATAATAATTAGCATAACCCTTTGCACGCCGGCAGGGCTATGCGCTGAGCAACAGTGATTGGTGGACCCTTTCTTGCAGTGTTCTGACTTCCGCTCACCCGCCATATTTAAATCTGCGAGTTGTTCTCATTTTCTAAGATGTTGTCGTTGGGCGATCACTTGCCTTTCCCTAGCAGATCTCTAGTTTTCAATTACAATGTGGTCCAAAACCACAAGCAAAAAAGCCAGTTGTGTGTTCTCCATCTTGTTTTGAGAACACATGGCATGATACAGGCTTCTTGGTCAGGCTTTGCTTGTTTTGCCGTTGGTTTCTTATTACCGCCACATGCTGTACTAAAGGTGTAGTGCAGTTTTCCTCACAATTTCTCCACATGTCGTTAGGCTAATTTAAAAAAAGCCTTTCGCAGCAGTGGAATCAGAAAGCACACAAATTGCCTGGGATTCTTAAAAAAAATCCAGGTATTTCAGTTTTTTTTGATGGAGGGGCTATTATAACCTTTTTAAATGTAGTGATAAAAAATGAAAAATGGAAAAATTATTTTTCTTATTATTGCAAGCAAGTGGTAAATTCATTTTATTCTGAACTCCATTAAGCTTGTGGTAGTATTGGATTTATAATACTCTCATATTTATTTGCTACACCTTTTATTTCCCTCAGCCGTGTCCTGCATTTCACCTGCCCCATTCTATTTTTGAGCTGACAGCCTCAGTGGCTTTCGTTTCTCATAGTGTTACCTGAAAGCAGAAAGTTTAACTTGTTTTACACAACTGCCATGGGGGTTCCTCTTTTGAAATTGCTTCATGGTATACAATATAAGCATGCATCTATGTGGCAGGGCGGTATATCTTAAAAATAAATATGAATGCATCTGAATAAATCACTCTATAAAAGGTTCATGAGCATCAGAGGTATTAAAACACTGGTAAACCTTGAGATCAAAAACACTCTGTTGGCGTGTCAGTTTGTGCCACACAGGTACAAAAAAATTTCTTAAAATAAACTGTTCCCATCTGAATATAAGATAATAAAAAAATAATAACAATAAAACAAAACACACTGAAGAGTTTTCTTTTGCATTAATTAGACTTGAGTTGATCACCAAGGTGTGATGAGCAGCAGTGTCCTCGAAGCCAGAGGATATCTGACCTTACATTCGGGTGACTGAGAGCTAATTGCTCCCTAGGAATAGCATGCTTTGTATGCTTGAACCCTGTGGCTAAACCTTGCTGAATGGGTATTATTTAACAACAAAGAGGAGCAGCACCTCAGCTGTTTGCACCACTGAGCTGGCTAATATAGCAGGATTTAAAAGGATTGGGCTATAGATTGTGGTCAGTGTTTTGATGTTGGTTAATGCAAAACTGTACAAAGTCTCTTTGAAGGTATTATTTGGAAAACCCAAAGATCGAATGAGCTGTCTGATGTCAAGACACTGAAGGTTTTTGATGAGTTGAATTGGTGTTTTGAGGGTACTGCTTTAGTAAAATAAGTCAAATCTGTATTTAATTACGACTCCATTTGTTGCCAAATCAAGAGAGGAGCTTCACAAGCTGCAACCTGCTGCCTCTTCTATCTTCTAAGGTTAGGCATTAAATAAATGAAACGTAACCAAAGACAGACTTTGATATCTGCACCTTTCTGATCCAGAATGCCTTGAAATCAGAAGAGCAGACACACAGCACACATGGAACAAGCACTGCGTGATGTTGTTGGCCTTCTTTGTAATTAAACTGTGTGTATCGTATGCCCTTCACTTTACAGGCTCTGTGGTTATGACCTGACTCTTTAACCAATATGTGTGCAAGACTTGCATCGCAGACAAGGACAACAGAATAAGGAAATTAAATTGCACTGCCAATGATTTACATAGTTACCAACGTCCTCCTCAAGCAAATTAATCACCCCTATTCCTCTGCTGCCTTTCTAATTTTTGTCTGCAATTCCGGGCACAGCAATTACAGTGCCTGCAGTGTGATTCTGGATCGTGGTTGGGAGGACATGCTGGTAATTGTGTTAACCCTGGATGTGGGTTCACTTCGGAGCAGTGTTGTGGAGTTTAAGACAGAAGGAGGCTGTCCTCCCTCTCTGTTGGCTGCCCACCAAAGTCATGATTAATTAGGCTTACAAAACAATACTTGAACTGCATTGGTCTTGCTAAGGTGCTCTGTGTTAATTATTTTAAAGGCTTTAGCCACTGGGTGTTTTTTCATATTAATTCCACACTTTGCTTTTGCTTGTTTCTTTGTAGTAAAAATTTATTTTTGAGATTTTTTAAGATTAGTAAATCTCCATATCTTGCAGAAAAGAAAAGACTGAAATATAATATAATATAACCTTGGAAAAATGAATTCCACATTTCATCCATCCATCCATCCATCCATCCATGCATAAGAAGAAAGAAGAAAACTGAAAGTGCAGGTTCATCCACAAGCAGAAAAAGTTTAAGTGAAAGGATGCATTAAATCTGACTGTAGACATATGGTTTCGAGAAGGTGCTGAGCGTATTTGTAAGCAAGTGAGACTTTTTTGAGTGTACAAAGAAAGTTATGGGACACAATATTGTAACATATGAGAGTGAAAATAAGGAATGTTACTCTGAAACTGAAAATGTATGATCTTATATTTTTGACAAAAAAATTCACAATACAAGATTGGGTTGTGGAAATACCAGATCCAGGTAAGAGACTTAGACGGCCTGCCCATGCAATGACACTTCCCAGTTCATTCTGGGAAAGCCCAAGGGATCTCAGGCCAAAAGGAAAAGAACTCCATCAAGCGAGTTCTGGGTGTGCCCTGGGGTCTTCTTCCAGTGGGCTGTATCCAGAATCTAGTTTCAGTATTGATCCATATCTTATGACCAAAGGTATGAGTCAAAATTAGATCAGTAAATCGAGAGCTTCTGTTTTTCTTGCCTTCTTCACTACAGGTCAGAGAAATTAGTCTTGGAGTTTCTGTAATGTACATGCAAAACGTGTCAAGTCCATAATGGAAGGTTTATACTCACTGGGCAGTAAAGGAGGCAGGTTTGGGTTATAATTTCCACTTGTGCCTCAGCTGATGATGTCAAAAGGCTGTCATTGCCTTGCATGTCTTAAACACTTTACTGTATGTAATGTTGTGTCCAATGGGAACCCCACCATGTGATTAGATGTTTGTGTTTATTTTGTGTTTGTGAATATATACACTCACAATCCCTATGTATCTTTAATGGTGTTTGTGTTTCTGCCTCTGTGTTTGCTTGTGTCAGTGATGCTGAGAGAGGCTGAAAGGCAGGGTCACAGAGCCAGTAACAAAGCTCATCCATCAAATCCCTGTGACCCGAGTGACACTCTTTCAGCTCCGCTTCAGTGCTCCCACTGTGTGGACTGCCCTGTTGTTTCTTTCATTTGTCTGTTTACTATTAGCATCCCTTCCTGCTCTCGTTTCAGGACAATAAGCTTTTTTAGCATGTGTCTGTGTTTGCAGTAAAATATTTATACAGTCAGAGTTAGGGAGATTTTTTTTGGAGAAATCACTGAATGAGGTGCAAGTCCCTTGTGACAATGCGGACAATGTGTCTTATTTTTGTCTTCACATTTGTCTTTCTCTACACAGTTGTCCTTCATGCCTCCCAATTGAAATATTCTTTTTTCCTTTTGTTACTTTTCACTCCCAACTCTCTTCACACCATGGAAATGGACACTATTTCATATGAAGATGTAAAGATGCTTGCACTCTCCTGCCCAGGATTTCTTCACCTTCTTCAACTTAAACAGTGAAGTCATCAAACATGATCTTCCACTGGAAATAAAACCAATCAAGCAAAATTATTTCACATTTAAACATTTTTTTCTTTAATCTTATTTTGATGTCTACAGGGAAAGTTTTCTCATTACAAGAGAGAACAAGATGAAAGAAGAAAGAAGTCAGCATATAATATTCCCTGGTTAAAATAAATTGGAAATACGATAAAGCAATTTATATGATATCAAGAAGTTATACATTGTAATAACAACAAAGAAACATGATACATACCTGGTCTCTGCTACAAATAGTACTCTTCTGGATAAATGACTCTTTTGTGATTTATACTTTCTGTCATATTTGCCACAGTCAGTATAAGTAGAGCTTTGATTTGCCATCTGTGATTGTTTGGCTGTACTTGCATTCTCACAATGAAAGAAATCATGCTCACATAATTGTGCTTACTAAATCAGAGGGAGAGTAACCTGATTTATTTGCAGGCTCTCCATAAAAGTGCCATTTCATGCAGAATGCAAAGTTATAAAGGAGTGATCTATTATTTTAGTTCATCAAAACCAGACTTCTTAAAAACTGTAATTTTCAAAACAAAAGGCTTGGCATGAACAATTGATATTTATACCGCTATACTGCTGTAACTTCTGGCTAAGAGAAAACACTCGAGTTCAATTTAATTTAATATAATTTTGCTCTTATCTCTTTAGATTGTGACTCGTCATAATTCGAAGAGTGTATACTTAGGATAATCCACACAGTACAGACAAACCTTAGATATTTAATTTATGGCTACCTAGGATAAGCTGCCTGTATGTAGGCTTATCTTTTTGTTACCATTTCTTGGTAACAGAATACGTAGAAATGTCAATGGCATAGTTGTTAAATTTTAGTAAAACTAATTTTATCGTTTAATGCTAAATCTAGGGGACAAATAGGAGGCTAGTTGTAAATTGCACACTGACCACATGGTGAGGCATAATTTTAGCCTTTTATTGTTCTTGTAACGGGGTACTTCTCAACTATGCTCCCAGTAACACTGAAGGGAAAAATTAGGGCTATTCAGCTTTCGCCCCAGTTAGATAAGTGATTGTAATTTCTTATAGCCCATATTCTTTGAAGAAATTGAGGCCAAGGTCAATTTCTAAAATTAGGTTTTAAATCAACAGAGAGATAGATACTAGCTGGCTTTAATTTGATGGTGCCAGCAGATGGTATAAAATGGTATGTTTTAACACTTTCAGAATAGAGGAAGTCTACATTTTAAACTAAATGAAATTTAATGCAATTGATTCTGGTGATAAAAAAATTATTTTGTTAGAAAAATACTGAAGCTTTTAATCAGTTTATTTGATTTTTTTGAAAATAGAATGACACATTAAATGTTTACTAATTAAATTAAATAAGGGAAAAAAGCTTTTTATGATAAGCACCTGCTCAAGGTTTCAGACGGGGGGTATCACTGATACTAGAGGGAATGTGTAGGTCAGACGCAGTTTTTTGACATAAAAGAAATGTAGCATCATCCGTAGATCTTATTTTACACCATTTAAATGAAATATTTACTGTGCTTCCTAATTTATTTACGATTGTTCATTTTTTTTAATATCTTGAGATCTTTTCTGTGATTACTTTTACATTAACCCAATCACACTTACAACGTTCATACATGCATACACCGATATGCATATCGCTGGCCAATTTGGGGTTAGGTCTTGTGACAAATTCTCAATTGGATTTGGGCTTTGACTCATTATCTCTTTCTAACACATGAATGAATGTGCTTTAATTGAAAACATTCCAGGGTGGCTCTGCATTTAGCTCCAACCATCTGCCCCTCAACTCCCACTTCCCTGTCTATGCTAAATACAGGTATCCCCACAGTATGGTATTGCCACTAATGTGTTTTTCAAGTAAGGATGGTGTGTTTGTGGAGATGTGCTGTATTACTTTTCTGCCAAACATAATATGTTGCATGTTCATTTTTTTTTGTCTCGTATACCCAGAGCAGCTTTTTTTGCAAGACTGCTGTGTTCCGTACAATATTTGTGTTAAACTGCAAATAGGTATTCTTGTAGCTTTCTTTCAACAATGGCTGTCGTCCTCCCACTCTTCCATAAAGCTGAATTGCATGACTTATAGTTGTGATGTTAACAGATCCTCCAACCTGAGCTGCATATCATAGGTTCCCCCCAAACTTTTTATATTTTTAAATTTCATAGATATTGGAATACCTGTTTTCATTACCGTCAGACCTCATTGAAAGAAAGTCACAGAAGTCACCAAATGACTTACTTTTTCTTTGAGCTATTTTTCCCTCAAGTCCCTCTGTCACTCATCCTTTTTGCCTCTTACTGCACTTACCCTTCACTTTCTTTCTCATTCTGTTTGGGCAGACATCCAGGGCAGATCGTGGCACTCAGGATTTCATTAAAACTATGTTGATGGAGCACTCTGCCCAGCCTAAGTAAATGTGCTGAAGCCCATTTGAGTGTGCATTGTTTGGAAATAGATTACCGAAACTGGTGGAGTAAAAGCATAGAGGAGAGGGAAGGGATGGGAGGCGGGGGGCAGCAAGTAAGTTTTACATAGTTGACTTCCAGATGGCTTAGAAAGTTTATTCAGACTCCCTAAATGGCTCATATCAAGAGAGAACGATGGGTAAAAACAAGAAGCGCTGGGCTTTTTTACAGCAAGCTTATCTGGAAGATGTTAGTGACAACTGTTCACTGTTCTATGACGGCTCTGACGATTTGTGTTCAAAATTTTGCCACATTCCACATACAGCATGTTGTTGACAGTCTACATGAAGTGATCTGCACATTAGTCGATTCACAGCTCAAGCTAGCACAAAGTTTTGACAGTTGTATCGTTTCCTGTAACACATTCATAAAAGATACCTCATGTCACCTGACCACCAAACTCTTGTCCTTTGTCTCTCAGACCCGGTTGTCAAAGGAAAACATTCTTCTCAGTATAATACCCGTAAAACTGACAGTCTCTGCACATCCTCTTTACTGTGACATTTCAGACTTATCACAAGCTGGTCACAACCTGACAGAGGCATTCACAACCAGTTAGAGCCAGTCACGTTCTGTAATCTCACCTTGTTGATGCAAAGATTACAACACGCTCTAATGTTGGCTCAAGGTTTTCTGGCCTGGAATTGTGTGTGCAAACATAGCTAGATGTATCGTCCACTAGCATATGTAGGAAGAAACTTTGTTTTTGTTTTTTTCGTTTACATAAATTTCATGTTTTCACACCCATATGAAGCCTTGCTTTTTATTTAAAGAGCCAAAAGTCATCAAGCAGGAAATGGAACCACCCAATATAGCTAGAAAATCAAGCACTGTGTGTCACCTACTTTAGTTATTATCCAGAGAGTTTGTGGGGTATATCATTGGATTTTTCTCCACTCGAGGTTGAGAAGTTTTGCTGCTGCAGTGACTATGAACTCTGGCTCATCTCCACAGAGTCTGAGGTAGTGGTCCAAGATAGGAGTAGCAATATTTCTCTTTAAAACTAACAGAAAACATATTTTTTCCAATGAATAGCAGCATATACAGTTGAAATAAGATATTCATATACAGCTGTCTAAAAAAAAAAACATAACCATTTTTTCTCTCAGTCTGGCATGAAATCAGCTAATCTTTTTCTGTTCTAGGCCAGTTTACCAAAATTATTAGTATTTCCTAAATGCCAGATTATTGAAAGTATTCTTTTTGGAAATTTTCTTTATTTACTGCATTGAAATTCCGAAGTTTAGATGCAATAATATTAGAAAATAGAAATACAATACCTAAGATTTCTATTCATATAAACCATTTGTGAAAGCCCAAAAAATAATGTTATGGTTTTGTCAGCTTGTGAAAGGTTAATTCTTGTGAAGATACTGGCTGAAGCTGGTGATTGAGTGCCATCATCCACATTGAAATGTGTTTGTATCAGCATGTCCTGGAGGGTCACTCAGAGAAGAAGAAGCCATTGCTCCAAAACCAAGCTAAAAAGAACAATTACAGTTTGCAAATGTTCACATGTAACAGAGACCTTTATTTTTTGGAGACATGTCCTGTGGTCAGAAGAAAGTTAAAGTATTTGACTATATGTCAATTGATACATTTGGTAGACCTTATTAACGACACCAAATTAGTTAAAATGTTGCTTAAGAACAACAAAGTTAATCTTTTGGAGTAAATGTCACAACACTCTGATCTCAGTCCCATAGAAAATATGTTGGCAGAGCCGAAAATTTGTGTGTAAGCAAGGCAGCTTTTAAACCTGACTCGGTTATATATCTTCTGTCAGAAGAAATTGGCTAAATTTCATGAAGATTATTGTGGGAGACTTGTGCAAGGATACCTAAAACATCTGAATCAAGTCCTATGCTTTAAAAAGAAATTCCACCAAATTCTAAGGAAATGTTTGTAATTTGAAAAAAGGTCTCTCTCTCTCTCATTATTGTTTTTATTTGGCAAATTGAAAAAAATGGTATCCTAACGGATTTTAAATAAGAAAAGTTTAATTGGTTTTAGACATTCTTGTTAGATGGTGAAAGACATCAGTTATGTATCCTTTAAACAGTGTGTGTAATAATCTGATCTGACCTTTACTGCATCCAGAGAGTTCTCTTCATGCTAAAAGCTTTTAAATCACTCCAGGTTGTGTTGACAAAATGCCTGTTTTTAATTTATGTGTTCTTTGGCTAGATTTCAATGGGACTGATACCTTTTGTGCTGAAAAAACTACTATGTTTTTGCCTTCCTCCTTTCACTTTGCCTCTTCATGAGTTACTCAGTTCTTCATGTTGTTAAAGCAAGGTTTGGCAGAGCTAGCAATGGCCCACAGGAGTAATTACTAAGGGCTGTGCATAGACATCTGTGACTCAGTTTACTTGAAAATAGTATAACTAATGTCTGTCCCACTAGTAGTGTGAAAACAGCTTTACATGAATCTTTACTCAGGCCTTTTCAGCGACTCCCAGCTCATATCTTAATAGGGTCCTGGGGCAACAGACCAGATGTATAAACAGGAAAATGCAGCGAGCAAGTTATGTCAAAGGGGGATTATAATAGACAACATTTTTGCTTCAAGCAAGTTTATTTTTTTCTGTTAGTATTTATTAACTCATTTTTTATGTCATGTATACTCATTCAGAGTATTTGACATGAGGCATTTACCCAGTAGAGAAAGATTATTTTTCTCCTCCTTCTATATAATATCCTGCCCTCAGACATAAGCAAGAGCAAGAGGGCGCAGCCTGGGTTCTCAGTGGAGATGAAACAATTCAGATATGAACTGAACTGAGATCTAAGAATATATATGAGAAACACTGAAGTCATTGCCTTTAAAACTGTCTTTATTCACTTATTGATCTCTTGCTTTCATCCATATTTCTTGCATTACACAAACACACTTCACAACAACTTGCTTTTCTCAGTGCTTTTTTTATTTGAACACTTGGTGATGTCTTCAGTGAGGTTGTGCCTGTGCATAAGTGCAGAGAGTCTTGTAAGGGGGATTTTAGATTTAACAATTACAAAATGCACATTTTCAAGTCACTCCCACCCAAGGGAAGGTTTTAATTGCTTATCAAAACTATGTTCTGACAGTCAGAGTTAATTCCTGTTGCACAAATATTTTCTTTTCCATTTCCCCCTCATTACTGTTTGAGGGTAAAACCATCAGACTCAGCCTCATGGATCTCTCTGGACTCCATGAAAACAAAAGGGGGGCCTTTTCCAACAAACTGGTTCCAGTGCCTAACTGGTGCTAGAGCTTACTAAACACCAGGTATTTTGTTTCCACCTAGACAAAGTCTGGCCCAAAAAATCAAGGGGTAACCCAGCACCACTTCACTGTCATGGGGAACAACAACCAATAAAAACCTTATGACCGCCATGTTTGAAACAACAGAGTGTAGTTTAGTTTTTGATTGGTAAAATATAAAACATAAAAAAAGTAAACCTGAGAGTGCAGGTGTTAACCCCACAGAAGCCTCAGTTTACTGTCAGTTGTCACACCTCTGTGTGCTCAGTCATGTATTCAAACTCTTAACATCAGTAGTACAACACAACACTGACCTGCAGAACATGATCATAATACAAATATATGTATTACCAAAAAAGGAAGCTGTCAGACATAAGCATGCAATTTGGAAAGACCCCAAACAACCATTATCTGTGTATTACTCCTCACTGGGGGTGGTCTGTGCCTGTTTCTCTGGGTATGTTTCCAGCAGCGGCTTATCTCCAAATGCTCAGGTTCAGTTAATTGGCATTATTAAGCTGGTGGCGAGCTCAACTCTGATGTGAATGGAGGGAGTTGAGGGGTATAGTCAGGCATGTACGTGTCTGTCTCTCTAGTTGGACGCGTGGGTGTGCATGCACAAACATCTCCGTCTGCGAATATGTTACCAGCTGAGACTGTTTTGGTGTGTGTGTAGATTTTAAAGCAAGCAGCTGTCAATTTCATTCAAGAGGGCACGTGGCATGCCTTAGGCCCTGGTAGCCCAATTACAGCCAGTAACGCTCAATGAAGGACCAGAAGCCCAGATCTATCTTCCTTTCTTCAGACAAGAGACAAGACAGTAGTAAATGTAATGTCGGTCGATGACTGTTCAGAGTCGCTCCTGAGACAGAAGCGGAATCTTGTGAATGCTTTTGCTTCAAGTGAATGAAAACACAGGGTGGATGAGCAGAGAAAAGAGATTGAACTCTAACAGTCAAGACAGGTCCTGTGTTATTCAGGGTAATATGGCTTACTTTGGTTCAATACAAGTGGAAAAGAAATCAACCCTATTCAAACTTTGAAGCATCTCTAATGTTTCCATTCTTTCTTTACTTCTCTTGTAGGGTGGGAAGATCCCAGTAAGGTGGACAGCTCCAGAGGCCATTGCTTATCGAAAGTTCACCTCAGCCAGCGATGTGTGGAGTTACGGTATTGTCATGTGGGAGGTGATGTCATACGGAGAGAGGCCTTACTGGGACATGTCCAACCAGGATGTAAGTGCTTTAAAATATTTAGATTTCACCCTTCTCTCTATGTAATGCATCTTAGTTTGAAAGACAGTGGCAAACCGTGTCTCTAACAGTCGGGCCTTCTTCACCCAAACAACCAAATACCCTGGCATCCCCACAGCCCTTTCTCCGCAAAACATCATTACCTACACAGACACACACTGCAGGCTCGAATTTTACCTGAAGATCACTTTTCCAAATGTTACAAAGTGCTTCACATAAAATGTGCAATGAAACCAAAAGAAAATACAACAATAATAAAAGTATCACTTAATGCATAATATATATATATATAATATATACATTACATAGTCATGTTAAATAAATAAAAAACATTTAGAGAAAAGGTAGGTCAGCATTATCCTGTTGCTCATGAGAGGGCTATTACATAGCTTAAGTCCTATTACAGAAAAAGTAAAATATGAATCTATCTGTGCAATTAGATTTGTTGCCAAAAGTGCCATTGTGACTGACACCTTAAGACCTCCTATGTTTTAGTGTTGTTTGTGGCCTTAGTTGAACAGCTAAGCACCTTCAAGCCCTTTCAGTTACACACACACTCTTCTCAGTCCAGAAATCTCTTCCAGCAGCAGAACGCTCTGAGCCAACCTGAGTCCGTGCCCGTGAACAGAGTATATTCCTCCCAGTTGCTAACATGAAAACGGCAAACAAATCCAGGATTGAAAGAAAAACCCTCAATATATTACACATTTTTAACAACACACAGCACATTTTAACGGTTTGTTTAAAAATGAGAAGGGGAGAAATGACACTCAGCAAAATTTTACATACACCTGATGTTGATTTCAGTGTCCTCGTGTGTCTGTTTCCAGCACCAGCTCTTTCTTCCACTAAAATCATCAATAGATCAGCTGGAACACCTTAAACGAATAAAGAAAACACAGAGAACAAATGAAAATATAACTGGCTGATCAAAGCGTTTATCAGAATTTACAATGTTATTTATTTTAAGGCTGAAGATATTTAGACAAGTAAGCAGAATACCAATAATAATGAATGGCTGTGTGGCATTGATTGACTGTGGCAGTCATTTAAAGAGCTCATAATATACTAATTTAGTGGGTATTATAATAATTTTTAAGCCATTATTAGAAATACATGATGTGTATGTTCAAAAGTTACCCTTTTTAATAATGTGGGTTTACGTCGATTATTTTGTCATCTCCTGTATGAAACAAAATGTTTTCGTTTATGTTTCTTTAAGGCTTTGCTTCTGAGCTCAAACTTTGCTTTAACTGGTGAAAAAAAAGAGCACAAGACACCTGCGCTTTCATGTTAGAGTTGCACCAAACAAGCCACTGGGCAGGCATTGTGCAAAAGTAGCTTTGGTGATGTACACAACTGAAGGAGGAAAAAGGCCTGCACTACCCACAAACCATTCTACGCAGTTCTGAGGCTGTCTTCTGTGGGGGAGAATAAGTCCTTTCTTTGTACCACCGGTGTTTCATTTTGTACAAAGCAGTTTTTTTTCCTACAAACAAAGCTGCAATGCTGGGCTGCAGGGATGTTTTTTGGCATGGAAATGCATCTGTATACTCTGCTTCTATGAATAGAAAAGCTACAACTTTCTAACAGTATAGAAGAAACAGCATCTAGCATCTATATTCCAGCATCTACTGTATATACAGTATGTGGCGACATTCAACTTTTGGAAAATTATTAAATGTGATTCTACTCTTCTAAACATTTCATTTTAAGAATAAAAACTCACCATAAAAATGCTGTGGCCTTGTATGCATGTGTATATGTGGAGGCTAACCCATACACAATTAAGGATAACTTATTTGAGAAAGAAAGCTGTTATAAATCACCCTTTTTTATCCGCACCATCGCTGAAGATGTCCTTGACTCTGACTTTGAAAGAAGACTTATTATGGGCAAAGCCTCACACTATCCCTTTCCTTCCTGGCCAGCTTTTGAGAGCAATGAATGATTGGTGAGAGCTCTGCTTTGTTCCCCGTGTCCGCTTGGATGAGATCCATACTCACAGGCACCAACACAAACACGCACAACCACTGGACGTGGTCCCATACTATGAGGTCTTTCTCCCTGAGCTTCCCTTAGTGAGAAGACGAGCCAACCATCAGGCCTCTGTGGACCTCACTCCACCGGGACTGTCCAACCAAGCAGATGTTGCCTCAGTGGGCCAGCAGTGAGCACTGCCTGGTAGGACTGATGCCACTCAGTGGGTTTGCCTGCTCCGAGCACACACATATTAGGGCGCTTACAAAAACACATACACGCTTCCTTTCTTCTTTTTGCAACCTCTTACACATCCACACAAAAGTTAAAGCTGCTGTTTCCTTTCTACGCTTTAAAAACATCTTGCTCAATATAGCATCAAAGCCACTCTTTATACCCTGTGTCATTTCCCTGTCTTCTTTCTGTGTGCCATTTGAACAGATTTTGCTGAGCTACACTCAACTTTGTAGATGAACTGGCAAACTATGGAAAAATGTTTTTTAATGCATAGTATACTTTACCCTGGATTTTATACTAAAAGCTTAACTTCCATCTAAGTATTTTAGATAAAAGATGACAGATAATGTAAATATACTGTTATTGATGCGCAAGGTTGTTTGAGTTTATTGTAAAGTTTTGTGATTAAATGGCAGTCTAAAGGGACTTTGTAGTTCTAATTAAGGAATTTTTATAGACATATTCACACACCAGACATTTTATTACTTGCACCTTGTTAGTACCAGGCTGGACCCATCTTTGCTTTCAGAACAGCTTTAATTCCTTATGGCATCAATTCAGTAGGTTGTTGGAAACATTCCTGCATATATTCCTGCATATTTTGGTCTCTATTAGTATAATAGTATCACACATATGCGTCCATGAGGAGAATCGGCCATTCCACCATATCTCATTCTGTTGTTTGAGATCTTGTGACTATGGTCATAAAGAGAACAGCCTTGTATCTACTTAGACATAGACATTGTCAGCAATGATACTGAGGTAGGTTGTGGTATTTAAACAATGTCAAGATAATAAAAAGAGGTCCACAGGGTGACAAGAAAGTGAGTAATTGAATAGTTGTACCTAATTAAATAGCCAGTGAGTGGATTTTTGGTATCTAAAATAAATCGGCATTATATATTGTATTCACTCCACTTCAGTTGTTGTCCTTAATAGCCCTCATGCAGCAACTGAGTTCACTTAAAAACTTGGCTAACTTTGACTTGTCTAACGCCCTTACAAGTAAAAGGCCACCATAACCTGTGAAGCCTATAAGAGGCATGTGTCAAGTGGCAGTTTTCAACAGTGTTAATTATTTGAAATCTTCCATTTCCTCAGTGGCTCCTACAGTGACACAGCCTGTGTTTTACTTCCACTCTGCTTCCCCGCTTTGTCCTCCATGGCTGGCATGATTGGCTAGTGTCAGGAGGAAGGGCGCATCAGCCTGAATGCAAACTGTCACTTGAGCGACGAGCAGCAGTTGGCCTATATAGGATCAGCAGAGGGGTGCTGGCAGGGTCGATACGAGGCAAAGATGAAAGTCTCACTTTTACTCAATAGATACACTTACAGAAAACTATTTTTTTTGTTTGTTTGTAATGAATTCGTGTTATTGTTAACCTGACAGATGGTTGAAAAATGCAATAATCGAAAACTAGTTAAAAGCCGTGTTATACAAGAGCTGTATATTATGGGGAGTTAGCCTTTAGACCGAGGAAGGAAAAGTTGTGGTAGAGTTCAATCACTTAATCAGAAATATTCTGAGCTTAAAAGCGCTTTTTAGTCAGGTCTAATCTGTATGTAACAAAGTAATTACATTATTGAGGAATTCTGTTCTGTATGAGAATGTAGAACATTTTATGTTTATCTGTTCTCTTTGAATTTGTAAGATGATTCTTTAAACATAAACAAAAAATAGCATCTTTAATGATTTATAGATTAAGCTTTTATGGCTGAATGGATGTAAAGGTTGCTATACTGACCACATTTTTGCATTTTTAGCCATTCTGTATGAAAATATCAATATTTTGCTCATAGATAATTTCAATTATTTTTTGTTTTGCTTTTAGGTTTTGTAAATGCATATTGAAATTTACAATGTTAAAAACAGTATGGACATTATAAAAAATATACACTCACCGGCCACTTTATTAGGTACACCTTGCTAATACCGGATTGGACCCCTTTTGCCTTCAGAACTGCTATAATCCTTAGTGGCATAGATTCAACAAGATACTGGAAACATTCGTCAGAGAGTTTGGTCCATATTGACATGATAGCATCACACAGATGCTGCAGATTTGTCGGCTGCACATCCATGATGCGTATCTACCGTATCTATCTTCCCCACACCATGACACCACCACCAACAGCCTGAACCGTTGATACCAGGCAGGATGGATCCATGCTTTCATGTTGTTGACGCCAAATTCTGACCCTACCATCCAAATGTCGCAGCAGAAATCGAGACTCATCAGACCAGGCAACGTTTTTCCAATCTTCTATTATCAAATTTTGGTGAGCCTGTCCTAATTGTAGCCTCACTTTCCTGTTCTTACCTGACAGGAGTGGCATCCGGTGTGGTCTTCTGCTGCTGTAGCCCATCCGCCTCACCGTTCGACGTGTTGTGCGTTCAGAGATGCTCTTCTGCATTCCTTGGTTGTAACAAGTGGTTATTTGAGTTACTGTTGCCTTTCTATCAGCTCGAACCAGTCTGGCTAGTCTCCTCTGACCTCTGGCATCAACAAGGCATTTGCGCCCACAAAACTGCCGCTCACTGGATATTTTCTCTTTTTCGGACCATTCTATGTAAACCTTAGAGATGGTAGTGCGTGAAAATCCCAGTAGATCAGCAGTTTCTGAAATACTCAGACCAGCCTGTCTGGAACCAACAACCATGCGACATTCAAAGTCAGTTCAATCATCTGTCTTTCCCATTCTGTTGCTTGGTTTGAACTGCAGCAGATTGTCTTGACCATGTCTACGTGCCTGAATGCATTGAGTTGCTGCCATGTGATTGGCTGATTAGAAATTTGCCTTAACGAGAAGTTGGACAGGTGTACCAAATAAAGTGGCGAGTGTACATAAATAGTAGAAAGTAATAAAAGTTGACAAGTTCCAATTAAAAAAAAAAAAAAAATGGCTTTCATATGATATTTAAATGTTAAATATAAATACAGTATCCTATTAATATTGAGACATGTATGACTTTAAAGTTTCTAATCTGTATTAGATAGCCCTCATAGTTCATAGTGATCTTATCACAAAAGAGAGAGTAAAGAAGATACTGAGTACTAATAACAGCTCCACAGAATGCCACTTAAAAAGCTCTAAACTATCTATTTGTAAACAGTAGGTTTGCAGTATAAGGTTGCAGCCCAGACTACAAGCAACGCATTATTCAAAGTGGTCCAATTCTCTCCTAGGTGATCAATGCTATTGAACAAGACTACCGTTTGCCCCCACCCATGGACTGCCCCAGCGCCTTGCACCAACTGATGCTGGACTGCTGGCAGAAAGACCGCAACGTACGACCTCGCTTTGCAGACATTGTCAGCACCCTTGACAAAATGATCCGTAACCCCACCAGCCTAAAAGCTGTAGCCAACATCCCTGCTGTGTGAGTAAAGCACTTCACAGGACACACACACACACACACCCATTCCCTCTTAACTTGATATTAAAAATGCTTTTCATCTGTTTATGTGCTCCCACACAGTGTGCACAAACCAACCCAGCCTTTTTGTTTATTTTTATCATCTCATGAAATAGTAATGGTTTTATTACTGTTGATTGCATCAAGCCTGAACTTTTCCCCTGCTGTTTTTCTTTCTTTCCATCAAACCCTGATACTTTCAGGGAGTTTTACTTCACTTATAGCCATTTTATAATGTATAAAAACATCCGGAAACAACTAATTAACACAAAGAATAATGTCGGAATACATTTTATTTTTAGGAAAATGTTATATAAACAGAATATGATTTTTCCTGATTTGGCTGTTTTGTATTAGGAGCAATATACACTATAAAAATTAATTTTGGGGTGTAATAAATATCAGACATTTTTAAACAATTTTATTTCTGCATATTAGTTTGAAAATGTGATGTTCAATAAATGGAGAACTCTTACATCATTATTTACTTTGTTTTGGTAACAAGTCTGACCTAATCATTTGAATTAGGATTTTACTTAAGATGTTGGTTCATTAGACAAAAGATTTTAGAAAGTAGAATTACTTGAATTTTTGATACAAAAATGACAATAATATTGGTTGAGCAATTATATTTGAAAAAGTTGTTGAAATTTTTGTATGTCTCCTCAAGTTGTTGAAAATTTTTGACTTAAATCTTGTTAATAAAATGCATGGAAAGTTTAATTGGTCAAATTCTAACAGGCTTTTTCATCCATGTACAACATTGACTGGAAATAGTCCTTTCCTTTCCTTCACTTTCTACATAGATTCTCTGTTTCTCTTGGCTGAGCTACTGAGGGTCAGTCAGAAACTTAAAGCTATTTGTTTTGGCATTGTGATTTGGGTTGCTGCCATGTTGCCAAGGTGAACTCTTGGCTCTGTGTCAGACTGAGGTTTTGCAATACATGTTTTTACTTTTAGGTCTTTAATGTGTCGGAACAACCTCCTAGAACCACTATGAACCTTCTTGTATGAATAGTATTGGTTAGATGATGGGTGGCATGGTCCTTGACATTTTTGTTTTTCATTTTTTGTTCTCTTTGAAACACCTTTAGGTAGATAGATCCATTGTAAGCACACCACGTGCCTGTTTTGCTTGTATCTTCTCATATACACCTACGCAAATAAAAACCCTGCAGTCACTCTTGTTTTCTTAAAACACTGCTTGCTCAATATTGCATCAAAGTCCTTTTTTCTCTCTCATCTCACCTGCTCCTTCTCACCCTCTAGGCCTTCTCAGCCACTGTTGGACAGATCCATACCCGACTTCAACACCTTCAGTTCGGTAGAGGACTGGCTTGCTGCCATCAAGATGAGCCAGTACAGAGACAACTTCCTCAACTCAGGCTTTACCTCCCTGCAGCTTGTGGCTCAGATGACCTCAGAGTGAGTTCATTAGCTTGCGTAAAATGAAATACTTTAAATCCATATGGCTATCGACAGGAAGTCTGTTTACTAAATCCCGGTTTGTTCGGGGGGGGGGGGGGGGTCTTTACTCATAGATACTATCATTGCACTCCATATATTTTAATTATCAATGTTTTGAAAATTTAAAATTATGCCTTCATTTTTATTAAAAATTGATGCTCCAGGCCTTGATGGTATTTATGAAGTCTCTTTGCAATTCCAAGCAACATGGTTTACAGACTCTTCTTTCAAGCCATTGAATACATTTTGTAAAGTTGTGTTTTTTGTTAATCACCACTAGCTGTCTATGTTGAAATTATTCAACAATTTCCAAGCATTCTACAGATTATCTATTGGATTTAGGTTATGGCTTTGGTCTATTGTAATGCATGGATATGCTTAAATATAATCCATTCCACTGAAGCTCTGGTTGTATGTTTGTGGTGGCTGTCCTGCTAGAAACCTCTGCCATAGCCTGACATTTTTTACAGCATCTATCAGGTTTCTTTTAGGATTGCTCTGTATTTAATGTCATACATCTACTCAACAACTCTGACCAGCATTTTTAAATTAATATTTTGTTTTGTGTGTATCAATACATTATTGTGGGGAATAAATGAATTGTAGCAACAAAAATCTTAAGAGCCATTTGGGAGCCGAAAGAGAAGCTTCTTTTAAGAGAGCTGAGCCGAATGAACTGGTTCTCTGAAAGGAGCCGGAGTTCCCATCACTACTCCACAACTTAATCTCTGGTGCACTCATTTGTTTTTATACACCTGTTTGTTCAGTAGCAAACCTCTGAGGTCTTTAAAGAACAGTTGCATTTAAACTGAGATTCAATTACAGATAAGGTGACAGTAGCGACAGTAGGGATTCGTCCTTTAACCAGTGGGTTGCTGGTTCAAACCCTCACTCTGTCTGTCTCAGTCGTTGTGTCCTTGGACAAGACACTTCACTTGTCTTGCCTGCTGATGGTGGTCAGAGGGCTCGGTGGTGCCAATTGAATGGCAGTCTCACTTTTGTGTGAATATGTGTATGAATGGGTGGATGACTGATTGTAGTGTGAAGCGCTTTGGGGTCCTCGAACTTGATAAGGTGCTATACAAGTGCAGGCCATTTACCATTTACACATGGGTGAACTGTTCATTAATTATGAGACTTCTGAAGCACTGGATTTTTTACAGGTATCAGAGTAAAGGGGGCTTAATACGTATATGTGGTACATGTAAAACCTGTGATCAACTTTTTCTATCATATATAATCAAAATAAAATACATTGAGGCATCTGGTTGTAATGTGACAAATGTGGGCCATCAATCCTTTTGTGAGGCGATGTAATCACATTTTCTTAAAATTATCTGTTTAACCCACAGAGTGACTCATCATTTATGTATTTAAAAGAGACTTTCTGTTTATTTTTCCTTTTGCTTGTTTCTCTCTAGGGACCTGCTTAGAATAGGAGTGACCTTGGCAGGCCACCAGAAGAAGATTCTCAGTAATATACAGTCAATAAGGGTGCAGATAAGCCAGTCACCCACAACAATGGCATGACTGCAGGGGGCGCTGTGCCACGGAACGGGCAGCATTCGGAGGGCCAACAACAGCAGCCCCCGAATGACCCCTGATCCATCGGAACGCGCCAGAGTCGAGACTATCGTCCTAATCTAAACCCTTACCATGGCTACAGGAAACCAGGGTTTGTGCTACCACACGGAAAACAGTTGTCACACCTCATGCAATCCAACACATGCATTCAGGGTCCATGCCTGGCACTTTTTTCTCCATTCATCACAAAAGGAAGACAAAGACCAATCTAGTCGTTTCCAACTACATTCGTGTCATTGTAAACCAAAAGTCTCCTATAGTCAGACATCAGAACAGGGAACAACTCACGAATTCTGCCGTTGTGGTAAGACAGTTGATATTGTGCTTCTATATTACCAGAACTAAAACACGTTACAATTGTAGACGCAAATGGGAGACATTTAGAAACTGTGAACTGTGGTTTTTACCCATACCGTTGTTAGTGTGCAAGATGAAGATGCCTTGACCTGGCGGGAAATAAGATGCAGACAAAGAAGCAACTACAAGGAGACTTAACTAGATGGAGAGGTATACAGGGATGTACAGTGGAGCACCAATTTCAACTTTTGCATTTTTTTTGCTTGTTTAAAGATTTGTATTATTGTATTATAAATGAACAAATTCAGAGCTTAGTAATATTTTTGTCTTTTACCATCTGTTTTCTTGTGTTGCCACTATAGCAAGACGCTGCCCACTTGTCTCTTAACTTAAACACTACCTGTGGAGGTCCGGTTGGAAGGCCTTATGTAAAGGTCTTTTTAACCATCTCCACCGAGAGAATATAAATATGTTTATCTCTTGCTAAATATGATTATATCTTTCATAATAAACCTTCATATTGAAGGTGTTACATATGAATATGTATGTACAGAACTCTGCTTGCATTTTTGGCAAAGATATGTTGACTAGATTGTGATAGACACATGCAATGTGTAGTTTCCTGTAAATCCCTGGTTTCCTCATCATAGCTGAACAACGGAAAATTGGTTGAACATCTTCATGTTCAAGTGGCTCCCTGATGACTTTTCTGACTGAATCCTAACTGAGGAAAATGTAAATTGATCATGGGTAAAGAACTGTTATTGTAGATCTGTATGAAAATTGTTGTAGGAGTAAAAATATTGGGATAAAAATATTTTACTGGAGATCATGTTAAATGTGGGTGTACACATGCCGTCTTTTGCTGGTGAGCACTTACATGTACAGATATGTTTTATGTTCCATTTGCGTTTTTATATATTGATTGTGTTGGGACTGGTCAACAGAGTGTAAAGCTAAATTAAGGATTGTGGCTTGGCTGACCCAAACTCATGATAAGCAGCTGCTGATCATAAAAAACACTAAAACATACTTATACATTTGCAGTAAATTACCCTGGCAGTGTTTTTTTTTTAACCTTGATTCTCGAGACACACTGCCCAGCACGTTATAGATGGGTCCCTGGTTCAGCACACCTGATTTTAATTGGTGGTTGACCAACAGGCTTGAGCTGAATTGCAATCATCGGAATCAGGTGTGTTGAAGTGGCGTCACTTCTACAACATGCAGGGCAGTGTGCGTTGAGGACCAGGGTTGAAAAACACTACTCTGTGTCTAGAGAGTTTTATTTTGGGGTAAATTCTAAGTAATGTAAATATCTTAGCTGAGGCGAGACTTTATGCGAATTTGAAATGCATGAGAGAGCAGCTAATCAAGGCCTTGGAAATCAGGATGAATCAGCGTCCCTTCCTTTCATAGTGAAAATTAACATCTGGGCTGAGGTTTGCCAACAGGCACCCAATGCCATTTCAATGAATACACGGTCTTAAACAACCCCCAAGAGCACACTGCTCACAATAAAACATGACCTCATAGATGCTGCTGTATTTAGGTTGCTGAGTCTATCTACGCAACATCACTATATATGTTGTACATACTGCTCTGTTAAGCTGCTCTGTTTTACATAATCACAAAGACTAGGCTACATCACTTCATAAGGACGTACTGAAAACTGCATATAAAATTACACCTCACCTTTATATTATTTAGTCTAGTGTGGGTGATTTTTTAATGCAGTTTGATCAGATTATGTGATGTTTGATAACAAAAGTCTTAATAATGCTTAATATTGTACAACCCTACAATTCACCCTTTACTGGCTACCGTTAACATGGGTATTATTGGCACAATACTTCTTATTTAGTCATTATTAAACAATTAATATTTGATATTGTGAATCGAAATTTAAGAGTTTTCTCAATTGTTTCACGTTGCAACCCATCACTTAAATTAGTTTTATTCAACAAGTGAAAAGTGCTTAATAATGACTAATTAACACGGAATATGCAACAAAGATGTATGCTAAGATAGAGATCATGAATCATTTGTATACCGCAATATTGTGTTGCCAAAACTTTGGCTGGTGACTGGTACTGGGTTATTTGAGCTGTGTGATAGCAAAAGACCATTTATATTATTTAGCAAATTAACTACACCCAGTCCTCACAGTTATAGTTTGTTTCTTCTCCTTTTTCAGTCCTGCGCTCTCTTTCAGGCCACTCTAGTTTGCTGGCGGGCCTCCAGCTCATTTATCCTTGGTTTAACCAAGCTGTCCAGGGCACTGTCTGGGGCTTAGCTAGGCCATTGCTGGCCAAAGAAATAGTTGGCTCCATGCTTCAGTGGGCCCAGGCAGGGTGCAAACACCTGCTAGGACCCCTGTCTGACAGGCATCTGATCAGCAATGGGGGAGGGAGAGTGATGGGGCCATCTAAATGGACAAAAACACACATAAACAGTAACCCCTCTTAATGTGGTTCTAGAATATGCTCCTAAATTTTGTGTTTTTTTGGGATAAAACATGACAAATCGTGTGCAAAAATGGTAGAAAGAGGCTGAGAGGCTGTTGAGAGGAAGGCCAGTTTGCATGGCATTAAAGAGGATGAATAGATGAAAGTCAGAATGTGTCTTAGTTTAAACTGTGGTTTATGCTGCAATAGCCCTTTCAATATGTAAATGCTAATTTCTTTGGTTAGGTTTGGGAATGAAAAATATTGTAATTAAGCAACTGGTTTGCCCTTTGGACAAAATCAATTGCATTTTGTTTTAACTCGCTAAGTCATTGATTTATTAACTAAATATAATAACATGTTCCTTAATACAGGCTTAGATACCTCTTACTAAAACCCATTTCATCAATTTGAATGTATTAGTTCTCTATTCAGCTCAGTCATGTGTGTTTCCTTTTCAGCCCATACTCTTGTGAATGAGATGGTGAATGTATTCATTATCTAACTGTGCAATTGTTTTTGCCTCATTTGCTCTATTTGTCTTATGAAATATCTAACTGTATAGTGACACTTCAGTGTGATGAATGGAGAGATGGTTTGCAGTCCCTCTATGAAAGGAGGTTTCTACAGAAGCTATTCATCACATACTGATATAAAACACAAGAGGAAAGCTAGTGAAGCGTTTCATGGTGGCGTAACTGCTTGAAGAGTGGCCAGAAACCCGTTTAGTTACTGGAATCATGCCTCGCTTTTATATTTCAACTATATACACCTGAAAATGGCCCGACATGACTCTCAGCAAAGGATATGCTCACTTCATCATTTTTTCACCTTCTGTTTCAGTCTGGCTTCTCAAAGATTTACACATGAATAAAACACAGTACTTCACATCCATGCAGATGCATCCAAACACTGTGAATATATGAAAAAGAAGAGTTTATGTGGTCAGCCAGGGAGAAGGAAGACCAGATGAAATGGACCTTTTCCCAAATATAGTCACAATCTCTCTCTTTGGTACAGATTTAATGAGAGAAGGGATTGTGAGTGCACATGTCATTATTTTTTCATTTGTGTGAGGGACAGTGGGTGTGTGTTTTGTGCAAATCAAACAGTTATGTGTACAGATGTTGTGTGCACAGGTACAATGTTGATGAGTATGAATGAAGGTTTTCCTATTTTTTCATCTGTTTCTGTATAGCTGCCACATGTAAATTGTGAAAAGTATGTGTCAAAAGTTTGTAAGATGTAACTTTCTGAGAACAATTGTACTAAACTGCACTTAATAAACACCTTGAAAAACAAGTCAGTCACTTTGTCAGCCTCTGTTTCAATCGACAATAAATCTGTAAGTCAGCAAAACAGCCAGGAGTGATTATTATCCAGTAACACTTGTGCCAACACTGAGCTGAAGTGTGACATCAAATACTTTTATAATTGCTATCGACATTAACAGTTTTTAGTCACTGACATTCTGAGTGGCAGCACATGTTAAAAGCCATCAGAGACTAATAAAAAATCCATCATTTGGAATATAAGCAACATCCTGGGTCTCTAAGACAAATTACAGTGTCTTCTAGGAAATTATCATCTAAATACTCATCTGTGTCCTAAGCGTGCAGTTTTCAAGAGCCTTGCGAAATATTTAGACCTTAGTATTTTTAAATTAGGTAACAAGTAATTTGTTATTTCAATATATGTAAAAATATGCAATGAAATAAAATAGTTTCTTCCTTCAAATGTAGGAGATCAAGCATCATATGGGAGGAAGAACCCACCAGTCACATCTCTCGATGCCCAAGCAGAAAGGGGGTCTATGCTTTGAGTCCTTGGACAGCAGTCTCTGTTCACCAGCCTGCATTCAGTCTTCATGGTGACCAACTGTTGTGCTGGCAGATCTGTCTTGGTAGTTTGCACTAATTATGTTCCTCATATTCACCACAGCATCAGTACAGTGCTGTGAAAAAGTATTTGCCTCCTTACAGATGTCTTCTGTTTTTGCCATTTTGTCACAGTGAAATATTTCAGATAAGCAAATAATTTTTAAATCAAACAAAGATAATCAGAGTAAATACAAAACGCAGTTTTCAAATAATGATTTCTCTTCAGGTGAAAAACTAAGGCCAGATGATGATGGTAGGATAATTGATGGGTTAATGATGGGTTAATTTACAACATTTGAGTTGAGTTAAATGTGTGTGTGAAGATTTTATACACTAATTGTATAAAACTTTATCATATCCAACACTCATCACAGCCATAAGCAACACCCCCCCCCCTTCCATGAATTCTTGAACTTTAACACAGACCTTAGATAGAAAATGTGCAGATTTGTTTGATAAAAGGGAGAATACTATTATATAGCCTTTGAACATCTAAGCTTAGATAAATTATACAATTTTAAATTCTAAAACTGAAATTTCAGATTGAAGGGAATTGAAAATGTTACTTTGTAAAAGTGCAAACAATAAATAATGATTGTTTGATTGTTGTATTTACATAGTTACAATTTGAATCTACATGTTTAAACTTTTCTTTTTTTAAGCTCAGTCTATTTTCAAATACATCTTAGCAAATAATAGTTATCCTAGATTGCTTTTAAGCTCAGCCAATTAACCTTGACCCCCTCTTTCAAATTCCATCAGATTTTTATGAAAATGCGGTGGTGGTGTTCTTAACAGGAAGAGGGGCCCCAAACCAAATTGTACCTATTTCCCATGCAACATTTGGCCAGGCCTGACAGTCATAGTATTCTTAAATAAACATTTCATTCTGAAAAGTGGTATATTTGTTAGTAACCCTGTAAAATTTTCTGTAGAGTTCTTTATTCTTTAAAATTATTCGAAATGATGACAATGCAGAGCCAAAGTTTTGTGAAATGTGTTATGTTGGTCTGCTTTGAAAGAAAATTATTCAGTGCATCCAGACAGATGTATCACAGTAGGTTCTAAAATGCTCTGTTCAAGGTCATGTAGATGGCTTAATTTCAGCACAAGTGTCCCACTGATAGAAAAACTAATGACTATTGATATGGTGACATCATAGCTCCCCTCCTGTTTGTTTTGGCTCAAATTAGCCCATTTGTCACTTCAATAAGAGCAATTCGAGAGGTAGAGAAAGTTATTGTCTTTTTGACAAGGAGCACTACGCTGGATTTGATGTGAAAACTGACTGTGTTTGTATCTGAGAGACATCAAGAGAGAAATAAGCAACATTCTCCTTGATGTATACTTGACCTGTGGCAGTGTATCAGTGATAAGGGAGTCACTCCACTTGGTTTCACATTAAAGTCACCAGAAGTTTGAAAAGTGACATCTCAGCAGCAAATCTTTGCCTTGATCAATATTCCCAGAGAAATCACCTGCAAGAAAGGGATTGGTGCACAGCAGGGAACTCCAGCAGAAAGAAAAGGAGGGAGCTGGAAAAAAAGTGCAATCTTTTCAGTGGTGTAGTGCTAACTGTACGAATAGAAAAGTGGAAGCGCAAAATGAGCAGGGACTGCAAAAAATCCGTAGAATGAAAATAACTTTTTACAAAAACATAATTTCCCAAATCCTTGTCCTTACTCCACACCTTCTGGTTTACCAGTGTGCTGGCATTTTTCAAATAAATGCAATTTTAAGAAAAAGCAGAAATCACACAATAAGCTGACTAGAGCTTTGTTTATGCCCAGGAACTGGTCGCTCGCCTTATGAGATTGTCCAAGACCTAAATCTGATCCCAGAGCTTGCCAGCGGCTGCAGCTCAGCAGGCTGCGTGCATATTTACTATAATCTTGGAAGCTGAGGAAATATCCAAGGCCCTAACTGCTTCGAGGAATCCTGTGTTCTGATGTGCATAATTTTACAAGTAGTATAAGAGTTTAAAATGGGTTGAGAATTTAAAAACATAGCAGTCACCAAACAATATTTTAGTAATTCTTAAATCATTATACACACTGACTTAAGTTATATGTCCATTTATTTAAGTTTTTGTGGTGCTTTTTGGCAATTTACATTAATTAAAATAGATTATTAGATGCATATACATCTAAAAATAGTCTAATTTAGAATTTGTGGGCACGATTGAAAAGGGGTTTTTAGAGATGCTCTCTAAATTGACTGGGCCTGAGCTGCTTTGGAAGGAAAATGAGCAAATGTTTGTATATTAAAGATGGCAAAATTACATGAACCAAAACATTGACTCAGCGGGACTGGACACATGTGCGAGGCACACATTTGTCAGATTTCTATTCTAAAAAATGTGGAAAACGTATATTTTTCTTCCACTTACTATGTGCTACTTCACATAAAATCCAAATAAAGTACACTGCAGTTGTATTATCACAAACTGTAAAAAGGTTAAGGGGGATGGCATTGTAACTACAGAACATAATGAAGAACACTGAGGTTTGGCAGCCAAAACTAGTATGATTTTCTCTAGATGATTTTCAGCTTCTGCCTATAAATGAATAGATTTTATTCTTATAAAGCAAGTCAAGAGGTGAGGCTTGATCTCCTGGGAGATTAAGAGCAGAATCTGAGTAGCCCTGAAGGTGTTTACGCCATTACTTGCTCATGTGAATTTCATAGCTTATGTGTATGCAACGCGGCTTTGAAAGAAAAGAGCCCTACCGCTGGGAGCTAAAAAGGAAACCTGTAAAGAGTAGAATGGTGCAGTCTGTCCCTATCTCTGACTGTTCTAAGCACATCAAGGCATTTCATTCATAATTTGTTGACTTTTTCCACAAAAGCTCGACCATTGCCAAACAACCTACGGAAACTGTTCATTCTATTTCACAAAGGTATTCAAACTGCACATTTCGACATACTAATTTGGCTAATCAAGATGTCAGCTGGAAAATTCAAAGTATGTCTTTTAAAAGGGCCATATATTTCTCCTTTTGTGTATGGGAAAGAAATCCAGCACCTGGGTCAAATGAGATTTTATGTCTCCAAGGAGTTTATCAAATTTAATTATGATACATATAATTACCAAAAGCAATCTTGTGTGTGGTAGGAATAATCATTTCAGAGCGAAGTCGGCACCTGCAGGGGTAAGGCGTAATTTACAGGCGGTCTAGGGTGACAGAAAGAGGGAAATAAAGGAAAGGGAGACAGAAACAGGTGACTGTTGAATACTTCGCTGTGCCAGCTTGCTTCATCCTCATCTTCTTTACTTTGGGAGCTCTGAAAATTACTAAAACTCTCATCTCTACTTAAAAAGATTAAGAACAGCTTTTACTTTTTAACATCTGATTGCAAAAGGAGATTTGATAAGTGCTTGATTTTGTGTGATTTTGAAAACATGGCCATCATTCATCCCCGTTCTGCTTGGGGGAATGTAAACAGAAGCTTCACCGAATCCAGATGTTTGAAAATGAGTCAGATTTATCATAACAATGTATGAGCACGGCTAATCAGAAGTTGCGCAGGGGCTAAAGAGGAAACAATGGGAGCTAGAAGAAGAAGTGAGTAATAATAGGATCACAGCTGTAATTGGTTATTTCAGAAGGTGAGAGCGAGTAAGGGTTATAGACGAGGACATTACACTTTAACCACATACACACACACTCATATATATATATATATTATATATATATATATATATATACTATATTATATATAATATATATACACAGCCTCACTGGCTCCCCACCCGATGCGGAAACCCCCTGCAGTGTCTAATCCCGCACAGAGCCCTTCTCAGCTCCGCCCGGCTTCGATTGCTACTAAAAAAAATCAATGAAATATTTTCCCACCAAAATGAGGAGGAACAATGGATGAGATCCACACCTTAAGGTCTTTCTAATTAGAGAGTTCACATAAAGGGGCTGCAGCATTTCATAGCTGTAAAAAGAAGGCAGCAATGAATGAATAGAGAGTGATGAAGGTCATAGACTTCACTGCTCTAAAATACAAACTTTATACCTCATAGTCTTGGCTGCCACCGATATGATCCTTGACATCCTAGTTTCCTGCTATAACTATGCAACATATGACAACACTGCAAAAGCAAGATGTTTAAAAAAACATGTCACAATGTTATCACATCTTACCCTTGAAATGAGTTTGGAAATCCAGACTTTATTGTTTTACTAAATGGCCTCCGATGTCTTTGCCATAGGTGAGCGCAGAAAATATTTTTGCAACCCAATGCCAAGCATGATGCACGTGAGACAAAATCATGTAGGGAAAGGGAACATTGGATAATAGCTGTCATTACTGCTCTTAACCAGCACCTGCCATCTTAACACATTTTGGCAGCAATGAGAGCTGTGTTTCGTAGCTCTTCAACTGGTAAAATGAGTATTCGTACTTAGTAAAGAGGGACTGAACATTCATACTCAATGTGACATTGGTCATTTGCTACTGTAGAGCTTTCAAGTCAACATATAACGCATTCAGCCATGTGACTTACCAGTCCACTTTATGAAATAAGTTATATATGCTTCAGTCTTCAGTTCTGATTACAAAACCACATTCAATAGAAATATATACAGTTCAAATAAGATACCACTTCAGTCTGATTATAGATGTAATAAGTGTAAATAGACAGGCAAGGAGAAAACAACATACCGACACAGTCACAAACCTGAGGTGTGATCCTGAGTTTTGATTTTCTTTTGTGTGTATAATTTACCTTTTCTTTGCAGTTTATTATGTTCCTTAGGTCTTGCTTTCTTTAGTTTATTTTCCTATGTTATTTTTAGCTGTTTTCCTTATTGGGTTATTTTTTTGCACTTTATTCTAATGTACTTTATTCATCTAGAGCTATTTCTCTTAGATCTCTGTTAGGTATTGTCCCTGGGTTGTCTTGTATTTCGGTTTCTGCTCTGGTTAGTTAGTCTTTCTCCTTCAGCTCATCTACCTTCTCTCTCACACAGCTGCTACTCATTCCATCTGATTAGTTCATCTGGTTTGCTTGTCATTTCGCCTACCCCACCGCAGTGTATATAACCTACTGTTCTCTCATTTTTCCCTTCTGGTTTGTTCCGTTGCCTCTGCTCCCTGTTCAACTGCTCTCTACTCCTTGTTTCCCTCTTTGCCTGCCTGTTTCCATGCTCGGTATTTCCAGTGCCTCCTGTCATCTCCATGTCCAAGATCATTTTTGTGTTTCTTTAGTTTATTAGGACTCAGCCTAATTTCCGTTCTGCTCTGCGTTTGAGGCCTTTCTAACTGAAAAATGACAGACACATAAACTGGACCTGCTTATAATTTGGTGTCATATAGACAAGTTGACTTGAACCTAATTAAACTAAAATTATTTTGTAAATAGAGATATTGCATCCTTGTTGCATTTTCCTTGATTTAGCTCCCCATTCGAATAGTAAATTGTATACTAAAAATGGGCATTATTATTGTATCATAAATCTTTTAAATATGGGAGGAAAAAAAAACTTCAGTTATTTTTATTACGGCAAAGATGAGGGTGAGTAAGTTTGTAAGTTTGTGAATGTGTTTGTGCCCAGATGGCAGCTCCTCTAACGGAAGTGTGTGGGTATGTGGGCGAGCTTTAACTCAAGAGGCTGGATGGAGGTCCGACTAAGTGGCACGCAGGGGAGAATGCATTGGTTGATAAAGAAAGCGAAGAGGGACACAGGCCGATGGTACTGTAATGGACAAAACAGACAGTCTTGGTAGGAGTAATTGCTGTATAGCCAGGCATCCATCTATTTATCCTGTTTCAGAGCTGCCCTCGTAAGCCTTTCACCATCTTCTATACAGTTACGGCAAAAAAAATGAGTAGATTATAATAGGAAATTGCTGGTGATATCCATGACCATTTTGCATTTAGTCTTAGTTTTTTGACAGTATTTGACATGGCTTCTCTCAGTAGTTCTTTTTAATTCTAAATGTTATATATAATACTTTGAAAGATATAAATCTAGTCTCGGCTGAAGCCTGAACTGAATGTAACAATAATGTAACCATTATACAATAAGGGATCATGTAATGGAATAAAGGGTGTTGTTGCAGGGTCATTAAGAACAGTTCCTCTGAAGGTCAATGGGCTCTGGCACCAATAATAGGATCAGCTTTTGTCATGGAACACTAAATCATGACATGCTGTTATAAGGTCAGTTTTATTTCTTAGCTTCACTCCTTCTCATTTCTTTTGCGGTCTTTTCTGATGGTTAAGTGTTTCCTTGTGTCTTAGATCAGCTTCATCTGTGTTAATTAGGCTACGTTCACACTACAGGCAAATGGGGCCCAAATCTGACTTTTTTGCCCATATACAACCTATATCCGACTTTTCATGGCAGTCGAAACAGCCCAATTCCTATCCTTTTACCTTCGAAAAAATCAGAATTGTGCCTCTTTCATACGTGGTAATAAATCAGATACGTATTCAATAGTTTTCAAAGCATCAACAATCTGAACGGTCAGTTAATCAACGTTTACGTCATTGTCCTGGCTCAGACAACGCATCCACACAGACTTCTCTGCAGAAGCAGTAGTCACTGCTTCACAAGAAAAAAACTGTTGTGTTTTTTTTTATCTTACCTTTCTTGGTCTTGTTATGATGTGGTCATTATATTTCCGGCTCCCATTGCTTAACAACTTAATAATAACACAGAAATGCTGGCATCCATTATTACTTCCGTAAACAGTGTGCTGCTGCGTGAATTCTACATTCTCTATCTGCGCATGTGGGCCTCTTTGAGGGTGTGGACTGTTCACATTGACATCCGATGGTGGTTGCATTTAATTAGCAATTTGAACGACCACTCACAAAATTTGGATTTCAGCAAAAAAATTGTAATTGAGCATGCAGACTTGCATTATGAACTTCTTACCTTCTGCCTCAGCAGCTCCACATTATGCCCTGATGAACACACCGGTGTCTAATTTCATTCTCCACATTTCCCTCATTTAAGTTTACTGTTGGTTTTTGCTCATTGCTCATTCCATTTTTATTAAAACCTTCAACTCACCTTACTACTTCCACGTTATTGTCTGCGCTTTGGTCAAGCTCCTAACTCACAAATTATGTCACATACCCATACTGCTGGGACATCAGACTCAGTAGAGACACCCAGACACCTCCTCCAGCTCCTCC
Source organism: Crenichthys baileyi (assembly GCA_036173005.1). NCBI lineage: Eukaryota > Metazoa > Chordata > Actinopteri > Cyprinodontiformes > Goodeidae > Crenichthys > Crenichthys baileyi. Next base: position 770,853 of record JAHHUM010002037.1, read on the forward strand.
GGGGGGAGCCCAAGGCGTTCCCAGGCCAGTCGAGAGACATAGTCCCTCTAACGTGTCCTGGGCTGTCCCCTGGGCCTTCTCCCGGTGGGACGTGCCTGGAAAACCTCCCGAGGGAGACGTCCAGGAGACATCTGTTAGATGTTAGATGCACGAGCCACCTCAACTGGCTCCTCTCAATGTGGAGGAGCAGCGGCTCTACTCCGAGCCCCTCCCGGATGGCCGAGATCCTCACCCTATCTCTAAGAGAGTGCCCAGCCACCCTACGGAGGAAGCTCATTTCAGTCGTTTGCATACGAGATCTCGTTCTTTCGGTCATGACCCAAAGTTCATGGCCATAGGGTAGGAACGTAGACCGACTGGTAAATCGAGAGCTTCAGCTCACTCTTCACCACAACGGACCGGCACAGCGTCCCCATTACTGCAGCAGCCGCACCGATCCATCTGTAAATATCCCGCTCCATTCTCCCCTCACTTGTGAACAAGACCCTAAGATACTTGAACTCCTCCACTTGAGCCAGGAACTCTCCTCCAACCTGAAGAGGACAAGCCACCTTTTCCGGTCGAGAACCATGGCCTTGGACTTGGAGGAACTGATCCTCACCCCAGCTGCTTTACACTCGGCTATGAACCGCCCCAGTGCATGCTCTAGGTCTTGGCTAGAGGGGTCCAGCAGGACCACGTCATCTGCGAACCACCCCAGCGCATGCTGTAGGTCCCGGCCAGAGGGGTCCAGCAGGACCACATCATCTGCAAAAAAGAAGAGACAAAGTCCACTGGTCCCCAAACCGGACCCCCTCGGGCCCTTGGCTGCACTTAGAAATCCTGTCCATAAAAGTTATGAGCAGGACCGGTGACAAAGGGCACTCCAGTCCAACATGCACTGGGAAGATGTCCGACTAATGCCCCTTTTCCAACGGCTCGAATTGGCCCTGCTCTACTCCACTCGGCTCGCTTTACGAGCATTTCCATTACAGTTTTTTCCGTACCGGTACCTACTTTTTTGGTCCCTGCTCCTGAGTAAGTACGACCGGGGCTGAGTAGGGACTACATGTGACGTGACCAGACTGCTTTTCACTGATTGGCTGTGTGAGGAGGAGAAATGAGAAGGTTTTCGTTGAGACAAGAGGAGAAAGTTAATAGAACTCAAGAGCAACTACAGCAATATTAAGGACCACAGTGGCCGGAGCAGGTCATACATGTAGATTTACCATTTACGGGTCATAAACCATGCCTGAAGGCTGACAGAAAAGAAAAAGGGCAAACCAGCTTTCTGAATTACACACAGGCAGAGCGCTGTATTTAATAACACCCTAAATTAGCCGAACACACATAAAATCAGCTGTTAAGAGGCACAAACATTTCACCCCAAAACACACAAAACAAAACCACCATAAAACAACGTGTTTGGCTCTGAAATTTTACTGTCCTTTAGCGAACCAGCGTCTCCAGGGGGAGGGAGCAGGCAGAGAGCAGCTGCCCATAATCAGACTGCCTGCATCGGACCTAACAGGAGGACGAGCCCACTGAAGCATATGCAATATACAACCTAAAACTAACTTCGGAGGTCAAAAGTCCACGGTTTTGCACTTTTAATTTCTTGTCCTCGTTATTGCCATGGCTGAGACAAAACTTTTTCTAAAAGCCCAAAAATTGTAACTTCTTCAGGCAAACTTTGAAGCGTCACTATCCAGACTGCAGCGTCTCTCCTCTCTGCTTCTCCTGCCACAACCCCTAACATCAGAACCCCTGAGCCTTATTTTATAAGTTCTGGCTGGGCTGTGGTCCAGATAATTATCCCAGTGGATCATTTTAGACATAAAAACATAAATAAGACATTCTTGCATATACATTAATACAAACGTTATTAGTATTTAGTTTATTTATCTTTTTGTTTTTTATTTATTTTTTATCATTTCAAGCAGATTAGTTTAATGTGACAGTGTAACACAGTAACGTTAATAGCGGCACAGAGCTCTACACTCATAGCTGGGGGCGGGGCTTCAGCCACCGTATCTCCAGCTGTCGGGGGGTCAGTGGAAACACAACAGTTACCGTACCGAGTAGAGCGAAACCGAATGGTGCAGAGGCTAAAACGAGCCAGTGGAAAAGGGGCATTAGTGCGGACCAAACTCCTGCTCTGCTTGTACAGAGACCGGATGGCCCATAAGAAAGGGCCCCCAACTCCGTATTCCTGGAGCACCCCCCACAGGGCACCACGAGGGACACAGTTGAATGCCTTCTCCAGGTCCAAAAAACACATGTGGACCGGTTGGGCAAACTCCCATGAACCCTTGAGTACCCTGCAGAGGGTGTAGAGCCACACTGCTCCTCCTGAATCCGAGGTTTGACAATCGGCCAGACTCTCCTCTGGCAAGGCCTACGCCAGGCTATGAAGGGGGACCATCACCCCGGGCTGGAGTCTAGAGGCACTGTCCGCAACCGCCACGCTATGTTGAAAAGGCGTGTCAACCATGGCAGCCCCAAAACATCCAGAGTATCCAGAGGTACTCAGGGCAGATCTCATCCACCCTCGAAGTCCTGCCACCGTGGAGATGTTTAACCACCTCGATTACATCAGCCTGGGTGATGAAAGGGGAACCAGGGAAGGCGTGATGGCAAGATTGGGGTGATTCTCGAAGTATTCCTTCCACCGCCCGATAATGTCCCCTGTTGAGGTCAGCAGCTCCCCACCCCCCACAGTGTTGGCAAAGCATTGCTTTCCCCTCCTGAGGTGCCGGAAGGTTTGCCAGAATCGCTTCAAGGCCAACCAGTAGTCCTTCTCCATGGCCTCACCGAACTCCACCCAGGCCCGAGTTTTTGTCTCTGCCTCAGCCCGGGCCGCGGCACGCTTGATCTCACGGTACCCGTCAGCCACCTCAGGAGTCCCACAAGCCAGCCACAGCTGATAGGACTCCTTCTTCAGCTTGACAGCATCCCTTACTGTCATGTCCACCACTGGGTTTGGGGATTGCCACCACGACAGTCACCGCAGATCTTCCGGCAACAGCTATGGTCGGCAGCATCGACAATAGACATGTAGAACATGGTCCACTCAATGTCTCTATGTCTCTATGTCTCTGTGACTCTATGTCTCCAACCCTCCCCAGAATCTGGTCAAAGCTCTCCCGGAGGTGGGAGTTGAATACATCCCTGGCCGAGAGCTTCGCCAGACGCTACCAGCAGACCCTCACTATATGCTTGGGCCTGCCAAGTCTGTCCAGCTTTGTCGTGTTCCAGCGGATCCAACTTAGGTGGTGATCACTGGACAGCTCAGCCCCTCTCTTCACCCTTCGGCCTGAACACTCGACAACAAAGTCAATCATCGACCTCCTGCCTAGGGTGTCCTGGTGCCAAGTGCACTGCAAATCACCCTTATGCTTGAACATTGTGTTCATTATGGACAATCCATGATTAGCACAGAAGTCCAATAATGAAACACCACTCCGAAACACCACACCGATTCAGATCGGGGTAGGCCATCCCCCAATCACGCCTCTCCAGGTGTCACTGTCGTTTCCCACGTGGGCGTTAAAGACCCCCAGCAGAATAATGGAGTCCCCGAGAGGGGAACTATGCAGCACCCTTGACAGGGATGCCAAGAAGGCTGGGTACTCTACTCTACCGCTTGGCCCTTAGGCCAAAACGAGTCAAAACGAGTCAGAGACCTGTCCCTGACCCAAAGGCGCAGGGATGCAACCCTCTCATCCACCGGGGTAAACCCCAACATGAGATGGCCAAGCTGGGGGGTAACAAGTAAACCCACCCCAGCCCCCCGCCTCTCCCCCGTGGGCCACTTCAGAATAGAAGAGAGTCCAACTTCTCTCTCTCGAGGAGCTGGGTTCCAGAGCCCACGCTGTGCGTGGAGGCAAGCCCCATTATTTCTAGCCAATATCTCTCAATCTCCCACACAAGGTCAGGCTCCTTCCCCCTCAGCAAGATGACATTCAACATCCCTAGAGCCAGTCTAAGCATCTGGAGATCGGGTTGCTGAGGTCTCCACCTTCGTCCGCTGCCCGATCCTCCTTTAACCAGTCCCTCATGGTTCCCCTTGCAGGTGGTGGGCCCACTTGGGGATGGCCTCTTGTTTGGGCTTGGCCTGACCGGGTCCTGCAGAGGAACCTGGCCACCAGGCGCTCTCCGACGAGTTACGACCCCAGGCCTGGTACCAAGGTAGGACCCTGGCTCTGCTGTACCGGACGACATCACGTGCCTCGATTTAATAGTCCTCATGAAGACATTTTGAATCACCCTTTCTCTGACCCGTCACTCCGAGCCTGTTTGCCATAGGAGACCCTACCAGGGGCATATAATCCCCAGACAACATAGTCTTTAGGGTCATTTGAGCACTCAAACCCCTCCACCAAGTTACGGTGGCGGTTCAAGGAGGGGCATGACACATACCTTTTGAAATAAATTTGTTCTTTGTGTGGATCATTACACAAGCTCCCTTTTCTCCTCAGCTTTAACTAACATACAATTCCAGGCAAAAGTTTACATATACTCATTATTCCCATGAATATCAGTTTAATTGGGGGTTTTTAATGAAATGTTCATTTTTTGAGGTGGAATGATCAAGCATCATACAATATGCAACTTCAGTAATTCAATGATGAGCCTGATTGTCAATGTAGTACACTATTAGGCCCATTTACTTAGAAAGAAAAGACTGACTACCGACTACAAATTACATCTCCTAGCAAAATGGAGGGAAACCGTTTTGTTGGTTTTCCCTTCATTTGACAGTACCGAGACCATGGCTCAGTGAGCCAGCCAGCCGGTGGCTGCACACTTCAGTCTGCGTGGAGGTATACATTTTAAAGCAGAGGCTTCTTTCTTGGTGAGGACTCTCTCTGTCCATGGTGATGTCAAATCTGGTTTACTGTGGACAGCGATGTTGGGGTTCCAACATTTTCCACTTTATGATAGACTTGAACCTTAGTAGTTTCTGGGATGTTCTTGGACACCAATTTCCTATAATCAGTGGGGGGCAGTTTTCATCAAATGGGTAAAACTAAAGTGCAACTATTTAAACAGGACAATGGTGCTAAACAAACATCAAAATTTGTTTTGGAGTGGCTAAAACAGGCTAAAATGAAGCTTCTTAAATGACATCTCCAAATCCATGACTCATTTTTGAGACTTTATGGCTTTACGTTTGTACAAGGAAACAAACCAATTTAATAAACTCTACCAATTCTGACAACAACAGTGGTCATGATCCATCCAGAATTATGCCAGGACATTGTTCATTGCGACAAAAAGCATGTGGTCGAAGTGAAACTTGCTAAGGGACACTTGACCAAATATTAGTGGGGGTATTTGTAAATATTTCAGCCTGTATGTAATATTTTAACCCTGTCAGGTTAAAAACCTCAAAAATATCTACCCAATTCTTATTTTGGTGTCTAACATACAATACAGGTACATCTCCAAAAATTAGACTATTGTGTAAAAGTGCAATATTTTTTGCCAGTCATCTCAGAAAGTAAAACTCATACATTAGAAAGAATCATAACAAATAGAGTGATATACTCCAAGCCTTTGTTTCTTGTAATTTTGATGATTGTGGCTTACAGGTCAAGAAAACCCAAAATTCAGTCTCTCAGAAAATTTCAATACCTTTAAAAAGTTCATTATTGGACACTCGTGGGGTCACACCCTAATCAGGTAATGAACTCAAAACACATGCCAAGGTTTCCTGAGCCTCTAAACTGTCTCTCACTCTGGGTCAGTAGGCTACACAATCATGGGGAAGACTGCTGACTTGACAGAGGTCCAGAAGACAGTAATCGACACTCTTCACAAGGAGAGTAAGACACAAAAGGTCATTCCTCAAGAACCTGGTTGTTCACAGACTTCTGTATCCAAGCATATTAACAGAAAACTGAGCGGAAGGAAGAAATGTGGTAGGAATTGGATTGTCAAGCTAAATCCATCCAAGAATTTGGGGAAACTTCACAAGGAGTGGGCTGAGGCTGGAGCCAGTCCATCAAAAGCCACCACACACAGACGAATACTAGACATTAGCTACAAATGTCGCATTCCTCGTGTCAAGCCACTCCTGAACCACAGTCAACGTCAGAAGCATCTTACCTGGGCTAAGGAGAAAAGCAACTGGACTGTTGCTCAATGGTCCAAAGTCCTGCTTTCAGATGAAAGTAAATTCTGCATTTCATTTGGAAATTAAGGTCCTAGAGTCTGGAGGAAGAGTGGAGAGGGGCAGAATCCACGTGGCATGAAGTCCATTGTAAAGTTTCTACAAATTAGTGATGGTTTGGGGTGCCATCTGCCGGTATTGGTCCATTGGGTTTTCTATAGTCAACAGTCAATGCAGCCATCTATCAGGAAATTCTAGAGCACTCTATGCTTCCCTCTGTTGACAAGCTGTATGGAGATGCTGATTTTATTTTCCAGCAGGACTTGGCACCTGCCCACACTGCCATGGTGTTCCTATTCTTGATTGGCCAGCAAACTCCCCTGACCTGAACCCCTTAGAAAATCTATGGGCTGTCGTCAAGAGATCGATAAGAGACACCAAATCCAACAAGCCAGATGAACTGAAGGCAGCCATCAAAGCAAGTGATGCAACATTGATGCAGTAATTCATGCAAGGGGAGGCCCAACCAAAGTATTGAGTGCACAGAAATGGGCATACTTTTCAGAAGCCTGATATTTATGCTTAAAGCATCCTTTTTTGATTGGCCTAATGTGATATTATAATTTTCTGATACACTGAATTTTGGGTTTTCTTTACAATATATATCACTGAATGAGTAATGACTTTACTGTATATAATATATGAGTTTCACTTTCTGAAATGATTGGCAACATTTTTTTTACACTTTTACACAATATTCAATTTTTTTGAGATGTAATTCTATGATATGTTAGACTGCAAAATAAAAATTGGGTAAAAATATTTGAGGTTGTTATCCTAATATGGTTAAAATTTTACATATAGGCTGAATTATATGAGTCCAAACCCATAGAGTCCAATAAACTAAGGGGCTGATCTTCAAAAGGTTTGCGTGTACAAAACCGCACGCAGACCTCTTTGCTACAGCAAAGCTGTTCTACAAACAAGGCGGTAATCGGATTGCTTGTGCAAAATCAGTGGGACTGCGGGCGCAAACTTTTTAGGATGTCTGCCTCCATGAATATGCAAAACATATGATAATGACCCAAATGCGCAAATTCATTGGAGGAGGATATGCAAATGTCATCCCTTACCACCTGCAAAGCCTGAAATGGTTTGCAGGTGCAATTTTTGCGTGTGGATTTAGCACATTTGAAATGCAGGTGCTAACTGGGATGCGAAAATGTCTGCTGTCACTTTGACCAGAAGGAGGCATAGATGGAATGACAGATGACAGGGAGAGAGAATCTTCTGTACATATGCCAATAGATTTGGGTTGTCAAAAATAAAAATATTTTAAAAAAGATGAGAATAGAGGATTCTATGTAGGATTATCTGATTTGGAGCCAATCACAAACAAAAGCCATGATATTTCTGCCATGGTAAAACTCCTTGCAACACTTCATTCAACATCATTCAAGTGTAACATTGCTGTCAGTGATCAACTGGTGAACGCACACAAACCTGATCATGGCAAAATGCGCACATAACTGATCAAGTGCGCAAAGCCTGTAATCCCACATCATGCAAAAGACCCACTGTGCTTTGATGTTGATAATTTAATTAATAGGAAAGAACTAAAGACATTATAAGGCAGATTAAATCCGTCATTTGCATACTGGATGCTAAAATCACTTCTTAGCAGGTGAAAAAAAACACCATTTTAAGGTAGCTTTTCCATGTAGTGACAAAGACAGTGTATGCTTTGTCCTTGTCACTAAACAAGCATTATTGACAGTACCGTTATGTCATTGCAGGGCAATCGGAGCTGGATCAGTTTGATTACATTGTTTAAATATGAACATATTCCAGGGGAGGGTTTGTTTATGCAGGTAAAAATTATTTTGTGTCAACAAAAAACAATTTAAACAATCAAACACGTTGTATATGGTTAAAATATTGGCAAAACAAACTAAACGAATTTAGTAAAATCATTGGAAAATAGTTTACTTTTACGAACATAAATGTTCAATTTAACTTTTTTGTAGGACAGTTATGTGACGCTTTGTTTTAAAATTAGCAAAGCTATAACAGATTGCCAACTCCTCCGTCAATCTATTTTTATGTTGTTAATATTACCTTCAGGCTTAAATATTGTGGCTGTTTATGATAAACTCTGAACTCTTCAAATATATACTCTCAAAAAAAAACAACAGAACCCAGTGAATCTCTGAAAAGAATGAAAAGATCAAGGGAGACAAATTAATTAAGAGACATACAGGGGTTGGACAATGAAACTGAAACACCTGGTTTTAGACCACAATAATTTATTAGTATGGTGTAGGGCCTCCTTTTGTGGCCAATACAGCGTCAATTGGTCTTGGGAATGACATATACAAGTCCTGCACAGTGGTCAGAGGGATTTTAAGCCATTCTTCTTGCAGGATAGTGGCCAGGTCACTACGTGATACTGGTGGAGGAAAACGTTTCCTGACTCGCTCCTCCAAAACACCCCAAAGTGGCTCAATAATATTTAGATCTGGTGACTGTGCAGGCCATGGGAGATGTTCAACTTCACTTTCATGTTCATCAAACCAATCTTTCACCAGTCTTGCTGTGTGTATTGGTGCATTGTCATCCTGATACACGGCACCACCTTTAGGATACAATGTTTGAACCATTGGATGCACAGGGTCCTCAAGAATGGTTCGGTAGTCCTTGGCAGTGACGCGCCCATCTAGCACAAGTATTGGGCCAAGGGAATGCCATGATATGGCAGCCCAAACCATCACTGATCCACCCCCATGCTTCACTCTGGGCATGCAACAGTCTGGGTGGTACGCTTCTTTAGGGCTTCTCCACACCATAACTCTCCCGGATGTGGGGAAAACAGTAAAGGTGGACTCATCAGAGAACAATAGATGTTTCACATTGTTCACAGCCCAATATTTGCGCTCCTTGCACCATTGAAAGCGACGTTTGGCATTGGACTGAGTGACCGAAGGTTTGGCTGAAGCAGCCCGGCCGTGTATATTGACCCTGTGGAGCTCCCGACAGACAGTTCTGGTGGAAAGAGGAGAGTTGAGGTGCACATTTAATTCTGCTGTGATTTGGGCAGCCGTGGTTTTATGTTTTTTGGATACAATCCGGCTTAGCACCCGAACATCCCTTTCAGACAGCTTCCTCTTGCGTCCACAGTTAATCCTGTTGGATGTGGTTCGTCCTCCTGGTGGTATGCTGACATTACCCTGGATACCGTGGCTCTTGATGCATCACAAAGACTTGCTGTCTTGGTCACAGATGCGCCAGCAAGACGTGCACCAACAATTTGTCCTCTTTTGAACTCTGGTATGTCACCCATAATGTTGTGTGCATTTCAATATTTTAGCAAAACTGTGCTCTTACCCTGCTAATTGAACCTTCACACTCTGCTCTTACTGGTGCAATGTGCAATCAATGAAGACGGGCTACCAGGTTGGTCCAATTTAGCCATGAAACCTCCCACACTAAAATGACAGGTGTTTCAGTTTCATTGTCCAACCCCTGTAAGTACTCATATCGAGGAGTGCTGTATCCAAAATAGCCAGGTAATCATTTGAAGACACAGCCCACACAAGAGTTGCTATGCAGCAAAATACAGAAAACCCAACAACACAAAACAAGAACAAGCAGCCCTTGATCTTGACATTTACCTTGGCTCTTCCAAATATTTTTCTTCTAGTTTTGGCCAAATAGCTCAATCTTTGTTTCATCTGACCATGAAACCTTCTCCAGAAGACATCTGGTTAGTCCATGTGGGGCAACTGCAAAGTGATATTGCTTCAGGTGTCACTTTTGGAACAGGGGATCATTTCTTAAAGAGCACCCTCTCAATTTCTGTTGATTTTAAACTTGATCTACTGTGGACAATGACACCTTTCAACAACTTGCAGTTTATCATTGGCTTTAGTCTTGGTTGTTTGGTTTGTACTTAAGCATCCCAACCAGTTTTCTTTCATCTGAAGGTGACGGTTTAGATCAGATGGTTGAAATTTGGAGACAGTTGCATGTTCCAAGGGGAAAATGCTCTCAGTAACAAAAAACAAAAACTTTTTACCATCTCTGTTGAAAATTTGTGGAGTAGGCTTAAGAGCCTGGTCCACGCCAGGAAACCAACCAAATTCTACCTATTTTTATATACAGTAGGTGGTCATATATCCATCCAGAAGCGAACCCAGAGCCTACTTGCTGCAAGGCAACAGTGTTACCAACTGCTCCACTGTGCAACCCAGGCTAAAAGATAATAAACAGAATATTAATTGCTGTTATTAATTGCTGTATATGTATATATTTGAGCCTGTCTGGATGTGTATTAGTGAAAATTCCCAATAATGCAAATCCTGTCCATCTAATTCTTGTTTTAAAAAGTTGTAGATGTTTTATCATCATCAGACCAATTCAAAGGCATCATTGTAAGCCCAAAGTTAATATGACATGTATGGCTATGATGACTGCAAAAAAACCTCTAAGCAGAACTGTATATTAAAATATGCTTTTATACAAGCAGAAAACTGAAAAGGGTTGTGTTGTTTTTCCTTTTTTCCTAAAATTGTCTAAAAGGTATGAATGTTAATGGACAAAAAAGCACTTTCCGCTTAATCAAGCTTCTTAATAGGGTAGCAAAGGACACTTGACTGAATGAAAAGAATTCCCAATATAAAATTTGACCTCATGTGAACCCTGGTAGATGAAAGTAAAACAGTATGACCATGAGCAGTCCCTGAATAGGCCCGCTACAGCTTTTGCAAATGAGTCAGCCGATTCCAAAAAGAGTATTTCGTAGCTCTTCTCCTCTTTTGTGTGCGTTAATAAGATCAAAGTGAATAAAAGCTGACACAGAAGATGTATATTATTAAACAAGCTCTTTATTCATCTGGCAGCAGCATTTCCATTTGATCTTGTGCGAGGCACTCTGTGGGCTGCATGTGAGCTTTAATGCATGTGAAACAGTGGGAAGTTAATGAAGACTGACGCTCCTGTTCACCGTCTTTGTTAGTCTCTCTGACTGTGGCTTTTACCGTAATCACCACAATAATGGCTTTAATAACCAGATGTGCTGCATAGGCATGACCACCATCAGGCAGGTGCAAAATGACACTGTGCTCCATTTATAAAGGGGTGCAAAGCAGGGGGAATCAGATGAATATGCTTATTTATCACAGACCATGCACAACATCAGTCATTACAGCGACTAATTTGCCATCTGTATTCACAAGACAAACCAGGGAGATTGGTGGGTTTTTTTCAGGATTTTTTTTTTCCGTGCTTTTTCACAGCTGAGGACAACGGACCAAGCCTGTCTATTTTCTTCAACTTAATTGTCGTGGGCTCTTTGTGTCTGCAGGGAGAGAACGGAGGGATGACAACCACCTCCTATGTGACCCACTGGGTCTCCCGGGAGGAGAATGGACTAAGGCTAACCTGTGAGGCTTTTAACAATGGCACACACTTCTCCAAAATCCAGGCCGCTAAACTCACTGTATACTGTAAGTAGGCATAATTACACTTTACAACTAAAAAGGTGGGAAGTACGGAGAATCTAAAAAAAGCACTGCAGTTGTCACATTTTAAAGACTTTTTTATATCTTTAGCTACAATGTGAAAATATTTTAAATTTGTCTAATTGGTTTATTTAGTTTCATCTTTCGAAAACACATTTACCCCAAATATTTGAGGTTTTTCCCCCATTAATTTAAAATTTTTAAATTTGCAAAATTTAGTTTATTTATATAGCGGGCCAAATTTACAACCAAAGTCGTTCCCAAAGGGAATTCACAAAAATCAGGTACCCTAATTCCAATTAAACCTAATTTTTTGAAAAAAGTGCAGTCAGATTCAGTTATTTATTCCAAAAAAAGGGGTTTAAAAAATTTTTCTGTCTAAAGGAAAAACCCAGAAAATTGGAAACCAGTCCCCCCGGGCCCCTTGCCAAGCATTCACCCTCCTGGATGAAAGGGGTAGAGACCCGTGGACAGGGACCCGGGGTTTTTACCCTTTTCCAATAAAACCCCATAAACCCCGTGCACATGGGCCATTTTTTTTTTTGCACCCGGGGGCGGGGGGGGGGCTTTTTTTTTTTTTTGGGGGAAAAAATCCCTTTTAAACAGGAAGAAACCTCAAGGAAAAACCCAGGCTCAGTGTGAGCCGGGCCCCTGCCACGAACGACCCGGGGGGTTAAAAAGAGAAACAGAGCAGAGACCCAAAGGAGAAACACATAAAGCACTGATCCAGGAGTCCTTTCTATGGGAAAAGGGAAAAAAGTAAATGTTAAAGGATGTGCCTCCTTTAGTCGGGGTTTAAAAACCTAGAAAAAAAAACATATAAACTCTGAGCCAGTTTTAAAGGTTAGAGTCTGGAAAGAGAGCACATATAATTAGTTACAATAAAAAGCTCAGTCAATCACCATGTCTAGGAGAAAGAAAGGGTTAAAAACTGAAAGACAGGGCCATGTGGATCATTGGTAAAACGGGAGCATTAAGTTGTTGCCAGCAGAAGGTTTGACGATTTCCCCCCTTTCCCAAAAAGGGGTTACAGGTAGAGTCAGGGCAGGGGAGCTTCTAGGAAAAAAGAAAGAGAGAGAACAAAGTTAAAAGCTGAAAAACAGCAAATTTAAAACAAAAAGGAGAGTAGTGTAGAAAAAAGGTACGAGGGGTGGGAAAGTGGTCATTATGTCCTCCAGTAGCCTAAGCCTATAGCAAGATAAAATTACAGAGATAGTTCCGGATAAAAACTAAACCCACTCTAACTATAAGTTGATCAAAAGGAAAGTTTTAAGCCTAGCCTTAAAAGAAGACAGTTTTTTCATCTAGAGCCCACTGATGGCCGTTGTTATACTAAAAACCACAACGATTGGGATACCTCTCTCTTTCAGATTGATTATAACCATATATATAGTTATTTAGAATATAAATGTTTTAAACATTTATTACAGCAATAAATTGTATCACTGAAAACAACCTAGAAATATTACCAGCAGTTTAAAGTTTCTACCGAGGCACTATGGAACACTGACAAAGTGCTGTACTCTGCTGTACTCTGCATTTGGCTCTTAGGGTATCCACAATGGCGTCGTCGATGCTAACATTTTGGAGAGCAATTATCATCCCGATTATTTGAAAGATGTCATCCAACTGAGAACTGAGAATGTAATATGCATTCAATTATTTCACAATTTCATTGTCACATTAAGTCATGTTTATGTACATACTTATTTCATCATGTTTCATTTATTTATTTAATTTTGAACACTTTGGCGTTCCATAGGGGATAGGTCAGGAAGGCCTAAAGCTCAGACCAGTTTGACTCTACACTAATTTGTAAAAAATATTGTTTTCCATTGCTTTGTTGAAGTTTACATGGAAAAAATGACATCTCATAAGCAGCATACAGTGCCTTGCAAATGTATCCATACCCTATTTACTTTTTTCACCTTTGTTTCAACCACAATTTAATGTATTACAATTTGATTTTATGTGACCAACACAAATATAGAAAATATAAATATTGAAAAGCTGAAGTGTTGTGTGCATTTCTATTGAAACATCTTTACTCTGATACCCGTAAATAAAATCAGGTGCAACCAAATGCCTTCAGAAGTCAACCAATATTAGTGTCATTAAACAAACCATGGTTGGGGGAAAGATCTGTAGTACAAATGTCATCTTTATAGGGGGAAACCCTCTTCCATAAAAACACATTGTAGAAAGAAAGCCATATGAAGTTCTGTTTGCAGTTTGCCACAAGCCATATAGGGGACGCTGCAAACATGTGGAAAGTGCTCTGGTTTAGTTGAGACCAAACTTTAACTTTTTGACTTACATTTAACATCTGTAGTACAGAAGAAACCAACACTGCATAGCTCTTTGAACACACCATCCTTACAATTAAACATGGTGGTGTGGTGTAGTCTGTAGATATTCAAAGGCTGTGGAAACAAACCCCCACAAGATCTACGGCTGTTATTAAAGCAAAGGAAGTTTGGGCTAAGTATTGACTTTGGGAAGCTTAATTGTATTTAGGGGGTTCAGTAAAGGGGGTAAATGCAAATCACACTTTTCAAACCTCTATTTGTGAAAAAAAAAACTTGAAAATCTTGTAATAATTTTTCTCACTTCACAATTATGCACCACTTTATATTGATATGTCACATAAAATACAATAAATACAGCTTATAAATTCATGTTACTTTTTATAATGTGACAAAAAGTTCAAATGTTATCAATATTTTTTGCAATGCATCGCACTATGAAAACTCAACGTATGGTCTGTATTGTTGCTGCCAAGGGTAAATGGGCTTTTCCATCCGTGCCAACACCACCCATGATCATTTTAGACTAATCCATTATTTCCAATCTGCAATACTGTTTCGACTGACCACAGTATATATTTCCACTGAGATACAAAAATTTCATACAAAGATTAAGCTACTACACTTCTGGTTGTTTTAGGGCATCTTTTTGCAAAGTGATATTTTTTTTAATAGCATTTTTGAATTATCGCCCTATGGTAGCACCTGATAAAACATTCTAAACTAAACCCGCTGGCCATGTGCATGTCAATTATTGATTAATAGCAGTTGAAGATGCATCTGAGGGACACGTGTCAATCTGAAAACATTCCAGAGGGCTCAAACAAAACAATATTATTATACACAGTAGTTAAAGAAAACAGACAGAAGAAGGATCTTATATATAGTGTAATCAATTAAATGAAATTCACAGAAAATAATATTAGCTTATGAATCAGCTTTTTCAACCTTCTGTTAGAATTAAATCATTCTGTAGTGATTTTTTGGCTAGATTTTGATTAATTTTTGTCAGCTCATTAAGTAAAATTACCCAGTTTTTCAAAACGCTCCTATATTTAATTTTGATTAACTGAGTAATTTGCAATACATTCCCTGAGACGCAGAGTATAAATAATGTTGCTTTTTTAAGGCACTTACAATCGAATTTGTGACTTAAACACAGCTCTCACACACCCCAAGGGTTTAGATCGGACATACAGCAAGAAAAAAATAAACACTTTAAATTCATTTAGAAGGTGAGATCATAGCTATTGTGGAGAAGATGAAAGACAAGCAACACCTGTTTCTCTGTGAAAACTAAAAGAACAGGAGGTTTACATCCAAACTTACAAGGGTTGGACAATGAAACTGAAACACCTGTCATTTTAGTGTGGGAAGTTTCATGGCTAAATTGAACCAGCCTGGTAGCCAGTCTTCATTGATTGCACATTGCACCAGTAAGAGCAGAGTGTGAAGGTTCAATTAGCAGGGTAAGAGCACAGTTTTGCTCAAAATATTGAAATGCACACAACATTATGGGTGACATCCCAGAGTTCAAAAGAGGACAAATTGTTGGTGCACGTCTTGCTGGCGCATCTGTGACCAAGACAGCAGGTCTTTGTGATGTATCAAGAGCCACGGCATCCAGGGTAATGTCAGCATACCACCAAGAAGGACGAACCACATCCAACAGGATTAACTGTGGACGCAAGAGGAAGCTGTCTGAAAGGGATGTTCAGGTGCTAACCCGGATTGGATCCAAAAAACATAAAACCACGGCTGCCCAAATCACGGCAGAATTAAATGTGCACCTCAACTCTCCTGTTTCCACCAGAACTGTCCGTCGGGAGCTCCACAGGGTCAATATACACGGGCGGGCTGCTACAGCCAAACCTTTGGTCACTCATGCCAATGCCAAACGTCGGTTTCAATGGTGCAAGTAGCGTAAATCTTGGGCTGTGGACAATGTGAAACATGTATTGTTCTCTGATGAGTCCACCTTTACTGTTTTCCCCTCATCGGTGTTACGGTGTGGAGAAGCCCCAAAGAAGCGTACCACCCAGACTGTTGCATGCCCAGAGTGAAGCATGGGGGTGGATCAGTGATGGTTTGGGCTGCCATATCATGGCATTCCCTTGGCCCAATACTTGTGCTAGATGGGCGCGTCACTGCCAAGGACTACCGAACCACTCTTGTGGACCATGTGCATCCAGTGGTTCAAACATTGTATCCTGAAGGCGGTGCCGTGTATCAGGATGACAATGCACCAATACAAACAGCAAGACTGGTGAAAGATTGGTTTTATGACCATGAAAGTGAAGTTGAACATCTCCCATGGCCTGCACAGTCACCAGATCTAAATATTATTGAGCCACTTTGGGGTGTTTTGGAGGAGCGAGTCAGGAAACGTTTTCCTCCACCAGTATCACGTAGTGACCTGGCCACTATCCTGCAAGATGGATGGCTTAAAATCCCTCTGACCACTGTGCAGGACTTGTATATGTCATTCCCAAGACGAATTGACGCTGGATTGGCCCCAAAAGGAGGCCCTACACCATACTTATAAATTATTGTGGTCTAAAACCAGGTGTTTCAGTTTCATTGTCCAACCCCTGTAGTAACTTAGCCCCGGAGCAACAAGAGAAGAAAGAGTAGCACAAACAGAAAGCTCTACCATCGTTCATTAGGCCTCCACTTTTAGTGGAGTTTATTCCAAACTACTCTTATATAACGAGCAGGAAAATTATTCAGATCACTCTGATACTTAGTGTTAAAACCCCTTTTTTTTATAAAATGGAGTTGAGCAGGAGCTGAACATTCACAGAAAACAGCATACACGTACATAAGTGAAAGCTTGTGACACAAAATTTCTAAACTTCCACTCTTTGAGAACAGATCCCCCTCAGAAAGTGTTTATTGATTCGCCGCCTGAGGATGTCCCCCTTCGCATGGGCACCAGGGTCTTGCTTGTTTGCCACTCAACTGGAGGAAATCCTCCTGCAAAACTCACCTGGTTTAAGGTGTAGTCTTACCTTATATAATTTCTACTGTAGACTAAGCAGAAATGCCAACTAATCTCTACCATTTGTGTTTTAGAATGAAAAAGAAGCTTCCAATGCACAGCCACAGACGTCCTCTCATATGATTGTAACTCGGGTGCTCAACCTGCTTCTGACTGCGAGTGACAACCAGGCTGCTTACCGCTGTGATGCCACAAATGAGGCAAAGACAACAATTTCTGCACAAACTAAGCTCCTCGTTCACTGTGAGTAAGACTGCAGCTGTAATGCATGATCACTGTATGATCTTTATTCCTGCCATAGTCAGCTGAGAGATGTATATTGATATCAGTATATGATAAATTAATGTGATGTACATTGGAATACAGTGATATTTAACGTTAGCTTTTATTTTACTCATGTGGACATGTTCAGATGTTCAGTCAATTCATCTCAGGTTATTTACACTGCGCCAATCCATAACTGTTATTTCAAGGCAAACAGGTCGAATTCACATGAACTTATACATAGATTCTGGCCAGTTCTGATTTTAGCCTGTTCCAATTTTTCTTTAAGAACTTTATGATACTACATAAGTACAGCATTTAAAATGTTTTTTTATCTAACTTCGTGCTGTGAGTGGTCATTAATTATATGTATTAGGAGTAGAGGAAATGTTGTATGTGTGAGAGAGAACTCCAAGTAACAGAGGTTATTTTTTAATTATGTTTTAAAACAAAGTCTAAATAATTGGAATTGACTTTTTCAACTGTCTTCTTATATCAGTGATTAGCATGGCTAGCATTATCGTATAAAGCGAAAGTGTTTGTATTCCCAAAAGAATGTAGATCCAAAAGTTAACTCTATTTCTGATAGGCTGTGGGCATTTCCAAATCCAGCATGTTATGTAATAGACAAAGGTAGAGTAGAAACAAATCATTGACTCTCCAACAATTCATTCTCCTGAGTAAATGTGCCAACAGTGGAGCACTTTCTTTTAATGGGAAGAAACCTCCAACAGAACCAGGCTCGAAGAAAGTGGTCACCTGCCGCATCCAACAGGGGGTCAGCAAGTCACTAAGGATAGAAAGGAGCTGCAGAAAAAACCCAAACAAATGGAAGTAGTTCTAACTATGGCTGTGTCTAGAAAAGAAACACACCTAAACATGTGATTACTGAGCCTGGAGGGCTTTCTGTGAAAATAAAACAACAGAGATACAACCCAAAGTTATTGCGAGCAAGAAGTGCAAATAATATGTTAACGGAGAAAAGCAGGAGAACAAATTGGAGTGATGGAACGTAGTCAGGATGTCCTCCAGCAGATTAAGCCTACGAAAGAATACCAACAGAGATAGCTCAGGACAGCCCAAGCCACTCTAACTCTATTTTAATCAAAAAGGAAAGTTTTTCAAATGGTTGTTTTTTCTTGAAATTGATGCTTGTCCAGTTACAGCAGTGAGTATGAAGATTACAGCCGAACAAGAAGTGCTTCACCGAGGACAGGAGATCAAACTAGAGTGCTTTTCTGGGAGCAGCAACCCAAAGTCTGACGTCTCCTGGAATATGGGCTCAATGAGGTTTGCTTTAACAATGGGCGCAAATTGGTGAAACATACACACACAAAAAAAACCATTGTATTTAGCACCTTGCCACTACTTCATTTGCAAGGATACAACCAACTTTTGAAATAGATTGACAGATGTGTATCTTCTCAGATGTGTCAAGCAGTGTGCATATGTAAATTTAAAATTGTTTCACGTTTGTGATTTGCTGTCTGCTTCTAGGTTCCAGGGAGTTGAGGAGGCACCTAAGAAGGCTCTGTTCGGGGGTGTTTCTGTGGTCAGTAGGCTATACCTGAATCTGAGTTCACACCACCACAACCAGAAGGTGATCTGTCAGGCCTACAGCCCTGTGTTGGAAGAGGGAACTAACACATTTTACCAACTGGATGTGCTGTGTAAGTAGGAGAGGATTAAAACCTTTTTTTATTAGTTGTTAGTATCACGTGCTTGATGATGTGTACCTAATTTTGAAAATACAAATCCCTAACAACGCAGATGAAATCTACATCGGCAGAATGTTTTTTCAGTATTTTATTTTTATTTTTTTTACAACAAACCTTTGTTGTGTTCTCATTGTGCATTTGCTTTGCTGCATGGCCATGTTTGCCTTTGATGCCATTTCACAGGCAGCAGCCAGCCGCTGCTTCAAAGCTTGGTGCTGTGTATGAGCATGAAGGAATGTCACTGTGTGTTTGTGCAGATCTGCATTTGGACAACAGTACTGTCAGGCGTTATTTTAATGCCTGTCCCTCTCCCTCCTGCGCTGCCTCACTCCCCATTGTCAAAGTGTTGAAGTTGGTTAGATCTGGAATTATTGGTGGGATGTTGATTTTTTACTGGTTTGACTCTCATTAGTGTCTCTATGTGCCTTCGTGCTCAGAGTGTTTTGTGGGTTTTTGTACTTGCTCTTGTTGGATCTTATCACTCCTGTTGACAGGGGCTTGTATTTATTCCTCTGTGCATGTAATGTTTGCATAAATTCAATGGAATATGTATTTCTTTGCTGCTTCTATATCAGATCCACCTGAATTCAGTCCCGAGCAGACAACAGAAGTCCAGGTGGTGGAGGATGAAGCCGGAACCATCCCCCTGATGGTCTCAGCTAATCCCGAGGTGCTCTCCTGCATTTGGCTGCACCGCAGGCAGATGCTGGTCAAAGGTGATCCAGAGCTGTGTGATGGCTCTACAAACTAGGTCCTAGTTGAGCTGAGCCAGCAAGTAAGCACTCAGCTCTGCCATTCAGGGTCTGAATAAAACATAGCAGGTTAGCCAGCATGGGACCCTGCCAAATGTGATTCTCATTACAGTTCTAATATATGCACTCTAAATGAGGATTGCGGTCTCCCTGAATACAACACAATGGCTTTAAGCCTGTCTTCCTCTCCAGGTTGATGTCATCAGAGCCCAGCTGCACACACACCATTTTTGTTAGCTCTGCTACTTCCATTATATGCAGCCCACCCCATGAAATGACTGTATTTTTCAAGTGAGAATAAAAAAAAAACATATATTACATTTTACATTACATTACTCTGTGGTACAGAGGGTCTCCCTCACACACCTGCCGGTCACAGTGGGAATCTAGCCAGGCCAATCAATAATGCAGGATTAGATGTCACTTATAGACCAGTGGCCAGAGGACATTCTGTTGATGAGCATGTAATGAATACTTAATTTACTATTGGTTTGCATGTGTGTATGTGTCTCCTTGTGCTTTTTCTTAAGGGGAAGATCTGCGCCACCAGTGGTCAGATGACCACTCTCTGGAGATTAGGAATGTGACAAGGAAGGACGCCGGAGTTTACACTATCAAATGTGAAAATGATGAAGGTGTCAACCAAACCACTGTCGAACTGGATGTTCTTTGTAAGACACTGCATATTGAGGGCATAAACAGATCCTAATAATATATGTAATACACTCACTGGCCACTTTATTAGGTACACTTTGCAAGTACCGGGTTGGACCCCCTTTTGCCTTCAGAACTGCCTTAATCCTTTGTGGCATAGATTCAACGAGGTACTGGAAACATTCCTCAGAGAGTTTGGTCCATATTGACATGAGAGCATCACGAAGATGCTGCAGATTTGTCGGCTGCACATCCATGATGCGAATCTCCCATTCCACCACATCCCAAAGGTGCTCTATTGCATTGAGATCTGGTGACTGTGGAGGCCATTTGAGTACAGTGAACTCATTGTCATGTTCAAGAAACCAGTTTGAGATGATTCGTGCTTTATGACATTGCGCGTTATCCTCCTGGAAGTAAACATCAGAAGATGGGTACACTGTGGTCATTAAGGGACGGAAATAGTCAGCAATGATACTCAGGTAGGCTGTACTAAGGGGCCAAAAGTGTGCCAAGAAAATATCCCCCACACCAGTGTGGTCTTCTTCTGCTGTAGCCCATCCGCCTCAAGGTTCGACGTGTTGTGCGTTCAGAGATGCTCTTCTGCATGCCTTGGTTGTAACGAGTGGTTATTTGAGTTAATGTTGCCTTTCTATCAGCTTGGACCAGTCTGGCCATTCTCCTCTGACCTCTGGCATCAACAAGGCATTTGCGCCCACAGAACTGTCTCTCACTGGATATTTTCTCTTTTTCGGACCATTCTCTGTAAACCCTAGAGATGGTAGTGCGTGAAAATCCCAGTAGATCAGTAGTTAATGAAATACTCAGACCAGCCCATCTGGCACCAACCACCATGCCACGTTCAAAGTCACTTAAATCACCTTTCTTCCCCATTTTGATGCTCGGTTTAAACCGCAGCAGGCCGTCTTGACTATGTCTACATGACTATGTCTACCTAAATGCATTGAGTTGCTGCCATGTGATTGGCTGATTAGAAATTTGCGTTAACGAGCAGTTGGACAGGTGTACCTAATAAAGTGGCCGGTGAGTGTATATTAAACTGCTGTCATTGTATGAATGGCTAGTTTGGATGCAATATTTGGTTTTCAGGTTTCAAGCTTTAAAAGTCTGCTTGATAATAATATATTTGACCATTTGGTTTAATTTTCAACAATTTTTTATTCCCATCTCTGATCTCAAGCTACTGCCTCACTGTTTCCTATCTTGCAGTTTGTTTGCATGTTGAAAAACACATGTTTTCTGCTTCAGATTGGTAAAGACTGTTTCAAGCATAAATACTGAGATGGTCCAAAGGCAGCTCTCGCATCTCAGATTCTGCACCTGACCTTACTACTCTGAGCCAGTCTTCCTGGATACAAAATGGCCTACAAATGGACTTATTTACTTTAGTCATCTCCAATTTATTTTTTTTTTTGAATAATTGTCCATGCAGTGCAGTGAAGTCATATGTTGGTTGCTAATAGTGCAATTTTAAACATGTTTAAAGGTGCAGACTATCAGACAACCAAAAGGGCTTTCATGTTCATCCTCAAAAAAACCTTCATTAGGCCTCCATGCAAGGCCATCCACTTCCTCCGCTGCCTTGGGCCCAGCCTCAAGCTCTGGGCCCTCTGACTCGATAGTAATGATTTAATAATGCTACCGCTGAAAATGTAGGTCTGTCTCATTCACCAAAGCCCATGGTACACGACTAATGGATTCTGCCATCTTGCACTGACTGGGCTTGACAGTTGTAGATATTCATTATGTATGGAGGATTGTAGTAGTTTTTAAGTGTGGCAGTGTATCCCACTTAACAATGTCAGTCTTTGTTAGGAGACCAACACGAGTGGGTACTACCAACCCAGAGGTCTGTGTCTTGCTAGTGTTTCTTGCCACTGTTCTTCAAGAGGGAACATAGGTTCAGACAAGTTGGCACTAATGGCCTTACTGTTGCATGTACATGGCACCCACGGGAAATTTAAAAGGCTTATGAGGCTAACAAAGAAAAGAAGTGAGGACTGTTTGACTAGGAGAAGAGTTCACTGATGTGTAGATGGATAGAGAGAGGGAAGAAAAGGAGGGCAAACTGGTCACTCTGCCATAATCTGAATGGGGATGTGCTCTCATTAGAGGGTTTCGTGGGTGAAATAACCAGTTCTTAATTTGCCGTCTTTGCTTCAGCATAGAAAGTTAATAGTATTGAATTCCAAGGGTTATGAACACTGTCAAAGTCAAACAAGTGCAAGTGTAATTATCGTAAATCAACATGACTTTTTTAATGGATGACTTGTCTCAGGTTGACTTTACTTCTGCCTCAGTATTTTCCTCTTTCCTTACACTCAGATGCTCCCAGTGTCAAAGCAGAGAAAGACCCTGTGTTTGTTAACCTGGGGGGAACAGCAGACCTGATATGTGTGGCAGATGCCAACCCCATTATTCCTGGCATGTTCTCTTGGAAATGGCTGGTGAGTGCTACAGCAAGCACATACAGACTCCTGCACACACATCTACACACACACACACGCACACACACACACACTCACCAGGAGCAGCAGTAGTGAAGGCCTAGAATCTATTTTCCCTATCTGACTTCCTCTGTGTTATTTTCTCTGTTCTTATCATTTATTACTGGGCTTTCTAAATGCACAGATGCACCATAATTCACTGGCTTTAACTATCCTTCCACTCCATGTCTCCTTGTTTCAGACTCAGCCCAAATCCAGAAAAATAGCTTTCATTACTGCTTTGTGACTAAAGGGCACATTTGTCAATGTGGCGTGGCCTCTCTATCTGCTGATGCGCTCCGTGGTCCAACCTGCCCCCTGGCAGTCGAGTGTGTGTTTTTTCCCTCTGCTTTTATTGTCCATGCCTTTCGTGTGTCTTGAGGCTCTGAAGCCTTTGGTGTTATTCTTCTTTGTCCTCTCAGCATGTTCTATTAAACATCCTTCCCATGCAGCCATCGAGTGATGATGTCTGGCTACCTGTCTTGCTTTGTGTGGTAAGACAGGTAGCACACCATCTCACAGAGGGAGGATGGAAAGTACTGAGTGATAGCAGTTGTCTTTTGCTTATTTCCTCTCACTCTGTCTTCCACAGGGAGAGGAAGAGGTGGCGATAGGAGAGGAGCTCCAGGAAGATGAATCAAGCATTCTGACCATTCATAATGTGACTCGGGCTCATGCTGGTTTTTACCAGTGTATGGCCAGCAATGGCATAGCACTCCCTGCCAGTGTGGAAATGCAGCTGGTAGTCCAATGTGAGTCTGGCATTGTTTGTTTTGTTCAGCTTAAGAGGCAAACCAAACCTTCAATAGAATTCTATGATTTCTTTGTGTAGACATAAAAAAGACAGAATTTGTGGTTTCTGAATACCTTTTCCCATCTGTCCTTCTGTGTGTAGTTACACCGAAGCTTCGAAAAGGACCCCAATGGAGGAAGGTTGCCAGTCGAGGGGATGGTACTACAACAGCTGAGTTGGTGTGTCAGGCAGAGGGCATTCCTCGTGTAGACTTCACCTGGGAAAAAAAAGGGATTCTCATAGATTTGGCAAACCCCAGGTCAGGAAGGGATTTAGTTTTCTGTTCATACTTCATTTTGAAGCCCAAGTTAGATTTACAGCACTTTGCAAAAGTGTTAGTAGCACTTAGACTTTCATCATGTCAAAAACACAAACCTCAGGGTGTTGCATTGTGGCTTTGTCACAGACCAACACAGAGCACCATGTAATTATGAAGTGGAAGGAAAAGGATACATAGTTTTAATTTCTTTTTACATATAAAAATCTGAATATTGTGGAGTGCATTTGTAAAAAGCTCATTTTACTCTAATACCTTCCAAAATGAAATCATGTGCCACCAATTCCTTTCAGAAGTCACTTAATTGGGAAATTCAATCCCAGTTCATGTGTGATTTATTCTCAGTAAAAAATATTGCAGTTCTGTAAAAGTTAAAAATGTTTGTTAGAGAACATTAGTGAACAAAGCATCTGCTCAGGGAGTCTCCATATACACATGCAAATCATATTTCATATTTTTACTCTTTATTTTTATTTCTTTTTACTCTTTATTGTTATTTCAGCAATCTTTAATGTCTGCACAGTGTTTATCCTTTTTCTTATCTGTGCGCATAAATCTTCATGTCGTAGGTATGAGGAGAGGACAGCGAGGGAGGGTTCCTTCCACACCAGCACACTGCGAGTGGTAAATGTGAGCACCATTCTGGACAACGCTTTCTTCAGCTGCACCGCTCGCAACTTACTTGGAGAAGACAAGCTAGACATCCAGCTCGTCAGCACAAGTATTGCATATGCACCCCTTTCCATTTAAAGTGCACATGGGCGTTTGTCTCTGGGTGACTGTGATTCCAGCAGTATTCTTTCTTAGTGACCTGCAAAAGGGAGAAACAAAACAAAGAAACTAGCGGTGCCAAATCTTTGACATTTCAAGAGTCAAAGAGCAAAGAGCAAAAAGAAACTAGTTTACGGTGTTTTGAATTTGTATAGACTGGGCTATTTCATCCAATGTATTTTAAAATGTGCAGTAATTTCATGATTCTATAAACACTTCCTTCAGTTTAGTTCTATAGCCAAAATAAACCATATGCCTGAGCCTCATTGTTCTCGCAAACATGCAAACGAGGCTGATAAGAGATTGATAGAATAAATACCAGAGACAGAGGACTGCACCAAACTGCTGTATTGGTTATCGACTATCTTAGGCATCCATCTCCACCCACTGTCTTTTTATTGTTGTAAATGTACCCCCTAGTGGACCCAAAAAAATCTCCCATGATGTTTTTTTAATGGGAAATGATCAAAGTCAGTTTTTATGGCACACACCAGGTAGGGATTATTCATATCACACACTTGGCATGGAAGCATGAATGTTTCCTTCTGTTATTATTTGGATACAGTTAAATAAACCTGAATCTGTGACGTCTGGTACAACTTCTATCCAACCTCCTCAGATACATCAGAATAATTTTGGAGAATCATCACAATGCCATGATGATTCTGTAAACTGCATAGAGAGCTGTTGTTCTTAAGAGCCAGACCTTATTTTATTCCTCCATCTCTATCTTATAATTTAGCCCGCAGCACATTTTGCTTCCTCCACAGATAAGAGTTGCAGTGATAAGCTTTACTCTCCTGGCAGACTTAAACTTTTCCACCCTCGAGCTACCCAATGCATCTGCTCAGTATCGGTCTAATCAACCAAGTCCAGCTCTCAGCAAATGCCAGCAGCTATTGATGGACACATTAAATGTTTACTATAAAAACTTTGAATCACATTCCAATACTGGCCCTGTTTTATTTCTTTTTTTTTTCTTCTTTTATGTGTGAATTAATATAAGTAATTTGACGTAGTGATAGTAAAATTCAAATGCTTCTTTATTACTTTGGGCTGGTAGAAACAGACTTTTTGTTTATTTTTTTCAGCATATTTAATTTTAATTTCTCTCTTTGCCTTCTTTGAGTTTAACTCATTGTTTAGTTTTTTAACCTGGTCTGCAGACTGGAACCATGCAACATCAGAGTGTTTCCTTTTTCTGTTTCTGTTCAACTACCTCTCTTCTACGTCACCTTGACTTCTCCCCCTGTTCAAAATTACCAGTTCTTATGATCCAAATGCATAACAGTTTACTTTGCTTTCAAAAACCTGAATGGAGCAGTTCATTGTGTAATACTAATGTCTAAGTAGCCTCCTCTGATCATGTCTCTCAATATTGATACTGAATTAATCAAAAGGCAATATCCTATTGCCTATGCTTGTGTGTTATTAGAGTAGTCCATGGATTTTGCCCTTTGTTGTCCTTCATTCAAGTTTAATGAGTTTTTTTAGAAACAAATTCCTAAAAAACTGAAAAATTCTTTTTGAGAAATACTTTCATTTGAGCATGTATCAGGGCTGCACGGTGGCACAGTTGGAGTTGGTAGCACTGTTGCCTTGTAGCAAGAAGGTCCAAGTTTTAACTCCAGCCCAGGGGTCTTTCTGCATAGAGTTTGCATGTTCTCCCCGTGCACGCGTGGGTTCTTACCGGGTACTCCAGCTTCCTCCCACAGTCCAAAAATATGACTGTTAGCTTATTTGGTCTCTCTAAAGTGCCCTTAGGTGTGAATAAGTGTGTGCATGGTTGTTTGTCATGTGTGTGTCTGTGTTTCCCTGCGATGGACTGGCGACCTGTCCATGGTGTACCCTGCCTCCCTGTTGACTGATGGAGAGCACCAGCTTCCCTCCTACCCACTATGAAGCGGTAGAAAATGACTGACTAAGCATGTATGAAAAACATCCCAAATTCAGATTTTTTAAATAAAAGTACCAGTGCCACACACACATTGTAGCTCTTGTCCTGTTGGAAGGTGAACATCTGCCCAAACTCAGTTCTGTTGATTAACTTACATTCCACAGATGTTCATCTCTCTCATCTTAACAGTAAGTTAAACCCCTCTCAATTAAACGTTTACTATCTAATTTCTATTTCCAACCACTCTAGAGGTCATCTCTTAGCCTAGTGGCTGCTCGGAGATTGTTCCGAAGACTTTTACATTCTATTGCTGGAAAGAAATAAATCCTCGAAAAGAACGGCTTGCTCTGGTCGTTGTTGTTTAGGTTTGATCAGGTTTCTTGTCCTTGCTGAAAAAAAGCATCTCCACGGCATGATGTTGCCACCATAATATTTCAGGGTGGGGATGGAGTGTTCAGCGTGTTAGTTTTCTTGCACATACAGCATTGTGTATGTAGCCAAAAAAGTTGAAGTTTGGTCTCACCTAACCAGAGTCCCTACCTCCACATGTTTGATGCGTCTTCTACATGTCTTATGCAAAACAGAAGAGACAACGTAAATGGCTTTTTTTTTTCAACAATCCTGCCACCCTTCCGTAAATACCAGACTGTAGTGCATGACAAATAGATGTTTTGTCAAAATATTCTCCCACCTGAGCTGTGGATCTTCAGAGCTTCTTTAGAGATGCCATGGGCCTTTTGACAGCGTCTCTTAATGCCATGCTTCTCAGCATGTCAGTTTAGGTAGGCTTGCACTTTTCAGCTGATGGATTGAACTGTGTTGCCCGACATGTCCAAAACTTTCGAAATATTTTGACATTCTTCATTATGCTTCTTCATAAATGTGCTCTAGCCTTCAAGGCCTATTTATAATGAGATAAAATTTTACCCCAAATTTCAGTTTCCTAATTAATTAAGTTTTGAAGGACTTTGCACAGGAAGCTATTGTAGGGGGTTAGAATCAAAGGAGCTGAATACAAATGCACAATTTGCACTTTTATTTAAAAAAAATGTGAAACTATGCATCATTTTTCTTTCATGGACAGTTGGGCACATACAATCCCAAGATAATACATTCAGGTTTGTCTATAAAGAGACCAAATGCGGTAGTATTAGTATTAATACTTTTGCAAGGGACTGTATTGGCAGTAATATGTTTTATATTTTTTAACACATTTTTGCTGCTAAGTGTAGGCACTAGCTTCCCTGTGACCCTGCAACAATTATGGAAATATGGATGGTTAGATGACTAATATTGTGGTCACCAGCTGAAATCATACAGTTATTTGACATTTAATCATCCACCTAGAGGTCAGACATTATTTCCTTCTGGTATAAGATTTTACCAGCCATTTTAATGCTTAAACCTTCTGTGCTTTCTGACATGACTGTGGTCAGACATAAAAGAGATTCCAATTAAGAAAAACAACAGCTCTACACGATCATTTTGCCCATTTACAACTTCTCTATATGAAACAAAGAGGTAACGTTATGGAAGGCACAACCCTGTAGGCAGCAGATTGGCATGTGCTATTTTAGTCTGTAGCAACTAAAGTCTCATTGCAGTGTGAAAGTGTCCAGCCGTTTCACAGACAACACATTCGCTCTCTTGGCTCATTTTCTATACTTTTCACACTCAGATCACCCAGATCCACCTTCATCGTTTGCTCTAGTCAGTGTTACCCATGACTCCGTCACTCTAGAGTGGATCCCAGGCTTTAATGGGGGTTTGCAGCAAAGATTTCGCATAAGGTAAAGACAAACAGATGGACACCATTAAAAGAACAAAGAAGCTGGTTTTGACAGTGTTTTTTCTTTGACAGATACTACTGGGACCAGTCCATCAGCTTCATGTATGTCGATGTCTTCCCCCTTGATGCAACAACCTTCACTGTTACCGGTCTGCAGCCACTCACCACCTACAACTTCTCAGTTAATGCCCTCAATGCAATAGGGGAGAGTGGCCATGCTGACAACGGTGCAGTACTGACCATCACCACGGCGGGTCAGTTTGGAGTTACTCCCGAGCTTAATCCAATGAGGAACGATGTCAATAGTATATTTATGATGAGTGTGTTTTTGATATCCTTTCTCTATCTTCATAGGGAAGGTAGAACCGGATGGGGATCTATTGGATGATAAGACAATAGGTGAGTTTTTCCCTCTCAACCTTTTAGAAAGGAAATATTATATTTGATAGACCTTGGTGTTATTTTTGACCAGGACATGTCATTTAAATCCCATATTAAACAGATTTCTAGGATTTCCTTCTTTCGCCTCCGGAACATTGCCAAAATTAGAAATATCCTATCCAGGAGTGACGCTGAAAAACTAGTCCATGCATTTGTTACTTCAAGGCTGGACTATTGTAATTCTTTACTATCAGGATGTCCACAAAATGCAGTTAAAAGCCTTCAGCTGATCCAAAATGCTGCAGCAAGAGTTCTGATAAAAATTAAAAAGAGAGATCATATTTCTCCTATTTTAGCTTCCCTTCTGTTAAATCCAGAATAGAATTTAAAATTCTCCTCCTCACATATAAAGCCCCTTAATGATCTAGCTCCATCATACATCAGAGATCTAATTGTTCCATATGTTCCTAACAGAGCACTTCATTCTCAGACTGCAGGTTTACTGGTGGTTCCTAGAGTCTCTAGAAGTAGAATGGGAGGCAGATCCTTTTGTTATCAGGCTCCTCTCCTGTGGATCTAGCTCCCGGTTTTGGTCCGTGAGGCGGACACCCTGTCTACTTTTAAGGCTAGGCTTAAAACTTTCCTTTTTGATAGTTAGAGTGGCTTAGTTTATCAGGGAGGGAGCCTTCCTCCCTCCCTGTTGGATGGAGTAAGTAGGAGTCAGGTTTAGCCTAAACCGGCTCAGTTATGGTTGAGGTGCAAACACACCCTCCATTTCTGCTACCTGTATGACCCCTTCTCTTTTCCAATGGTTATAATCAGTCTGACAGAGAGAGGTACCCCCAATCCTTGTGGTTTTTAGTATAACAATGACCATCAGTGGGACCCTTTGTTGGGTACCTTGAAACGACATTGTTGAAAATAAGCGCTGTTTAACTAAATAATCTGAACTGAAGAGTGGCTTAGGTTATCCTGAGCTATCTCTGTAGTTATGCTGCTATAGGCTTAGGCTGCTGGAGGACATAATGACCACTTTCACCCTCTTCGCTACATTCTCACACTACTCTCCAATTTTGCATTATTTGCTGTTATTTCAGCTTCTAACTTTATGTTCTCTCTCTTTTCTCTTCCTAGAAGCTACACCTGGCCTGACTCTGTGTCTACCTGTAACACCTTTCTGGAGAGGGGCATCGTCCGAGCTTCTGCTGGCAACAACTTAATGCTCACTGTCTACCAATGATCCACATGGCCCTGTCTTTCAGTGTTTAACCCTTTCTTTCTCCTAGACATGGTGATTGACTGAGGTTTTACTGTAACTAATTATATGTGCTCTCTTTCAGACTCTAACCTTGAAAACTGGCTCAGAGTTTATATGTTCTTTCTTTCTAGGTTAAACAACTAAAGGAGCTACATCCATTAACATTTACTTTTCCTTCCCATAGAAAGTACTCCTGGATCAGTGCTTCTTTGTTCTCTTTGTGTCTCTGCTCTGTTCTCTCTAACCCCCAGTCGGTCGTGGCAGATGGCCGCTCACACTGAGCCTGGTTCTGCTGGAGGTTTCTTCCTGTTAAAAGGGAGTTTTTCCTCTCCACTGTCGCTACATGCATGCTCAGTATGAGGGATTGCTGCAAAGTCAACGCCAGTGACTGTCCACTGTCTCTACATGCTCATCCGGGAGGAGGGAATGCTTCAAGTCACTGACTGGATGCAATCTGCTGGGTTTCCTTAGACAGACAAACTTTTTATCTAATTTGAATAAATAACTGAATCTGACTGCACTGTTCAATGGTTAGGACTAATTGGAATGTATGTACCTCACTTCTGTGAAGTGCCTTGAGACAACATGTGTTGAGAATTGGCGCTATATAAATAAACTGAATTGAATAGTGATTCTGGAGGTTTTGGTAAGTTTTCTTTTAAGACCTTATTAAGACTGAAAGAAAAGCCAAAAATCTTAAAATGTACATCTTCCAATGATAAAAGAGCAGGTAGTAGGGCTGCTCGATATGACAAAAATACAATCATGATTATTTTTGTCAGTTATTTAATATTATGATTACTCACAGAGACTGGAAAAACATATTCATTTAACTTTTTATTATTCCATGTTTTATCATATTGTAATTTTTCTTCAACTAAAAGCGTCTAATAATATGTGGAATTTAAACTGCTCATTAGAAACATATTTCATACATATTTCATACAGCAAACATAACTAGATCTGGGGTGTGACTCGTGTTCAGAGACTTCAGTCCTTAATGCAGCTGTTGTGGGTTCGACTCCCAGCCCATGTGACCTTTGCTGCATGTCTTCCCCCTTTCTCCACCCCTTTGCAGTCAGCTTACTTTTAAAAAAAGAGAGAAAAATAAAGGCCACTAGTACCAGAAAAATAATTTAAAGAAAATGAAATATCACTTAATTTCAACTAAAAAAGCAATAAGTGTCACATCAATAGGCATAAAGTGAAAGCTGCAGAGATTAATGCAGTCTCTCTGGAATACCCAAATTCATAAGATTATATCTACATCCTTAAAAAAAATATTTAAATTTTACAATATGTTCCTCTGCCATCATAACCCTAACCATACATAGTGTAAGTCATAGAGGTTGCAGAATGTGATAAAACAATTTTATCAATAGTTGTTTTTTTTTGTGGATTACAATGTGTTTGTGATAGTTTGGGGCCAAAATTAAAACTGAAATACAAGCTAGATTCATTGCACGACCCTGGCTGGTAGTGAATAATGTTACAGAAAAGAAATCATTTAAATTACTTAAACAATTTGAAGCCAAGTCATTGTGATTGTCAAATTCTTATACAGGTTTTGTGGGAATGCTGAAGCTCTGGGCTTTATTTCCTTTCAACAGGGCTTATTACCTGTTTGTAAAGTGGGGTTTGTAGTTTTGTCAAGGCATCATAAGGCCCAGCTAGAGCTACAATTAACAGAACAAACAATTACAGTCAGCAACTTAAAAAAATAAATAAATAAAAATACAAACATATTGACCGAAGCATAGGCAATAATTGGACAGACAAATGTAATCTCTGGAGTCACTTCATTCTGTGCTCCACCCTTGGACACAAAGCATTGCTCTTTTAGAGATTGCCATATAAATATTATGGAATAACATAGATTTTTTTTTATTATTATTATTAACTTTAGTTCTTGCCATACAGCAAATATTCATGACTTTTCTGACTGTTTAACTACTCATTTTAGTGATTGAAATCTCATTCATTCTCTTGAACAAAAGTTGTTTTTAGTTTTTCTCATCTCATATGTAAATTGGGAATCAGTCTGTGTATCAAAAATGGACAGCATTTTTTGTATTTTTGTATAATGTTGGTTGCAAAAAAATTCCACATATTTATCCCTTTGACTACTGTTTAAAATATTGCCATTGTAATAATATGTATCAATTTATATCTTTCCAATTTATTTTTATGAATGCCATTATTAACCTTAGTCTACACTATACATTACAAACATTCACAATTGTTCTTCATTCTTAACCCCTTAAATACTTGTGAATGAAGTTTCTGTTTTGTTTTGTTTTAAAAACAACCTAGAAAGTATTTGTTCCCCTTTCCCTTATATGCAAATTGGCAATAATACTGACTAAACTTTGTACTCAAAGTAACTAGAAAGTCTTCATAAAAAAAGTTTCATCCCATATATGCAGATTGGTAGATTTACAATGCATATAAAATATCCTCACCTGGTGGAAAGAAATAAAACAAAATCTAACAAAAAGTCTTAGTCAACCTTAGTCAGTTATGAATTTCTATTAACACAGCCAAAGTTTCAAAAATAAAATAAAAAAATACCAAAAATATCAAAGAGCTCAGGAATGTTAAACTATAACTAAATGTAATCTCGTACTCGTACTCATCGTCTTCCGCTTATCCGGAACCGGGTCGCGGGGGCAGCAGACTCAGCAGAGACGCCCAGACGTCCCTCTCCCCAGACACCTCCTCCAGCTCCTCTGGGGGGAACCCAAGGCGTTCCCAGGCGAGCCGAGAGACATAGTCCCTCCAGCGTATCCTGGGCCGTCCCCTGGGCCTCCTCCCGGTGGGACGTTCCTGGAACACCTCCCGAGGAAGTCGTCCAGGAGGCATCCGGTATAGATGCCCGAGCCACCTCAACTGGCTCCTCTCGATGTGGAGGAGCAGCGGCTCTACTCCGAGCCCCTCCCGAATGGCTGAGCTCCTCACCCTATCTCTAACGGAGTGCCCGGCCACCCTACGGAGGAAGCTCATTTCAGCCGCTTGTATCCGGGATCTCGTTCTTTCGGTCATGACCCAAAGTTCATGGCCATAGGTGAGGGTAGGAACGTAGACCGACCGGTAAATTGAGAGCTTCGCTTTTCGGCTCAGCTCTCTCTTCACCACAACGGACCAGCACAGCGCCACCATTACTGCGGCAGCCGCACCGATCCGTCTGTCTATCTCCTGCTCCATTCTTCCCTCACTCGTGAACAAGACCCCGAGATACTTGAACTCCTCCACTTGAGGCAGGAACTCCCCTCCAACCTGAAGAGGACAAGCCACCCTTTTCCGGTTGAGTACCATGGCCTCTGACTTGGAGGAGCTGATCTTCATCCCAGCCGCTTCACACTCGGCTGCGAACCGCCCCAGCGCATGCTGTAGGTCTTGGCTAGAGGGGGCCAGCAGGACCACGTCACCTGCAAAAAGAAGAGACGAAATCCACTGGTCCCCAAACCAGACCCCCTCCGGCCCTTGGCTGCGTCTAGAAATCCTGTCCATAAAAGTTATGAACAGGTGACAAAGGGCAGCCCTGCCGGAGTGCAACAAGCACCGGGAACAGATCCGACTTAGTGCCGGCAATGCGGACCAAACTCCTGCTCCGCTTGTACAGGGACCGAATGGCCCCTAATAAATGGCCCCCGATTCCATACTCCTGGAGCACCCCCCACAAGGCATCACGAGGGACACAGTCGAATGCCTTCTCCAGGTCCACAAATCACATGTGAACCGGTTGGGCAAACTCCCATGAGCCCTCGAGTACCCTGTAGAGGGTATAGAGCTGGTCCAGTGTTCCACGGCCAGGACGAAAACCACACTGCTCCTCCTGAAGCCGAGGTTCGACTATCGGCTGGACTCTCCTCTCCAATACCCTGGCGTAGGCCTTACCAGGGAGGCTGAGGAGTGTGATCCCCCTGTAGTTGGAACACACCCTCCGGTCACCCTTCTTATGAAGGGGGACCACCACCCCGGTCTGCCAGTCCAGAGGCACTGTCCCCGACCGCCATGCAATGTTGAAGAGGCATGTCAACCATGACAGCCCCACAACATCCAGAGATTTGAGGTACTCAGGGCGGATCTCATCCACCCCGAAGCCTTGCCACCGCGGAGCTTTTTAACCACCTCGGTGACTTCAGCCTGGGTGATGAAGGAATCCAACCCCAAGTCCCCAGCCTCTGTTTCCACCAGGGAATGCGTGATGGCAGGATTGAGGAGATCCTCGAAGTACTCCTTCCACCGCCCGATAATGTCCCCAGTCGAGGTCAGCAGCCTCCCACCCCCACTATAAACAGTGTTGGCAAAGCACTGCTTCCCCCTCCTGAGGCGCCGGACGGTTTGCCAGAATCGCTTCAAGGCCGACCGGTAGTCCTTCTCCATGGCCTCACCGAACTCCTCCCAGGCCTGAGTTTTTGCCTCTGCCACAGCTCGGGCCGCAGCACGCTTGGCCTCACGGTACCCGTCAGCCGCCTCAGGAGTCCCACAAGCCAACCACAGGCGATAGGACTCCTTCTTCAGCTTGACAGCATCCCTTACTGCCGGTGTCCACCACCGGGTTCTGGGATTGCCGCCGCGACAAGCACCGCAGACCTTACGGCCGCAGCTACGGGCAGCAGCATCGACAATAGATGCGGAGAACATGGTCCACT
The DNA here is from genome assembly GCA_036173005.1 of Crenichthys baileyi. Classification (NCBI taxonomy): domain Eukaryota; kingdom Metazoa; phylum Chordata; class Actinopteri; order Cyprinodontiformes; family Goodeidae; genus Crenichthys; species Crenichthys baileyi. The sequence goes on from JAHHUM010002037.1 coordinate 805,492, forward strand.
TGGACTCTATGTCTCCAACATCCCCCAGAATCTGGTCAAAGCTCTCCCGGAGGTGGGAGTTGAATACATCCCTGGCTGAGGGCTCCGCCAGGCGTTCCCAGCAGACCCTCACTATGCGCTTGGCCTGCCAAGTCTGTCCGGCTTTCTTCTCCTCCAGCGGATCCAACTCACCACCAGGTGGTGATCAGTGGACAGCTCAGCCCCTCTCTTCACCCGAGTGTCCAAAACATGCGGCCGAAGGTCTGATGATACGACAACAAAGTCGATCATTGACCTCCTGCCTAGGGTGTCCTGGTGCCAAGTGCACTGATGGACACCCTTATGCTTGAACATGGTGTTCATTATGGACAATCCGTGACTAGCACAGAAGTCCGATAACAAAACACCACTCGGATTCAGATCGGGGAGGCCATTCCTCCCGATCACGCCTCTCCAGGTGTCACTGTCGTTTCCCACGTGGGTGTTGAAGTCCCCCAGCAGAATAATGGAGTCCCCGGGGAGGGGCACTATCCAGCACCCCCGACAGGGACACCAAGAAGGCCGGGTACTCCGCACTACCGCTCGGCCCGTAGGCCAAAACGACAGTCAGAGACCTATCCACGACCCGAAGGCGCAGGGATGCGACCCTCTCATCCACCGGGGTAAACCCCAACACAAGACGGCTGAGCTGTGGGGCAACAAGCAAACCCACCCCAGCCCGCCGCCTCTCCCCGTGGGCCACTCCAGAGTAGAAGAAACTCCAGCCCCTCTCAAGGAGATGGGTTCCAGAGCCCACGCTGTGCGTGGAGGCGAGCCCGACTGTTTCTAGTCGATATCTCTCGACCTCCCGCACAAGCTCAGGCTCCTTCCCCCCCAGCGAGGTAACATTCCACGTCCCTAGAGCCAGCCTAAGCATCCGGGGATCGGGCCGCTGAGGTCTCCACCTTCGTCCGCCACCCAATCCTCTTTGCACCGGTCCCTCACAGTTCCCCCTGCAGGTGGTGGGCCCACTGGGGGATGGCCTCGCGTCTCTCGTTCGGGCTTGGCCCGGCCGGGTCCCGCGAGGAGCAACCCGGCCACCAGGCGCTCTCCGACGAGTCCCGACCCCAGGCCTGGCTCCAGGGTGGGACCCCGGCTCCGCCATACCGGGTGATGTCACGTGCCTCGATATACTTGTCCTCATGAAGGATTCTTGAATGTAATGTAATGTAATCTAAATGTAATAATTTAAATGTAATCTAAGAGGCTAAATCTATCTGGATTAAGAAGTTTCAGGGACAAAAAATAAGATCAATAAATTAAGGAAGTTTTATTACATTTTTAGAGTTTAAAGATACCCAGGTTATAGAAGCAGCTACTTTCCTTTAGTTAATTACGTTTTTTCAGGCACCTTCTGTGGCAGTAACAGCAGCAGCTGTTTTTATCATCTAGTTTTTAATTATTTAAAGTCATCTGAAAGACTAGTTAGGTGTTTTTATCCTCACATGTCCTTCACTTTAACTTGATTTGTTCTGCACTATCTGATATTTTTGTTTTTGTTTGCTACCAGCTCTGAGTGGCTTGCCAACCCATTTGACTGTGGCCTTCACAGTGGTGTTCGGAGTCCTACTGGTGTTGAATTCGCTGGGCTGGTTCTTTGGGCGGAAGTGGAAGAACAGACGTGACAAAACAAGTACCCATGATTATCTTCTCATCTGCGGATGGGGAAGTGTTCCTCGCTTTCTTGTCTCTGCAATGTTTCGATCCCATCCCACAGCCCGTGCCCCCCCCCTTCAAGACTCTAAAGAGATTACTCTGAGCAATGATGTTATTGTCAGCTCAGCACCACCTCATCCCTCCGTGTCCCTCTTTCTGTTTGTGTGTCCTGTCTCCTCTGCTTTTGCTCACCATCTGAGCCTCTACCTCGCTCCAGATTCAACCCTCAGAACTGTCACTTCCATGTTGCATTCATATCTTTTATCTCATTGGCCATCTTCATGTCCTTCCTCTCTCTCTCCTTTTGTCTCTTTCCATTTGTTCATCAGCCTAACTGTCAAGGCCTCCTTCTCAATCTTTCAGGTTTTTCTTTTCATCAACAGCCCTCCTTGCCCTCTAGTTTTTACATTGAATTTCTTTCACATCTCACTAACCTTTCATTCACTCTTGCTCTTTGGCCTCTTTAGTTTTCTGATAAAATTCAGCTTTTTTGATAGGAGAGCTCTCTTCTAAGTATTTCTTCCTTGAATTTCTATTGCCCCTGCAGAAGCAGAAAGGGACAGCGCGGTGAATAGAGAGAAGAGTGAAGGGGATGTGTAAGTCAAGGTTTTGGAGATCACTGGAAGAAATAAATATACACGCATTTCATGATTTTTCATTAATGTGTTGGAAGCAGATAAGGAGGCAAAATAGGTTTTAATAAGGATAATCAATCTAAATTGGTGTCTTTAACCATGTATCACACATTTAGTACTGCCAAGAAACTATAATATGATGCCATGCAAAGCCACTGAAACCCTGTGAATTTTCCCAGATTTTTTCAAGTGAACTACTACAGGCTTGAATGTATTAATTTCGGATTTTATGTAATAGACCAAAACAAAACATTGGATAATAGTGACAGGGAATGAAAAGAACACATGACTTTCAGGTTTTCTTCTAAATAAAAAAGTGTGGCGTGCATTTTTATTACTCTGATACCCAAATATGAAATTCACTTCCACCAACTTCCTTTAGAAGCCACCTAATAAATAAATACTGCTCACCTATGTGTAATCTAATTTTAGTAGTACTGTATCTCCGCTGTGAAGGCCTCAGAGGTTTCTAGAGAACATTAGTGAACAAACATCATCTTGAAGATCAAGCAACACACCAGAAAAGTTTAAGGATAAAGATGTGGGTAAGCATAAAGTGAGATACAGTTACAAAACACAAGTTTTGAACATCTTATAGAGCAACCCTGCACATCCATCTGAACACATCATCCCTACAGTGAAACATGGTGGTGGCAGCATCATGTTGTGGCAATGCTTTTCATCGGCAGGAACAGAGAAGGTGATAAGAGCTGATAAGAATACAGATTGAGCTAAATACAGGGCATTCTTGGAAGAAAGTCTGTGAAAGACTTGTGTCTGTAGTGGAGGTTCACCTGCCACTGGGAAAATAACAGACAGAGCAACAATGGATTGGTTTAGATAAAAGAATATTCACATTATAGGATTGTCCAATCAAAGATGGATGGATGTTAATTCAATTGTGAATCTGTGACAGAACTTAAAAGTTGATGTTCACAGCTGCTCTCCATCAAATCTGAAGGGGTTTGAGGTATTTTGCAAGGGTGATTGTGTAAAACAATTCTGGATGTCAAAAGCTGGCAGAGACAAAGTCATTTTCAGCCATAATTGCAGTGAAAGGGGGTTTTAGAAAGTATTGACTCAGGGGGACTGAACACAAATACACGCCTCAGATTTTATTTATAAAAGATTTTGAAATCCATGTATCAATTGTCTTTCTCGTCCTAGATATACACCACTTGGTGCTGATCTACCACGGAATTGTAAAAAAAACATTGATATTTATAAATGTAACACGACAAAATATTTTCACAAAACCCTTTCATCATTCAAATGTTAATGCATCAATAATAAGATTGTTTGCAAGAAAAGTTCCTATGGAAACCTTGTAGTTTGTATATCTCTTTATACACACTAGAGACTAATTATCAGCTGTATTACCATGAAACGGACAAGATCTGATTTCTACTTGCAGGTCAAGTCAATCAGCTGTTAGCAACTCCAATAAGTATGAGAGCAGAGAAAAAATCAACACCGGAGCCCAACGCACCCTCCTCATTGACTCTGGATCCGAAACAGAGAGCAACATCTACGAGAGCTACACAGCGGTAAGAAGGGGAGAGGAATAGCTGAGAGAAAAGGGCAACAGATAATATGCAGAGACACAAAGACACAGATGAGTAGAGGAAAGAGGTTAGGCAGAGGGTGAAGAGGTCTGGCAACAGAGGAACTGGAGGGTTTAGCCATAACAAGAAAAAGGGATAAATAAACTAATGAAACCTTTAGTTGTGCATAGGGATGGAACCTTGATCAATAGCTCACAATTAGCATTCAAAATACACATTGATCTTAGAGAAATGGTCATTTTGTATTTTAAAAAGGCCAACAAGGATTTAAACCTTGAAGAAAACAGTTTATTGAGGTAAAAGAGAACAGATCAGGCTGTGCTGCCAGAAGAGAATCAATTTACAAATACACATGGAGGCAAAACTCACCTCACCTTAATTTGACTTTAGATATTTTTACTTCCAGCAATATCAGGTTTTGTACTTCATAAGTTTTATATTTTATGTGGTTAGGGTCTGAGATATCATAGCAACAAAGTATCTGTCAATATGCAACATTTCATTGTTTGAACATTACCCCTGTTACTTTATGTAGCACCCTTAACATTTATTGGTACCTCTGGTAAAGATGTGTAAAAGGCCTAATAATATTATTATTATTATTATTATTATTTATTTTTTTGTTGTTGGTTTTGGGGTAATTACTATTCCATATTGGTTTGGATAGCTTGTTTTACTTAAATAAATGAAATCATCATTTGAAAACTGCATTTTACTCTGGTTATCTTGGTTTTAATTATTTTTTTGTTTAATAGAAAAATCCAAGTGTTTTTATTGGCCCCTTGGGGAAAATAATTGTCCATCTCTGATCTATGTTTACCCTGCCATCGTGCACAGTGAGGAGGATCAGGGGCTTAATGTTAGAGAATTGCTGCAAATGTTTCTTTGTGAGATTATACCAATACAATCAAAAAGAATCATTTATTTCTAAGCTTTTGACAAATGTTTATCAAGGTGTCAATAAATATAGAAGGCTTTGTATTTTGCCAAAGACTGATTTTTTTTTCTTTCACAGGAATATCTGTGAGGTGCAAATTCACTCAAGAAACTTTACACATAAAAAGAAAAATATAGAAAGAAATAAATCAAATCAATATTAAAGTAGCAACTTTCTTCATTGAAGATTTGGTGTAAATAGAGAGGAAAGCCGCTTGCATCCATATAGACTGAGAAACATGGAACGTAGCGATAGCACTGCAGTCCAGATACCGGCTGAAGAAAAGTACCAGTGTACAGCTCCTGTGAACCATTTATTCAAAATAAGCAAAGATTGTAGGAGTGTTTCTACTCAGTTTATCAGCCCAACTGGCGACCAGTGGGGCTTATAATCATTGTAGTGAGTGTGTTTAGGAGTGTTCACTAATAGTGTAACAGAGGCTGCTTTAGTATTTCTTATTTCAACATAATAAAAGTTTCCCCAGCAGTGAGTCATATGTGAGGATGAACACAAATTCTGATTGTTCACATAGAACAATTATTGTTGGACTATTTTGAGTAGACTATTGTAAAATAACAGTTGTAGCTCCCCCTGGGAAATTGTCCCTTTCAAACTGTATTACATTGTCCTGCCAAAATATAAAGAACATGCACATTGGAGATGAAGACAACCTTCCACCCCCCTTTAAACTAAGGATATGTGGAAATGCTTAGTGAAGAAGGTTGCAAAACCTGGATGCTTATCTGATGTTATCGCTTCTGTTTCAGCAGCTTCAGGAAGACTCCCAATATTATTATCCCACTGGTGACTACAAGCCCTCCCTTGGTCCACACCCTGAGGAAAGACGTGGCCTTGGTGAGACACAAACCTTGCCTAAACAAGGCCGTAGTAAACACCTGCTGTTCAAATGAGCCAGTAAAACTTCAGACAGTGCCAACAGAAGCTATTTTTATTGGCAATTACTGAAAATTGTGACAATCCATATTTATGTTTTGATCCATATTTATGTTTATTTATGAAGGTGCCATCCCTGTGAACTTTGAAAGCCATTTGTATGAAGATGTGGGAGATGAAAGAGCGTACAAGGACACACTGGCTTCCTCCCTTCCTTCTTACCCTCCATTTTACTCTAACCACAGACAGACTCCGCAAGCAGGGGACTGGAGGTCACCAACCTACCTTCAGGTCTCTGAAAAACATCTTTAGAACAGTTAATAATAAATACATTTAAATGATATGATGAAGCTATAGTTCAGAGATATGAAAAAAAATTCCCCCCCTTAAATTTCTTCTGTTTTTGCCTTTTTGTGACAGTTGAAAATTTGATCAAACTAATTTTAATATCAGACAAAGTAGAAGAGTAAATACAACGATGAGTTTAATTTTACCAGCCACACCCAACCCTGTTTTCCACAAACCCTGTGGAATCAGAAAATAACTTAACTATGACCTGTCAGACAACATGACGTATGCTAGAAGGTCTCAAAAAGCAATACCTCATACTTCATCTTAAGGAAATTCAAGAATTGATCGTTTTTATAGATCTATCAGTTTGGAAATGGTTACAAAGCCATTTCTAAGGCTTTGTGAGTTAAGTGAACCACATTGAGAACCAGTGTCGACAAATGAAGAAAACGTGTAGAGAACCTTCCTAGAACTGGCTGGTCTAAAAAAATTACTCCAAGAGCGCATTGACGGCTCATCCAGGTACTCACAGAAGAATCCAGACAACTTTTTCACATATAGCCAGGTTGATTTAAATAACATTTTTCCTTTAATGTATTTAATGAGATTATCTAAGTCTGAAATTTAGATTAATTTGATGAGTCAAATGTTTTCACAGTACTGTATGCAAGTAACTTTAATCTGGATGTAATTTTCTCTTCACAGGGTACCAAGAGAGCAGAGCAGGTCACGAATGAGCAACAAGAGCGGGATTATGATCTACCCTTCGAACTGCGAGGAGAATTAGTCTAGAGTGAAACAATGACCTCAATTCAATACCTTCTTGACTTAGTATACATTGTGTAAAATATTGTGTAGGAATATTCACTCCTGTCTTAATTATTTTATTTTTCTTAAACTTGATAAAATGTATCTAGAAGGATTTGATTAGGAGCAAAAAACCAAATACTGAAGCTATTCACTTTTAAAGTTTTTGTTTTTTACTTTTTCTCCTTAAAATAATAAATTGACCTTCCCCCTGCCCAGCCTTGAATTGAAAACTTGCACTGAATAGAAGAGATGAAGAATGTTGCAGGGATTTAAAAGAAATATTTGAACGCTTCAGTCACCTCACTACAATCAGGAATGTCAAAATGATAAAATGCATTTTCCCTCAATACAGATGCCTAAATCATACTATAGTTTCAACTTATATTCCTCTTTTCATTCCCCCTTTAACCTTCTGCCTCTTTCTCAGAGCTGAGTCATGGTCACTACCCACAGTCCCCACCCCCCTGCTGGCCTGCAGGTAGACATGAATCAGTCGGTTAGAGACAGAAATGAACTGACATGTGTGCGGTTGGCACTGGAGCAGAAGCAACAGAGGCTCACGGTGCCACCCAAGCAGACATCATCCTTTTAACCCATCTGACATTAACATTTTCTAGTGTGTATTCAGATGAGAACCTGATGACAGGGCCTTCTCCCTCCCCCTGTCGACCACAAAGACTTTCAGATCTGACAGCTGGTCTTATGGAGTCCCTACAATGGGATCATGCCTGGCAGTATTTAACACAGTTTCGTCTTAAGAAGAGAGGAACCGTATTCGTGGCCAGACTTTATAATTCTGTTTTGTCTCGCACTGGGATTCGGCTCGCAGCGTTGGTGGAGGGGAGAAACCATGCTGGGAACTTACAGTCAGAGAGAAACTGAGATGAGAAAAGGGTTAAGCTAAACCTCAGCTGTGGCTACTGTAACAAAAAGATCTTCTCTGCTTCATGCAAAATATGCTTTTTGGTCTTTATTATTAAAATATCAAATCAAAAGGTATGTACAAAAATGAAAGAGAAGTTATTATAATATTCTTCTTGTGCAATATATCATGCACAGCAAAAATGTTAATTAAAAACACCAAGTCAAGTCAAAACTCAGTATACGAGGTTGAACTTGAAATTATATTTCTGGTGTTGTTAGTTCCCATTATAGACATGCAGAAACATACATTTAAGAAGCATGTGGCTATTTTGACAGTAATCTGTTTAGGTAAAAAAAAGAAATTGTCTTGCTTAAACCACAGCTGCTCTGACTCCCAATAATTCATTGTGACTACAGTAGCTTGCAAAAAGATTAAGGTGCCTTAAAATTTTTCACATTTTGTCAAGATACAACCACACACTTGAGTTTATTTAACTGGGATTTTATCAACCATATCAACAAAAAGTAGCCCATAATTGTGAAGTAGAAGGACAATTATACATGGTTTTAATAATGTTTTACAAATGAGGTTCTGAAAAACGTTGTGTGCATTTGTTTTGAGTCTCCTGTAATATGATACCCCCAAATAAAATCCAGTGTAACCAATTGCCTTCAGAAGTCATTCAATTTGTAAGTAGAGTTGACCTGTGTGTAATTTATATTTATTATAAATGCAGTTGCTCTGTGAAGGCCTCAGAGATTCGTCAGAGAACATTAGAGAAGACTAAGGAACACATCAGAAGAGTTCAAACAGGTCAAAAAACAGCTATCCTTAAAAAGACGTTTTTAAAAGAAAGCCATAAGAAGTTCCATTCGCAGTTTGTCGCAAGTCATGTAGAGGCACACTTTTAACATGTGGAAAAAAGGTGCTCCAGGCAGATATGACAAAGATTAAAATTTCTGGCCTACACTATGTGTGGAAGAAAACTAACCCTGCACATCACACAGAACACACATATCCCTACCGTGGCACATAGCGGTGGCAGCATTACTATGCTGTGAGAATATTTTCCTTCAGCTGACACCACGGGGCTGGTAAGAGTTGATGGGAAGATGAATAATACAGGACAGCCCTGGAAGAAAACCTGTTAGATGACATTTCCAGGCAGATGTCCCAATAGGACAAAGACCCGAACATATAGCCAAATCTACAATGGAATTGTTTAGATTAAAGCACATTCATGCATTAGACTGGCCCAGTCAAAGTTTAGACCTAAACCCAATTAAGAACTTTGTATCAATACTTCAAAGTTGTTGTTCACAGACTATCAGTCCGACTGAACTTGAGGCATGTCAAGTCACAAATATAACGATTTGTGCCACTTGCTGAACCAATATAACGCATGCCTTCCAACAGGTTCTGCAGCTTCTTTTACATAGCCAGACAATTTTTGCAAGACCAGAAAGGTATGCAGAAATTAGCCATAAGTACTACTCTCTGCTCGATGGCTAAGCCTGTGAACCATAAATTTGTCACCTGTAACTGCTCTTTCGAGCTTCCTCCTTTGGTGTGCAACCCAGATGCTTATGACAACCATTCAGAGGGTCACACAAAACACACGACGGTCAAAGAAAAATGCCAGCAGGTAGCAAGCAATGGAAGAAAACCCACAAGGATGCTTGTTTTTAAGAACTAGTGTGTGGAGAGATCCACAGAGATAATAATTGGTCTCTCTGGGACCACAAGGACACAAAAGCTGCATTGACATCCTGGTGAGAAATCACCAGGATCTCTTTAAGTTTAGTTTTTCTTCTCCTCTAAGCAGTGCGAGATCCAACCGCCTGGTGATCACAGTATGGATAAGTATGTAGAAACCTCAAATGGTGTCAGTCACCACCATAGTACCACTGTCATAGTTACCGGCCTGTGCTTCAGTGTACCTCCCTCACCAAAGATATCCGGTGCAGAGCTGAAGCACAGCAGAGAGGGATTGGTGAGAGGTGATCAGTGGTTGCCAAGCAAGAAATAGTGTTATAAATTGGATATGTGGCTCATACATGTTGTTTACCTCATATAACAGTGGCTATAAATGTTCAATATAGGCATACTGGGAACCTATTAAGCTGTTGATCGTTGGCTGCCGTGCATTTCCTGAAAGATGCTACATGCTATATGTACACTTATGTTATTACCTGTCAAGTACTCATCACAGTAGAGTTGCTGCACATAATGTACCGCACAATCATATATCTTTCTATTTGACTGAAAAGCCTTGCAGATCTTTAAAGAAATCAATGCATTATTTCAATAAAAATATCTACCAGACAGGATGCAAGATGCTATTTAAATTTCTCAAACCTCCACATTTCCTTAGTTTGAATGCCTGGAGATAAATCTGAATGTTTTTCACTGATCTCTCTTCAAGAGATCTTTCAAGAAGTCAGGCTTGGTATTCTCCATCATGAGCTGTCAAGGTGCATTTGTCTCATTACCTGGAAACAATTGTTTTAATTTTCTATTAAGTTTCTTTTTTCCCAAAAACCCAAAACCTTTTCTAATGGGGTTCCCTTTCAGCTCAGGAAAGAACATTTAAACTTTCTAGACTGAAAAACTTTTACCGCTCAAAAAATGTAATTTTTTTCCTTTACTTCCGGGGGCCCAGAAAAATTTTGGAAAATGTTGCTTTCAGGGGAATCTCAAGGGAGCACAGGGAAGCTGTAAGAGGGGAAAATTAAATCAAAAGAAAAAAAAATTAAAAGCATTTTTTAAAACTTTCCCGTCTGGAAAAATTTTCCTAGGGGGATTATTTCAGGGTTTAATACCCCTCTTTTATAAAAAAAAAAAACCCTGTAACCCAACAGTTAGTGCAACTTGTTTTAAAGATCCAAATAGTGGGCCAAAAGTTTTAAAATTGACACCTTCTTTCATATGGGTTTGCAGGATTTTTAAAAATTGGGTTGGTGGGTTTTCCTTTTTTTGGAACCCAAAAAGGGAAAAGGGTTCGTCCTTTCGGTCTTTCAAACCCCACTCCCAGAAAAATTGGAGTAAAGGGTTTACAAATATGGGTTTTGGTTTTAAAAGGGTACAGATGAGCCAATGCAAGAAAAATCCCTTCCCGCCCGAAAGTTGTGTGTACCTAAGAAGACTGAATACTGGAATTGATTCAAACATGCAAACTCCATGCAGAAATACCCCCGGCCCGGAGTCGAACCGAGGACCTTCTTGTTGGGAGGCAAAAGTGCTACCAACTTGCCACCGTGCAGCCTAAAAATAAACCAATCAATCATATCGATGCTTCCAGCAGGAAAATCCATTGCGGCCACAAAGCTTAAATCATATCAAACTGGTTTCTTAAAAACCAAAAAATGTTTTGGGAATTTACCTTTAAACAGAAAGGATTGAACAAAGGGGACTTTGGGCCCTGGATAAAAAAGATCAAACCAAAGGATTTTTTTTCCCCCAACATTTTTTTTACAAGTTTCACCCAAAAAGGCAAAAAAAAACAAACCTGTTGGCAGGGGGGACATGGGGGTCTTTAGGGCAGCTTTCCCCAAAATCTTAAAAATCAGCCCTTTTTTATTCCCGAAATATCCTCAATTAAAGGGGCCTACCTTGACAAGAAGAACAAATATTAACTAACGAACATACATAAACTAACTACAAAATGGCTAAAACATTCAAATACATCATTTAACAAACATTATCTAGCACTGGAAATTATCTAAAAACACATTTCAAATTCTAGATTTAAATTTATAATATTAAACCCTGGTGTGCACAGCTTACCTTCCCCCTTCTGAATTACTAACAATGACTCTTCCAGAACCTGTCAAAGGTGCTCCATGCCCCTGGGGAATCACTTAGCCTGAACATATTGCAGAAGAAAAGACAAACGGTAAGTCTTCTGCACTACAAATACTACACTACACTTTAAAACATCAATATTTTACAAGTCATTCCAAAGACTAGTTAAAGCCTTACTTGTTGTTATCCATTTAAATGTTTGTTTTTGTTCACAGAACAAGCAGTTCATCAGTGCCAGCTGAGAAGAAGGTGTCAAAGCCCAACTACAAACAGTAACAATACAATTCTTCCGTTTCTCATTGTACAATTATTTTAAATAATGTAATGTTCAATACAAATCGATATTTTAAATGTTTCAAGACACGTAATGAAGTCCTTCCTTATAATTAAAAGTGAGTTTACTGTAGTCCAATGGCCTCACCAGACCTGAATCAAATGGAGCATTTTTGGAATACAGTGGGACAAGAGATTTGCATCATGGACCAAAATAAATTAGAAAACATACCGACATTGTATTAAATCTATGGTACAAACAATTAAGACCGTTCTGAAGAAAAAGTGGTCCAACTTTATATCATCAAAGTGTATTAAGTGGCTGGAGCATGTTGGTGCTTAGAAGATTTTTTTTAATAGAAATTCAAGATGCCTATTTTTTTGTAGGCTAATTTCTCACTTTAATTGTCTGCAAATCCAGACACAGACAAAAAATAGCCATGTTAGGACAAAAAAGTTGTTGAATTGTACACGTATTTACTTAAAAAATCATAACAGAATCAAACAACATCTTTAAGCGTTTGGGCAGAGATCAAACCAAGTTCTACTGATATTTAATGAAAGGTTGCAGCTGCTTAGTGTATGGTCGCAGTGTATTTATTTAGCTTCAATGTTGCAGAATATACAGTAGCTTGACAATGACGTGAAGCAAGCCTGGTTCACGAGCCAAGCTATGGTAATACATGCAAAATGTGGTTTGGCAGTGCCTTGCTAAACTAGAGAGGATCTTTCTGAATAGAACCCTTTTGGGATGGCTGCACAGCATAGAGTATGTAACTTGTGTGATCTCAAATTTCACCTCAGCCTTAAAGTCCCAGATGGTCAGATGTATTATGAACTTTGACAGCTTAAAAGCACTGCCAATAAGACTGCTAAACTCTAATGTTTTGACCTTTTTAGCCCTTCATCATTTAAAATCAATTTTTGTTTTATAGTGCTTTTTAAAATACAAGCTTGTGAAAAAGTATCGCCCCCCTTTACAGATTCTTTTACAGGTTTTGCCTTTTTGTTACTCTTCAATGTTTCAGATCATCAAAGGAATTGTTACACATATATGAAAAAGTTATCGCTCCCCTGTTAAATCATGAATCAAGGGTGATTAACCACATTTTTCAGAAAACAGAGTTTAATTTCACTATAGCCACACCCAAGTGTGATTACAGTCAGACTTGTAGAAACAAGAAATCTCTTAAATAGTACCAGTCTGACAGCATGAAGTAGGCTAAAAGATCTCTAAAAGCAACACATGCCCTGATCTAAATAAATTCAAGAGCCAATGAGAAACAAAGTCATTAACCTCTGTTTGTCCTGAAGGGTTACAAAAACATTTCCAAAGTTTTCAGGCTCCAACAGTGGAGGCTCTTACCCAGAAATGAAGAAATCATGGAAAAGAGATAAATGTGCACAAGGGTGACAAAAGAAGCCAGAATAACATTCAAAGCACTTCCTTGGACTGACGAGACAAAAGTGGAGCTTTTAAAATGTGTCCTTTTGGTTACATCTGACATAAAACTAAACAGCTTAAAAAAAAAACATTAAACTGAGTCACTCACTGAGCAAACCATTTCCCACTTGAGACAATAAGGTTTTTCAACCCTGGTCCACAAGGCACACTGCCCTGCAGGTTTTAGATGTTTCCCTGCTTCAGCACACCTGATTTCAATTGATGGCTGATTAACAGGCTTTTGCTGAACTGCAACCACCTGAATGAGGTGCGTTAAGGCAGAGCAGCTTCTAAAACATGCAGGGTGGTGTGCCTTCAGGAACAGGGTGGAAAAACACTGGAATAAGGTATTTCACTCAGTCAAGCGTGTGTCTGAGACTGCTTTAGGTGCTAGATGGAACCAATAATTCTGCTCTCTACAGTCATTAGTTTGTGTGTTTAGGCGCACCTGGGGTATAGAACAGGACAATGATCCAAAGCACGGAAGTCCAGTTGTGAATAGGTCAAAAGAAAAATATTTATGGAGTGGCCTATTCAAAGCCTGGGTTTTTTATGTGGTTGAGATGCTGGGGCATGACTTTAAAAGGCCATTCAGGACCTGAAATTCTGCGAAGACAAGTGGTTAAAAGTTCCTCCACAGCGATGTATGACTCCTTGCCATTTATTGCAAATGATTTCCAAGGGGGACAGGTTCATGGCATATTTGACTTGGATAGCTTATCTCCCCTATTAATTGAAATGTGTAAAAATGTGTTTCATTTGAAACACAGAAACATTATTTAAAAGCAAAAGCAAAGGAAATCTGTAGTGGGGCAAATCATTTTTCACAGCCTTGTTCCCCGGATGGAGAACCTTTTACATTGTTATTTCTCATATAGATTGGTAGTCTGTAAGCGAGGTACAAATTGCCCCCACACTGTGGACAAAGGCTGTGCTGTCTTCATGTAGATGAGTTGCAGGCTTTGTTTATTGTAACAGCTTAGGTTTGTGTGTCCCAGTTGAGTAATGCAGTTGTGTCAGAGTTACTACCTCTTTTCTTGTGATAATATAGCTTTAACATTTAACAGGAATAAATTATATTTGTAGTATATTACCTTTGATGATTTTTTTTCTAATAAACTCTGTTGCATGTATCAGAAGCCTATTATATTTAAAGCTTTTAAAAAGGTTTGTGTTTAAAGTGAGTCTTGTCCTGATGCTTTAAGGCCACATATAACACTCTAAACAGCAGTTCAAGGAAGGGTATGCATAAATATCTGGATCAATAAGCTGTATAATTATTGCCTCTCTTTATCCCCATGTTAGGGCTTTTTCTCATTACAAGGTTGTTTATTCCTGTTTGTGTTTATTCCAGTAATATGGACATGGATAGTTCAGTGGAAATTAGTTAATTAAGAGAACCCACAAGGCTGAGAGAAAACACAACTGCATAAAGAGCTGAGAGTAAAAGTTAAAAACTTGTTTCAGAGAGCAGATGGAAGAAGAGTGGGTGAGAGAGACCGAGCCTCTGGATGCGGAAGTGGCTGTGGTGAGCATAATGGGTGTGGCCTTTTTAACCGTTTTTGCATCTGTCTGTCAGAGGTCACTCTAAAGAGGAAAGCACTGGAAACAACCCCCTTGCAGGATGGATACTAAGGTAAGCATAATAGACTGGATTAAAGAATAAATATCCAAATGCTCAGGGCTGCTTTCGGGTGAAGCTTAGTCAAAGGAGACTGATGGGGGTTGACAGACAAACCAGAGAGTGAGGGATAGTGCTAGATGTGATGAAAAGGCAGGTAAAGGGGGTAAGGCCAGTGGAAGCGAGAGACGCCTGTACAGCCAAGGGGATACAGGCCTCATCCTGACATAATGCTCTGGAGTGAAATGAAGTTTGGCACGATCTGCTAATCTGAGCTGTCAAAGCTCATGACATCCGAGGATGCTAACCTGCCACACTGACGACTACCAGAGGGGATGAGATGCCGCAAGAATAGGTCGAAGATTTAAATTTTCTTTTCTGCTGGGGGGCGGGATCCAAACATGTTCTCTGGCCTGGACCTCCACCTGTTAACATCCCTGTTTCTGTTTTACCTGTTTGACAGAAAGGCTGTTTTTTTTTTATTTCTAACCAAGACCATATGTTGAGGGGGAGGAAAAAGTCGACTCAGGGTCTCCATTATGTTAAAAATATTTTCGACATATCTTTTGATGCCAACTTTTAATTGGTGATAGCTTTGAAACTACAGTAATTTCTACGGTGCCACAAAAGTGCAGCACAGATACATGTGGGAGGATAGTGCACACAAAATGTCTCCTCAGTTATTCTTTTTTAACAAAAACATTTTTTCACAGTTTGACTTTAGAAGTAGGGATCTGTTTTCTGAGGCACTGCGTGACGAGTGTGAGTAATGATGATGTTAAGGGGCTAAAGGAGGACGAAGAAGGAAGGAGATGTGGCCATGTGGTTCTGAGTTCAATAGCCTCTGCTTCCTGTTTTGTAAACATTAACTGCACACCCTGTTCCAGAGTCAATGCAATCATAATTTAGACAGACCTTTTATTGTATGCAGGGCATATTTACATTATACACATGCTCTTGCTGTTAACATGACTGAAAGCCTAGCATGGCCAAAAGGTTACTTAAAAAGAGATCTTTTTTCTGTTAACATGGGCAAAACCTTTGTACCTACCACTCTTCTTTTACGCAAGTAGACTTAAGCTTACCTGTATAAAATAACCAAGCTGGGCTAACTTATATTTCTTATTTCTTGGAGTATTTCCTCCAACACTCATCTGGGTTTCACCTTCTTAAGCCTTCTTTATTAATAATTTACATTCCCCTCTCAGCAAAATGTCTGTTTCTTTCAGATTTACAAGGCCTCCCTGATATGTCTTCTGTTTTTCATGTTCAAAGGTGAGTGCTGGAAATCGCCCTGGTACTGAATTGGCTCATGGTAAATTAATATGTTTACTTGGTTTAAAATGAGACGGTCTCACTTGCTTGCAGCAAATGAATAGCTCATCTGACATTAAAATCTAGATTTACATTTTGTTTAACTTTGTGTTATGTTTACAGTTTCGAAAGATCAAAATAGTCATTTTGATTAAAAATGTGAAAACTGTGAGAATAGTTACGCATTAATAACAATATATCCAGCTCAGGAGACGAGACGTTACATGGTGTTGGGCTCTTGAGAATGAGAAGAGATTTAGCAATATTTTTGGAAACTGAAGAATTAACTCAATAATTTTTCCTTTTCACAAATTAAGGTTTCATGAACAGTTAGACCTAAGAACTAGTTCTAAGTTTAGATCCTCCAGTTTAAACTGAATTCATTCATAATTATAGTTCACCATCAATATATTTTAAATTAGATTAACTGCCTTAAAATGAATTAATTTTGTTCATTTAAGAATCTTTTTATAAAATAAAGTCTTTCAGAATCAGATTTATTGCCAGTTTTTTACACTAAAGCTGATTCTGATTCTGTTATAAAGTATAGATTATGACATCATGTGCCAGTTAGCTTTTTGATTATGTCATGGCATAGCTTTTCAACCTGGGCCTTACTGGCTTATTTAAAGCTGTTTGATTCTGCTGTTTTATTCTATCCTGATATATTTTCTTACATAAACTGGATTTCCGTTTGGCCAAACTCTCAATAAAGCTGTTCCCATGAACATATGCTTTTTTTTTTTTGTTTCTCAGAGAGCAATCTAAACTTTTGATGGAGAATTTATGTTTTTATTGGAGCCACCCTTAAAGGACTACAAAGTTGGTACTACTTTTTAACAGAGTGTGATTCTGTTTAAACATGTCAGCTGACAAAATCAGCACTCTGGTAAGTTAAATACAACATCTGTGTTATTTCAGCTTAATTTGCCTCTACCTGCAAATCCACAGCTAGTCTCAGTTACTGTCTGCAGCAGCCTTCTGCAAAATAACAGCAAAAGTAGGTTACAGAAAAACCTCAGCATATTCTATATTTTGATGGTAAGAGAAATAACCTTTGGTTTATATTACGTTTTTTATGAGGGAAAATCTATAGCGTGTCCTCTCTTAACTCCCATTTGCAAAACAGTCTGAACTGCAGGTGCCTTTGAGGGGAAATGTGGCAACTTCTTCTGCACAAAGAAGCCAAACTTGCGCAATCAAATTTAGAATTTGCAGAGAGTTCACCCCCGAACAGAGGTCTGTTTATTCACACCTTGGAGATCTGTGCTCAGTTGATCATATAAAAAAAGCAGCCTTGTTCATTCAAATTTAAAGTTCCCCAAAAATGTTTATGCCAGTCATGAACAGAATTTGTAATTAGTGTAAAACATTTCAGTCCAGGTTTTCTGAGTCCATACATTTTGGTTTGTTTGTTTCATTAGGTGGTTCTAATGCCCCTTAGCATGGTGGCTAATGGTTGGCAGGACATGATATTCTCATTCTGACAAATCACTGATATCTCGTCTGTCACTCTGTCAGTGCATGCTTTTTCTACAAGGTGTCCAAAATGCAGCCTCACCAA
This sequence comes from Crenichthys baileyi, assembly GCA_036173005.1. Classification (NCBI taxonomy): domain Eukaryota; kingdom Metazoa; phylum Chordata; class Actinopteri; order Cyprinodontiformes; family Goodeidae; genus Crenichthys; species Crenichthys baileyi. The sequence continues at coordinate 823,183 of JAHHUM010002037.1, forward strand.
AAAATATGAAAAGTTATGAAAACTGATTCTTCAATGCTTTTGTAAGCCCATCCTGTCGGCTAACTTAAACGTAAAACAGTTATTTAAACTTTTCCTGCTCATTGATCCAGTGCAAGCTGAAGGAATAATGGAAGGAATTAAGAAACTGTTAAACTCTAAAGCTACTCATTGTCTACTATTATTCAGCAGTTGATAAAAAATTATTTATTACCTAAAGTCAGTTGTGCGTTCCCCATCTTCTTTTGTGAACTAATGACAGGATAGAGGCTTCTCTCAAAGCTTTATCCAGAGTTTCAAACAGAGGAGGATAAAACAAAGCTAAATAAATTACAAGAAAGGCTGGATAGGATTTCAATTCAATTCAGTTTATTTATATAGCGCCAATTCACAAAACGTCGTCTCAAGGCACTTCACAAAAGTCAGGTACATACATTCTAATTAATCCTAACCATTGAATGGTGCAGTCAGATTCAGTTATTTATTCAAATTGGATAAAAAAAAAATTTCTATCTAAGGAAACCCAGCAGATTGCATCGAGTCAGAAACTAGCAGTCACTCCTCCTGGATGAACATGAAGAAACAGTGGACAGTCACTGGCGTTGACTTTGCAGCAGTCCCTCATACTGAGCATGCATGTAGCGACAGTGGAGAGGAAAAACTCCCTTTTAACAGGAAGAAACCTCCAGCAGAACCAGGCTCAGTGTGAGCGGCCATCTGCCACGACTGACTGGGGGTTAGAGAGAACAGAGCAGAGACACAAAGAGAACAAAGAAGCACTGATCCAGGAGTACTTTCTCTGGGAAGGAAAAGTAAATGTTAATGGATGTAGCTCCTTTAGTCGTTTCATCTAGAAAGAAAGAACAGATAAACTCTGAGCCAGTTTTCAAGGTTAGCGTCTGAAAGAGAGCACATAGAGTTAGTCACAGTAGAAGCTCAGTCAGTAGCTATGTCTAGGAGAGAGAAAGGGTTAAACACTAAACGACAGGGCCATGTGGATCATCAGTAGAGGGTGAGCATTAAGTTGTTGCCAGCAGAAGCTTGGACGATGCCCCCCACCAGAAAGGTGTCACAGGTAGACACAGAGTCAGGCCAGGTGTAGCTTCTAGGAAGAGAAAAGAGAGAGAACAAAGTTAGAAGCTGAAATAACAGCAAATAATGCAAAATTGGAGAGTAGTGCGAGAATGTAGCGAAGAGGGTGAATGTGGTCATTATGTCCTCCAGCAGCCTAAGCCTATAGCAGCATAACTACAGAGATAGCTCAGGATAACCTAAGCCACTCTAACTATACGTTTTATCAAAAAGGAAAGTTTTAAGCCTAGGCTTAAAAGTAGACAGGGTGTCTGCCTCACGGACTAAAACCGGGAGCTGGTTCCACAGGAGAGGAGCCTGATAACTAAAAGATCTGCCTCCCATTCTACTTCTAGAGACTCTAGGAACCACCAGTAAACCTGCAGTCTGAGAACGAAGTGCCCTGTTAGGAACATATGGAACAATCGGATCTCTAATGTATGATGGAGCTAGATCATTAAGGGCTTTATATGTGAGGAGGAGCATTTTAAATTCTATTCTGGATTTAACAGGGAGCCAATGAAGGGAAGCTAAAATAGGAGAAATATGATTGCTCTTTTAAATTTTCATCAGAACTCTTGCTGCAGCATTTTGAATCAGCTGAAGGCTTTTAAGTGCATTTTGTGGACATCCTGATAGTAAAGAATTACAATAGTCCAGCCTTGAAGTAACAAATGCATGGACTAATTTTTCAGCGTCACTCCTGGATAGGATATTTCTAATTTTGGCAATGTTCCGGAGGTGAAAGAAGGAAATCCTAGAAACCTCTATAATATGGGATTTAAATTACTTGCTTCACACTCTGCTGCGAACCGCCCCAGTGCATGTTATAGGTCTTTGGTAGAGGGACCAAGCAGAACCACGTCATCTACAAAAAGAAGAGACGAAATCCACTAGTCCCCATACTAGACCCCCTCTGGTCCTTGGCTGCGCCTTGGCTGACCAGTGACAAAGGGTAGCTCTGCTGGAGTCCAACATGCACCAGGAACAGGTCCGACTACGTACTCCTGTAGCACCCCCCACAGGGCACCATGAGGAACACAGACCAATGCTCTCTCCAGGTCCACAAAACACATGTGAAGGGTGTAGAGCTGGTTCAGTTTCCCACAGCCAGGACAAAAACCACACTTCTCCTTCTGAAGCCGAGGTTCGACTATCAGCCAGACTCTCCTCTCCAAAACCCTGGCATAGGCCTTACCAGGGAGGCTAAGTAGTGTGATCTCCCTATAGTTGTAACACACCTTCCAGTCACCCTTCATATGAAGGGGGACCACCACCCCGGTTTGCCAGTCCAGAGGCACTGTCCCCGACCGCCATGCAATGTTGAAGAGGCGTGTCAACCATGACAGCCCCAGAACATCTATAGACTTGAGGCAGTCAGGGCGGATCTCATCCACCCTTGAAGCCCTGCCACCTAGAAGCTTTTTAACCACCTCGGTGACTTCAGCCTGGGTGATGAAAGAGCCCAACCCCGAATCCCCAGCTTCTGCTTCCACCAGGGAATGCGTGACGGCAGGATAGAGGAGATCCTCGAAGTACTCCTCCCACTGCCAGATGATGTGCCCTGTGGAGGTCAGCAGCTCCCCACCCCCATTGTAAACACTGTTGGCGAGGCACTCCTTCCCACTCATGAGGCGCCGGATGGGTTGCCAGAATCCCTTTGAAGCCAACCATTAGGCCTTCTCCATGGCCTCACAGAACTCTTCCCAGGCCCAAGTTTTTGCCTCATGGTACCCGTCAGCCGCTTCAGGAGTCCCACAAGCCAACCACAGCCTCCTTCTCCACAGGACTCCTTCTTCACCTTGACAACAACCGGGTTCGGGGACTGCCACCGCAATTGGCACCACAGACTACTGTGGCTGCGGGTACGGGCGGCAACATCCACAATAGATGCGGAGAACATGGTCCACTCAGACTATATGTCACATCCCTAGAGCCAGCCTAAACATCCGGAGATTGGGCCGTTGGGGTCTCTACATTCGTCTGCTGCCCGATCGTCTTTGCCCCTATCCCTCATGGTTCCCCTGCAGGTGGTGGGTCCACTGGGGGATGGCTTCACATCCCTAGTTCGGCCACCAGGCGCTCCCCGACGAGACCCAACCCCAGGCCAGGGTCCAGGGTGGCACTAAGGCTCAGCCGTACCGGGCAACTTCACTAGCCTCGATTGTGTGGTCCTCATGAAGGCGTCTTAAACTGCTCTTTGTCTGACCCATCACCCAGAGTTTGTTTGCCATGGGAGACCATACCAGGGGCATTTAAGCCCCAGACAACACAGCCTCTAGGATCATTCGAGCCCCTCCACTACCCCTCCACTACATTAAGGTGGTGGTTCAAGGAGGGGTAGTGTATAAAGCACTGTTTTCTCAATAATGGACAGCAAGAATAAAATTTAAAATTTTTATCTTTTTAACATTTTATTATTCTTCATTTTTTTTGTTTAAAGGTTTGAAACCCATGGCATTTTACGTTTATGGTGCACTCAAGTTTGTTATTTTTTTTTCTTAGTATTCCTTTCTGTGTTGTTTTTGTCAGCTTGATGTGTGCTATTATGTTGTGTTTTGTTGGTTAAAGTTTGAAAAAAAAAAATGGCTTCAGCCATCTGTTTGGCCAAACAGCTTTGGCTGTTATTTCATTACACCCCAAATTTATAATCATACCGTTAAGCACTTATACCTTTAAAAGCCAAGATGCAAGTTTTTGACAAAAGGAATATGCGGTGAACATTTGATTTTAAATGATGCTGATACCTAAACAATTACGTTCACATTAGCATTAGCTAAATTTATTAGCTTAAACATTTGCTTGCTTATACAAGCCAGCAAAGTGTACAGTGTGCCTGTATATGATTGCCATTTAAGTTTGTCTGTTTTATTCAAAATTCACGATTTATTATTCTAAGGTGAGGCTCTGTGTTTAGGGTAATACCTAATTCAAGGAACCACATACATAAAGATGGTGATAGAGGTGGCATTATCCAAAAAAGCAAGGACAGATGATTTTTAGTTCCTCTTGAGACCAGAATTACAGCCTGCTCAATTCCCCTGAGGCCCAGAGAAAACTGTAATGCTAGTTCCACATTCTGAATGGTAATCAATCACATTTTGATACTGATATCTTTATTAGAAATACTTAAACTGTAAATGGGGATTATATTTCAAAACAAGGTTTAAATATTCTTGAGTAGGACAATGGTATAAGTCTGCAATTACACTGTAATAGAACTAAAGCAGCTGCAACTGAAACTAGAAGCTGAATATACAGTAATATTACAGCTGAGATAGTGCTAATCTAATAATAAATAATGCATACAAACAACATTTTGAATACATTTAAACAAAAAAAAAATTAACTATACATTTTATCCGGCCTATTTGTATCAGTTCACTGAATTTCTGAAAATTAAAGTACTGACCCCACAAAGCAGAGGTCTTGTGAAACTTCATCACTAATTTGAAGGTGCTGAGTGTGCAGCCCGACAATGGGCTGCTCTGTCCGGTGGTCTAACAAAACAATCTGACTCTGTTGTAGCCAGAGGTTGCCTCACAGCCCCATACACTGACAGGACTGCCACTGTGACACAGTGCATCTGCAGACCTCCCTCCACTCCATATTCTGAAGTTTTGCCTCTGCCAAGAAATACGTGACAGCATTGTTAGAGAAACCCATAAACAACAGTGTGCTTTGTTCCTCCTGTGAAAGTCGACTGTTTCATCTGACTCATTTTTTTCTGTTTGGTGATTAAAAATGCATTTATTTCTCTCCACAGTGTCGTGGGGTGTGACTCCCACACCCACAGATCAAAAGATGTCTCTCAGTACACCTGCGACTCCCACTGGTAGGACACTTCTTTTAGGCTGTCTCCATTTACAGTGACCCCCACAATTTTTGGCAACCCTTATAAAGATGTACCAAAGCTTTCAAAAACGTTTTCTCTTGTAGATTTGCTGACCCCAAGATGCAACTCTTTGCTGCAATTCTCCAAGCGTGTTTAGAAATGAGCTACTGGCTTTGTAGCCATTTTTTTATTAATGATAATCAACACATGCATGCTCTTATTTAATGCCATGTAATGGTCTTTTTAAAGGCCATTAAAGGATGTGTAAAGTGTGAAGCTGTAACAAAACTGTGACACTATATTAATACCTTAGTAAAACAGAAAGTCATACAATATATTGCCAAAAGAAAATCACAATCCTAACTCACATATGAACTTAAGTGACATCCCATTCTTAATCCATAGGGTTCAATATGATGTTGGTCTACACTTTGCAGCTATAAGAACTTCAGCTCTTCTGGGAAGGTTTTCCACAAGGTTTAGGAGTGTGTCCATGGGAATTTTGATCATTCTTCCAGAAGCACATTTGTGAGGTCATAGACTGATGTTGGACGAGAAAGCCTGGCTCTCAGCCTCTGCCCTAACTCATCCTAATTCAAGGTGTTCTGTCGGGTTGAGGTCAGGACTCTGTTCAGGCCAGTCAAACTCATATACCTCCATACCTGTATGGATCTTGCTTTGTGCACTGGTGCACAGTCAAGAGGAAGGGGCCATCTCCAAACTGTTCCCACAAAATTGGGAGCAAGTGATGGTCTAAAATGTCTTGGTATGCTAAAGCATCGACGACCTCTGGGCACTGTGCACTATGCTATCACTTACTTATTATACTACTGACAGTTGACAGTTGAATATTTAAGAGCGAGAAAAACTTGCAACTGGACTTGTTGCACAGGTGGCATCCTATCACAGTACTATGCTGGAATTCACTAAGCTTCTGAGAGCAACCCATTCTTTCACAAATGTTTGTAGAAACAGTCTGGACTGTATCACAGTGTGGTATGGGAACCCATTAGAGATGGAAAGCACTACAGAGGTTGGTGCGGACACAGCGTGACTTTGGCTCTAGCATTGGGGGGGTTAAGCTCTCGGCCTTGTTATTTATTTATTAAGTCATTTACTTTTGTAAAAGAAGTCAGCCAAAGTTGGCGTTCCTATTTTAGAAATTTATTCAAATGTTTTTACTGTTTTTACTAAACTTTCCTGTTTTCTTTGTATTTACTCTGCCGTTTTTCTGTTCCACATCAGTTTAGCGATTATTAAAAGGCTTACTTTTACTTCATCTTTTTTCTAACACAGAACCAAATGTGTTACATCATGGTTTCTGGGGGTCTAGAATGGATCAATTGTATTTCAATTCATTTCAATGAGGAAAATGGATTCCACATATAAATAATTCCAGTTAAGAGCTCCATCGTGAAACAAATTAACTGATAAAGCAGAGGCACCAGCAGGGGCGTTTTTAGGGTCTGAACCATTGGGGGCTATAGCCCAGGCACTAAATAGTTTAATATTCATCAGAAAGCTGCCTAGTTTATAAGTCACTTAAAGTTAAAGTAACACAACACATGTTGTAGCAGCTCTCAGCCTTGGCTGGGTTTTCACTGAATGTAAATTATTGTGAATCAAACAAAAAAGTTTCACAATAATTTGACTTGGTTTTAATTTTTTGTTAGTAGCTTAAATGAAGGATGAAGATTAACAGTTTACAACTGATGAAAAAAACATTTGGCTGAAGCAGATAATGACACATTTTGTAATATTTAGAAAACTTTAATATATGTAATATTTAGAAAAAACTTTCTCCTCAGTCCTTAAAACTAAAGTTGTTCTTAAACTCAAAGAATCTATGTTTACTGTGGCTCCAAAAATGTAGTTCTTTTCTCATCTATAAAAATGACTTTTTAAAATTTTACTCTCTCACTCTCTTTTCCGTTCTCTCTTTCTCACATTTCTAAAAAGAAAACTAGTATAAAATTGATTTTCTTAGATTTTGATGGAGTGGAAAGACCCTAAAAACACATTTATTTATTTTAATTATGCTGTGAGCTATTCCAACATTTCATTAATATATGTTCCTTCTTTCATGAACCTGTTGTTTTACTGCCATCTTACCAGCCCTTCTTTCCACTTAGTCTGTTGTTCTCTGAGCCATTAGTTCAGTTTTTACTATTAAACACTTTCTGTAGAGAAAAAGGTGTTCAAAATAGAACATGGAGCCTCATCCTGGACCTTTCTTGCACTCTCACCTTTTGTTCTGTTATCAATACTAATATTACAGTTATTAATAAATGTATACATAAAGTGGTTTGTATGTATTACATTGAGTAAAACTGTATCCTTGTTTAATGAGTTTAGTTTATATAATATTACATATTACATGTGTTATTCAGAAAAATAAAGCAGTTAACTTATTAAGGATCCATCTGTGATTAACTATGATTTATTTCTTATTAATTCTACACCTTTAAGCAACCCAGAGCTGTATGTTTAGGATCAGAAGATATGAAAGAGAAGAGGGAGGCTTACTTTTGCTCTTTCTACTATGTCTTACTGGCACCAGGAGGCATTTTCCTGGTTTATTGAGCAACACCTGTTTCTGTCTACATGTAGAACTGGACTATAGGACCGGCTGAAGCAATGAGATGCAATGTGGTGATCTGAAGGACCTTTTAATGTGTTTAGTAACTTTAGGATTAAATGCTTTGATTTTGACAAAGGTAAATGATCAGATATTTTTCACCTCATGATGCAGATCCAGCTGGAAGCTTACAGAGATGGTTCCTACTGATATCTATAATGGCCAGGCCATTTAACTCTACCTGTAGCATAGGTCAAAGTCCCTCATCGTAACCCTGATGATGCTCATCAGTGAACCTCCACCTCATGTCTTGCTGGGTGAATAAGTGATTGGCGTTAACTTACAATTAACCCATTCTGAGCCTGCTCTCAGGTTTTACTACTAACTTCAGTCGGGGTTGAGCCACTCTGCTCCCACCTGTTCCTGGGTGCACACACCCACCAGGCTCCCACTCTCTAGTTGGCTCTGTGGCTGCTCTGAAATAAGCCATCTCCCCTATTGTAGCCCTGTTTCATGCACTCAGTGTAACTTTTTTGGTAATTAACAAGGCAGGCCAACCCTCCTGGACTGAAAAGCCGTTCTGGACTTCTCCAGAATGGACAAATTGCCAGTACGTCTGAGCCTTTGTGCGTAGTTGCGCAGTCGTGGTACAGCATGTGCGCAAATAATCATTTTTTGTCTTCTTTTCCTTTAGACTCATTGTCAGGTTAGGTGGAGCGGGCCGTGATTATATGAAACACTATAGAAACAAATCAGTTTTTAAATAAAAATGTGAAGTCGGTCATTTTGGGGCTTAATGCATCTTTTGAACAGACATGAACTCCTATATGTCTGCTTTCGTGAGATTTAGGGCTGTTCTGAAAACATCTGGAGCTTCAGTCCCAAAGGTCCAGGTGACAAGTCTAACAAGCACCTGGGTACCACTGTATTGAGGAGCTAGTCTACATGCACCGCCATTCAGTGTCTGCATGTACAGGCGCCTGCGAGTGGCATAGAAAACAAATCATCGGCTAACTTAACATTTTGATTTTTGCTCTTTTTGCAAGGTGGTGTTGTCGGCCAACAGTGAAAAATCCTTGTCTGTCTGCTTTTTTGAGAGTACAACCACTTTCACCGGCGACTGAATCAAAAGTACAGCAAACAGTGAATGTTTGGTGGAGAAAGCGGGTTGGGTGATACCAAGTTTTTGGGAGGAGGAAGGAAGGTTACATTAAAAGGTGATGATGCTATTTTTCAAATAAAAATAAAAGGAAATCAACAAGTTATTCATGCAGGATATATTTGTAAACGTAATGATGTTATTTTATTGGGGGGATATATTGACTGGATCAGATTTTTGGGGGGGGTCAAAACTCCCATAACCCCCCCGCAAACTACGCCCTTGTGCGGACGGCAGAGGTCATCACTGGCAGCAGTGCCCCCCATCCAGGACATTTACCGCAGCTGGTGTCTACATAAAGCATGCAGCATCATCAAGGATCACACTCACCCAGCAAAAGGATTTTTCCGTCTGCACACAAAGACCTATGGACAGTTATTATCCACAAGCTGTCAGACTCCTGAACTCTGGAAAATTAAAACTGCACCAAACCACATTTGTGACAGTTTATTAGCTTATTGCTGCTGCACGATCTGTACTTTTTTGTTGCACGCCATTAGTACTTTTGTTTTTATAGTGAGTTGAACGGTTCTTCCTATCTTAAGCATTTCATTGCATTGTTGACTGTGTGTTAACATGCATATGACAAATAAACCAATCCAATACAATGCCTAGGTGCTGGATTTTATACACCTGTGGCCATGGAAGTGATTAGAAAGCATGATTTCAAATATATGGATGGGTGAGCGAATACTTTTGGCAATATATGTAGATAACTATGTGAAAACTCCTAGACAGTTGGATAAACATAAAAAGTTAAATAGACATTTAAAATAAATCCAGTGCTTATTCAGTAAAGAATCTTTAACCTTGCTAACATCCCTCTTACTGTCAATGACCAGCCTAGGAACTAGAGTTCTTCAACTTTCAGATAACTCTGTTTATTTTTTGTTTTAAAAAATTATCTATTCAAACTATTTTTGTAGTTAACGCTTTTAGGTTTGGTTTAACATTCTGAGTTCATGTGTGTACCATCAGGAAGCGGAGCCACCATAGACGCTGAGTCCACCCCGAAACATCTCTCACCACAAACTACAAACTGGCAGATTACCAGCAGCAATTCAGCCCACTCCACTGTATCAGAAATAAGACCAAGAGGTAGCATGGGTGTGTGGTGTGCCATTTGCATTATAAACAATACTTAAAACGTCTGCTTAACCTGATGTTTATGTTCTGTTTTTTATATTCCCTTTCAGGTCTCACTGAGAATGTGACAAAGTTTCAAACAAACCGCACATCTACTCCAGGTGACAAACTTCTTCAGCATTTATAGATTGAACAGTTGGTGGAGCTTTTGAGTTTGGCCGCAAACAGAAAACGCTCTTTACAATTGTGCCCACAACAAATGAAGGATATCATTTTTTATGAGTAAATCCAATATTTTGTAAAGACCATCTACCTGTTCATATACCTTTTGTTTTTCCTGATATGTTTCATAATACTATTACCCAGTAGCTGATATAAAGATCCGCAGTAATGATAAAGGGTGCAGTAAAAACCTTCTGTATATGTTTACTGTGAAACTCCTTTCAGAGAAATATTCAAAAACTCAATTAAAAATAAAGTTAGACTTGGAAGACAATCTGAAGTAATTGATGTGTTGATGTTGCAATCATGAAGAACCAATACATCTTGGGGGGAGAAAAATATGCTTTAATGTATGACATTAAGCCTTTATATTATAAAAAGTCAATTCTAAATATTAGACTCTATGAATATTTAAAAGAGATGAGAACTGAAATAAGTAAAAGTTTCAAAAAGTCAAATCATTTAATGCTTTCTCCATTTTTTCTCATCTTCAACAGTGTCATCGATAAAGGAGACAACACCCAAAAGCAAAACCCACCAAGCTGTTGTCTGGGGTACCTAGAATTCCTTCCTATATCATAGCTACCATTAAATGTCATGGATGTTGTAATTGTCTTATTATCTCTTGGCATACTGAGATTGTCACAATTCCCTGCCTTCCAAACAAAACCCATGGAGGGCACTGCGGAACAAAGCACCTCACTTCCTCTCTTGCCTAAAGATTAATGCTTTATTGCACGTAATGCAACAGGAGATAAGATATTTATGCCCTCACTCTACGCCAGCTTAACTGAGATAAGATTTTGATACGGCAGATCTGTAGATCTGGCATGAAATTGCTGACAGTTGGTCCCTGTTGATGCTCTGCTTTTTTTGTTCCTGTTGATGCGTACTCCGTTTAGCAGTACAACTGAATTCACATCAATGCTTTTTTTTATTCCTGTTTTGTCATATAGATCCACACTGGAACAAACCTTTCACCTATGGTAAGGAACCTCTTTTCAGTGTTTTTTTTTTTTTTTCTGAAAGTAGTTTGAGTTTCTATAAGTGGGACAGTCACATATATGTCATATTTAGATTACGAATCTCTGCGATATGCTGGCCTGATCATTGCCGCCGTCCTCTTCGTTATGGGGATTATGATCATTGGCTGTAAGTTGGCTTTTTTCTGTTTAATAATCTCTATTTACAATCAAGAAGCTTTCTAACTGTTTTGCTTATCTCTAATTACAGGTGGCAAGGTCTGCCGGCTGCCCAAGTGTCACAAGAGGTCATCGAAGTCAGTATTTACACCCACAATCTTTACTTAGAGCTGGTTAAAACTCATTTGCATCTGTTAAAGTCCTTTCCAAGTGTAATATAGTCAAAAAAGAACAGCCACACATTACTTTAAGCATGGGCCAGGCTGGGACTGTTAGGTAAAAACACAGATTTACAGTATTTACTCTAAAATGTAAAACAAAAAGTGTACAACATGATCTAACTCTTTATCAAATCAGGAATCCAACAACTGTTCAAACAGTAGCTAAAATACCAGACTTTTACAGGTATAGTTATGTAACATTTGTCATTGTTTTGGTTTTGATTCACAGACTCCAACAAAAATATAAAATAAATGGTTCTCAGTAGAGAACCAATCTGCATTTTTATGTAAACATTTTCTGTTGATAATGTTTACACTTGAAGCATTTTGCTTCAGTGCTAGGCTCACCCTTGCATATGTATTCACCATTATCAGTCCAGTTCTAACTGATCATGTTCAGACAGAACCTACAGAAAAGCTTCTGAAAATTTGCACCTGGTTTTTAAAACAGTGAAATGTAATGAATAAGTGTGCTAAGTGTTACTCTCTCTGCAGCATGATCTGTGTTTGTGTAATATGTGGTTTCAGTAAAACGTATTGTGATGTTACTGAAACCTACAGCCCATCTACCAGGAGCAATGAGCAAAACAATGGCAACCCATGCAGAAATATGACAGCATTAATCTAACTGTTTTGTAATGAAGATAATATGGTTTGAAAAGAAAAATTTAAATGCATCAATGGACTACACCCATAACAGATGCAAAAGAACAAATGTAGTGTTTGGTCTATGGTTACCTATTTATTGTTTTTAGTGAAGCACACAGTTTACATCTAGTTAGGTAAGAAATATGTCAGTGGCTTACCCAACAGAAAATTAGGCTGTTAATACAGCCAATGCAAGACATTATAGTGGTTTTATTTTACTGTTGGTAAGCTGCACGTGCCATCAGGTTTTTGCGGATTTAAAAATCTACAACATGTCTAACATCTACATTGTAGTAAGCCTCAATTCAAAATGTACCGAGGTATTAGCATGTTTAATTTTTTGGGAAATGTATGTGCAATTAGGCATATGCATAAAAAGATGTCTGCTTCACGTTCAGAAAAGATTTATCAGTAGGCTTAGATAGATGTAGTCCAAGCACTGGGCTAGTCATACCAAAAGCAAAAAACATTAAACCAGGGTTCCTACAGAAAAAAATATCAGTAAGAGAGACTAAACTGATATAAGGGTTATTTTGGTTAAGCAAACCTTAAATTGTGGGAATGGCATGATAGAAAACTTCAGCAGTTTTGAAACATTAACTTTACAAATTTGTTTCAAAATTGCTGACGTTTTCCTACTTCCTCCTCACATATGAGGATTGAGGGATTGATTGATTATAATTCATTATTACAAACCTAATTTTTTTACATTTATTTATCCCTCAAAAGGGTTCTAATTAAAATATTTAAAGGCCAAAACACAATAACCCACCCAATGCAAATAACAGTATTTACTTTTTAATAAATGTCAGCAGTTGCTGTAGACACTGCTCCAATTGTGTTGTTTTCAGCAAGTATTTGTATTTATTTTTGTAGGTCATATCATGTGGCCCAAGGATGAGCAGATATGCAAATAATGGCAGCCATGGAAAGTTTCAAGACATTGAGCATCACTCGTCTTCATCGGGGAAAAACACTTGACTAATGCCTGGCAACATGCGTTTGTGTGCGGACTGACAGACTTAACATGCTGCTTCGTAGACGTTTGCGTAAACACAGAAATATTGATGCATGCTTATAAGTAAAAAAAAAATTGAACCTGTCTGTAAAATTAACTGCACTGGAAAATAATTTATATTAAAATAAAAGACAAGGTCACTAATTTGAATATTATGTAAACTGATATAAAACAATGCTCATAATGGTATGTTGGAGGTAATTTGTTTTGTATCAATATGGTTACAAGGAATAAACGCATTTACACACTTGAGAATCTCCACTATTTATTTTCAATTCCGAGAATTAAAACTGAAGTTGGGTCACTTCCTGGAAACTTCAAAAAGAACAAACAAACTGATGTTTAGTAAGTATCTAAGCCTCTTAGAGGCTTTATGCTATGTGAGCAAAGCCCTAGAATAAACAGCATCCACAGGCATAATATCGCATCCATAAGGTATTTAAATTATTCAAAAGACACATCGACAGACACCAAGTATGTATATAGTACTTTTAATGTCAAAAAAAGGCAAAAACAGTTCAGCATAGCTTTTTATATATACACAGAGCAGTTTCCCCATTCCAATTACTAGAAGAACAAATAAAAAGGTGTCTGTAGCTGTGCAAATTGATGATGGGATATTCTTAGCAGGTAACGCATCAATTAGAAGCTCTGGAAATTGAACATGAATACCCCAGTAAATGTCGTTGGCATAGAAATACATATAAAAAGTGCATATATATTAATAAGAATTTAACATTAAGATTTAATCATTGCTGCAATATAACACTAATGCATATTTTACACAGGACATTCTATAATCATTGGAATTTCTCACAAACGATAACCCTTAAGTAGTCTTTGTTACATTTTTATTTCTTAGAAAAAACAAACATATTGCTCAGTAAATATATACAAGTTAAATTTAACTCATTATGTCCCGCATGCTTTTATCATTGAATACTTGAGCATGTCCCAACATTTGCATTGACCAATGTTTCAAAACACAATTGTTAAATCGGTTATTAATGATAAAGCCGTTCAGCACTTAAAACTGCCATAACTTTTCTAGATAAACAGTCATAACGGTTTTTTTTTTTAAATGCATATGAGACATTTTTAAAGGACTGAGATTTCCACTTGTATAATCATAGCCATAAAAAGCTTAAATGCTACACGTGTTGCATTACGTTATATGAGTAGTGTCATAACGGGGAGGCTTTCCGAAGAGGGAATATCAGAGGCATGTTGTTGCAAGCGTACAGAAACATTTTTCTACATTTTGGGGGAAAAGAATGTGAAAAGGAATAACCTTGCATCATACAATAAAACAGAATCAGAAAATAAAACCATTTATATCAGGAAAAAAAATGAAATGTTTTGTCTTCCAGTTTACGTTATGTATCAATGAAATGCTGACACAAAGGCTACAATCAGAAATCAATGGCATTGATGCTTTAGATATAAGCAGTTTAAAAGCTATCAGATAATTTGTCTTGTACCAATTTATAAGTATTTTTTTAAGCTGATGCCCGACACCTGATACATGGACAACTGCACTCTTTAAGCCAAGCAGTGTTCCTTGTCAAGATTTAGTGGAAAGATTTTGCTTCAACATGTCATGCGTTTTAAAAGCTGGGTCGTTATGCCACTTTGCCTGAAACACTTTGACAGCGACCTTCACTTTTGATTCTTGGATAGAAGCTTTCCTGCACATCGTGTGACTGATGTCACGTGAGTGAAACCAGCACCCCTCCATTAAAAAGAAAAAAAAAAAAAGAAAAGAAAAAATAAAACATTGTTTGCAGTTCCCCAATCATCTCGCCTTAACCGGTTTATTCCCTCCCTCTTACAGAGCTTCCTTCGAGCAGTGCGAGAAGCATTGCTATAACACTCTGCATGTTTCTGAGCCATTTACAATCCCCAAGACTAAACTAAAGCTTTGCAAAAAAGACAAAAAAGGACAGGAAACAAAAACATCATTCATAGTGGAAAATAGACTATTTTCCAGCATAGCTGAAAAGGTATGCTCAGCTGGTGTATCTACTTATTTTATTTTGCACTGTTGAAAAACCGCTAAAGAGTGGGTTTTGTCTCTCCACTGCCTGCCTTGGCTCCCATAGGGCCAGGAACAGAAGATGTCAGATGAGTGAATGGTAAAAGCACACTGGTGTTTTAGTGTGATTAGTATGGTTTGTCAACGACCATTTCAGAGACAGGCTTGTTGCATACACATCATATCAAAACAATTTGATTTTCTGCTTAAATGGTCAATCATTTTATGCTTTCAAAAAAAAAAAAAAAAAAAAAACAACAGGTTTGCTCATGTTATTCATTTTTACAAAAAGAAACTGCAAGCCACATGCTCCACTTTAAACAGAATCCAATTAAAAGGTTTGCATGTGTTCCAAAAATCCGAGGCTAAATGGAAAACAAACAGCTGGGATACAGAGGGAAAAAAAAAGTGCACAACAGCGGAATGAGAAATCATACTGCATAGGTTAGATATGTTTATGGGGATGTGAGAGAGCCCGTCAGAAGCAGACTGATGTGCAAATGAGTCCAAATGTCCTGAGTTGGAGAGTAGGAAATAACATGGCCTGTTCACGCTTGGTCCTATGGTGCAGAGCTGCTGCACTGCCGGGAACTAGATGGTTTCTTTCTGGTTCTGCTCAGTAGGCACAGAGTAAATCCTGAAAGAAGACGCACACATACAACAAGAAGAATAAGGTGAGACAGGGCAAAAACAGACTACTAATGCATCTGAATACATTTGAATGTCATTTAAAAGTTAATTTAGCTTAGCCATTCAATTTAAAAAGTCAAACATTTATAGATTTGTTATATAGAGCTTTTTCAAGTGTTTATTTCTGTTAATCTAAATGATTGTGGCTTACAGCTAGTAAAAACCTAAAATTACATTTCTAATCAAATTTGAATAATGCAAACAAAAGATTTTAAATGCAAAAATCATGAGAAAGACAGCTGACTTGATATTCGTCCAGTAGACTAATTTCTAAAAAAGCAGGCTGTTCAGAGCACTTTATCCAAGCATATGAATGGGAAGTTAAGTGAAGAGAAAAAATGTGATAAAAAGATGCATAGGGAACAGAGATAACTACAGTTTTGAGTAAAAAAAAAACCCATTCAAGAGTTTGGGAAATATGCACAAAGTGAGGCTGATTTTAGCACTTCCAAAAGCTATCCACACATGTACCCATAATATGGGCTACAAAAAGCATTCCATGTGTGAAGCCATTTTTAAACCAGAGACAATGTTGGAGGGTAAAAGAAAAAAAAAAAAAAGGACTGAACTGTTCTTTGGTCTAAAATAATAAAATTTCATTTCAGTATCAACTTCCTAGACTCTGGAAAAAGAGTGATGAGGCACATAATCCAAAATGTCCAATGCAAAGTCACAACAGTCAGTGATGATTTGGTGCACCATGCTTTATCAAGTCACAAGTCAGAACAGCCATCTATCACATCTACCAGGAAGTTTAATAGCACTTCATCCTTCCCTCTGCTGACAAGCTTTTTAGGAAAGGTGCATCCAGCAGGGTTTGGCACCTGCCTACACTGCCACAAGTACCAAAACCTGCTTTAATGACCATGGTATCACTGTGACTGACTAAGCTGGGGACACAGCACACGACTTTCCCAGTCTTGACAAATTTTGAAAAGACTAGGTGTTCATACTAACAGACTGTTTTTGGTTAAACAACTCAAAGACTGGGGATCACACATTTAACACCTGTGCTTGCTGCTGGATCACAGACTACAGGATCTTTTAGACCAACTAAAGCAAACTGAGGGCATCAAAGTCATGGAAATGTTCACGAGGCAACAGTTTGACATTTGGAACAGACAATAGTTGGTGGTGGTAATAGAAGATATTGTCAGAATTTGGACAGGCTACATTTCTGTGCCATATTTTGAATATCTTAAGTTTACCCCACAAGTGAATATGATTTGGATGTTGTGGACCAGAGTCTTTGTTATACTTGCGTTGAGTTTGGAAGATCTATTTGTGGTAATTTATGGGTTTCAGAATGACTTTCAATGTTGGCTTTATTCTAAAAATGTCATTTCTCTCTAAACAATATAATGTTTGGGCTGGACCATGTAAATAAACACTAAGAATGTATGTAAATAGGTTTATTCTATAACCTTTTGCTTCAGAAATTTTAATTTGGGAATTTAATTTCCATTAGCTTCATGTGCATGTTTTGTGAATTATTTAGTTTATTTCAATAATACCCTTCATTATTTATTGTATTAAAGTCCTAAATATCCAAACATCCCTCTGTTTTTTTATTTTTTGTTTTCATCACTATGTAACTGTAATTAGTTAGGTCATGGTTTGTATTATGTATATAGTTGTATTGTTACAAATAAAGTAAAAACACCGACTGCATCCAGATCCGCCTGAAAACAAAATTCCAACAAGTTTATCTGACTGTGCCTGAGGTCAGGTTGGGTTTGTACTCCTCACACACTTGCAGACTACAGTCTTTACCTCCTCTCACATAAACAGATATTTGTGCCGAATCGCCCTGCAGACTGACCACAACTAGCGCAGACCAGGGGTAAAAATTGGGCCAAAGGAAATCTTGTAGTGTGGCCCCAGCTTTGGTCAGCCAACCCACCTGACCTAGACCCCATAGAGAATCTAAAGCATAGTCCAGAAAAAGATAAACACCAGACTCAAAGCAAATGAGCCAAAGGCTGCTATTAAATAAGTCATGTCTTCTTTAACACCTCAGCAGAGTCACAGGCAGATCAAGTCCATCCCATGCTGCACTGATGCTGTAATTCATGCAGAAGAAGTCCTGACCAAGCCTCAATCAAATGCAAGGGTGCCTGTACTATCCAGTACCAGGAAATATTAGGCAGATGTTTCTGTATTAAAATACTTTCACTGTTTCTATGTAATATTCTAAATTTTGTAAGAAGCTGAATTTTAGATTTTTATTAGCTTTAATTTTAATTTAAAAATAGTGATGGAATAAAAATCACTGTTTAATAAATTTACATAAGTTTCCCTTTTTGAATTGCTGAAATTAACTTTTCAATGTTCTTTTAATTTATTAAGATGCTATGTCGGGTATTACTGTTCCCTTTCAGTTGTTAATCAGAATTTAAAACAGAAGGAACATCCATATACAGTATAGCACAACTGCAGAAAATGACTGCATGGCTGCCTCATGCTGTAGGGCTCTGACAGGCGCATGGTCGCTGAGTTACCTCAAAAACACAGCTCATCACACAGGTGGGACTTATAAACCAGGCTGAAAACTGTTGATCCAACAAGCCAGAGGTTGCTGTGCAATTAGCCTCTTTTCAACTGAGCGATCATTCAGCGGCCAACACTGAAGAAGCTGGCTTTAGCTCCGCAAGGCAACGACTAATCCTGCACAGGAATTTAACCCTAGTGTGCATATGGACTTGGGTGTTATTGCTTTAAAGGTTGTTCTGCTGCCTGAATTTGAACTCCTTAACCCCCATGATCAGAGTCATGCAATTCATACGTCACCTAACAAACAAAAGAAACAGTTTGCAAGAATTCTCAAAATTGAAAATTACATTTAAGCAGAAGCCAAACGTCAAGAGCAAACATCTGCATAACTGGTTTAGGCTGTTATGCTGTCAGATTGCCACAGACTGTTGTCAAGACGGCAAGAACATGTTTACTGGGTTGGTTCATTTCTCCAGTACACTTGTCTCCTTGTGTGAGGTAAGCTTTGGGACAGGTTGGGTCCTGTCCTGTGGGGTCATACCTTCCCAGTGACTGACTGAGAGCCATTGTTTGACAGACAGGTGGGGAGTGTTCACTTGTCACTCTTAAGGCCACGAGCTGCAACACTAATTGCTGTACAAGTCCTGACGGGCTAACGTAGGTGGATGCTGATGGTGCTTTCACGCGGGACTGTTCTTTGGTTTTGGATGTTGACAATTTAGACCAAGTAGAGCACAAAGTAAAAGCCGCACTGTTACCCAACAGACTGGTTCTGTCACTCCAAGGCGTACTTGGCAGTCCACCCCGAAACAAATTCTTAGTAATACACAAACACACAAACCCTCACACCACCTTTTGGTTAAAACAGATTTAAATAAATTGGCAAAAAGAGTAGTTTAACCTTACCCTTGCTGCTGTTTGAGTTTTTGTCGTTTCTTCAACATTATGGCTGCAAGAAAAAAAAAAAAAAAAAAACAGGAAAAAAAAGGTCATGGCTTCACAAGAAAAGAGTTCATATTTGCTTAGGTGGTAGCAGCTTTAAAAAATAAAGTTCACGTTTCACTCTTAACAAAACACAGGACGCTTACCAGTTATTGCTGTGACTAAAAGAACCACCAATGCAACCACAGCAACTGAGATGATCAAAGTTGTTTGACCTTTAAAAAAAAAAATAAAAAAATTTAAAGACTTTACATAAAAACCATGTTTGAAGGTCAGCACAATGAGTCAGCCTATTTTAAAACAGTTGGGGACGTTGTGTAAAATGTTAATTAAAACCGAATACAATGATTTGCAAATCTCAAACTTGTATTTTATTCACAAAGAGACATAACATATTAAATTGTTCAACTAAAAGATGACACGCTATCTTAAAGAAAAAAAAAATTTCGTGAATCTGAAGTCAAAGCTTAGTAATGGACTCCAGATTTGGGGAATTGATGTTCTTTGCACGATGTACCAAATGACAGTATAGAATTTCAGAATCTAATTAATTTAGGCAAGTTGCCATGATGCAACATACAATATAGAACAGAGAAACTGAGCTTGCATTATTTTCAAACCTTTCTACACGTTTCTGCATTGATGACACCTGTCCAGATGAGCATGCTAACCATGTCATAGGCACTAATGCACCCCATCCCATTAGGGATGCAGGTATTTGAAGTGCACACTGATGTCGGACCTAACCTTTAAGCCATGACTTCAACAGGTGTTTGTCGAGGGCAATTATGACTTTAGAGAGTTTTTTTTTTTGCCAACAGATGAAACCGTCATAACTTCTGAAAGATTTTTATAGCTAGTTTTCTCACCGTCTTGTCACCAGTTTACCCATTTGGCTGCAAACTTACTTCTACAGCTCTTATTCTTACCCCCAAGTTTCACCCTGTACCAATTGTGAGATTAAAATTCAAATTTAAAACTATATTTACATTGAAATGAGTTGATTTTTACTATATTCTGTTGTGAATAAAATGTTTTTCCCCAGGCAACAAAAAGACTGGTAAAAACTGTATCCCTAAATCCACCTATTTTTAGTACAGCGCAGGAAGGAGGAGTCACAGCTGGAATCCCCGTGATGTCAGGGAGATGAAACCGAATGTCTTTAAAACTTGCTGCCAAGTAAGACTCTACTTCAAAGAATCCTTGGATGCAAAGTTGACTACGATCTGATGTTAATGTATGTCGCTCGAAGAACTACCAACGTTATGATCTGCTCTTTGTGTATCCAGCAAATCGCAGGGGTAAATAAGACAACCCGTCGTAAACCTCTCTTAGCTTCTTCAGAAAAGGAATGTGAACCCGAGTTTCCCCCAGAAGAAACGTGTGTCCAATCACATTGTGTGATTCTTCCACTGCCCTGAGAGAAGATGGCATAGGAACTGCACCATCGCCTGCATTCCTGCATGCCAGTCCAAGGAGGAGAAACTACCTCCCAGCAGCTCCAGAGAGTAGTTTTTTTTTTAAATCTCTTTAGCCACGAAACTTCGCCTAATCCATGATGTTTTCCTTTTGTTTGTGGTGCTAAAAGCTAAACTAAATGCTAATGCAAACAGGCCTCTAAACCTTGAGGCTAGTTTATTTGTTCTGTATTGTGTTATGACAAATTTTATTCCCAATGAGTGGTTTGAACATACATCGGCCATAACGAGCACCCAGCGCTCATATGCACATCAATAGATGTATTACGGGTATTTCAAGCACATGTAAAATTTAAATAGGTTGTGAAATAAGCCATTTTCCTTTGTTAGCTAAAACTGCCAACGCTAGCACCAGGAAGGTGAAATATTTGCATTCATCTCGTCACCATCTTGTGAGAGTCCACAGACGGTCTTCTTTGCCATTTTAGTAGTCCATTACTCCATATGATGGCCAGTTAAAACATTAAGAACCAATGTTCACAAAAGGTTATTGATGTCCAATTCAGCAAATCATTCTCCAAAATATTTTGTTAAACTAATGCTTTACTTACCCTTCTGATTTTCATTGAAACTCGTTATTTGAACACATACCAATTGTTCCCCAATTAGTTTTTAAACTAATATGACCTCATTTCCAACTTCCTCAAAATAAACCTTGGTGCTCAAACAAATAACACTAAACTGTCATATCATAGAACCATTTTTATTGGTCCCCTATAGTTTGATTTGTTTCTTTATTACTTCATTTTACTTGATAGTTTTAGTTAATGTTTACCAACCTATTTAGAGAGTTATTGACTGAAATATGTTTGACTTGGAGTTTAATTGTGTCTGTTTATTAATTCTTATATTTTGGAGAGAAGTGGTTGTGAGTTTATTTCATATGTGTGCAGAGTTTGCCGTTTTGAGGATACCATTGCTCGAATCACTCTTCACCTTTTGTTCTAATATCACCGCCATAATGGGCTGGTATTCACAGGACAATACTTGCCCGACCAAAAGTTATTTAATATCAAATAACTTAAACATATTATTGCACAACAAAAATATGCATATATGAGGCTAGCACATCACTTAGTTTTGCCTTTTATTTACATTTTATACAAAGTCCCAATTTTATTTTTTGGTATTCTAGGTATTACTGAAGTTATGAATGAACCTTAATACAAAAAGTTGAGACTAAATGTTATACTTACCATCGTTTCCCTGGCTTTTATTTTCGGCTTGGGAGCCTTCGGCAAATGGAGTTCCTAAGTGGCACAAAACAAAAAAGGGCGTTTTTTTTGTTAAACATTTCTTTTGTTTTATAAAAGAACAGCCCAAGTCATTAATGTATTGCTTTGAAAAAAAAAAAAAAAAAAAAAAAGGTATTCCTTCCGCCTCTCTGCTTGGCCGGACGCTTTGTCGTCTTGTTCTCCATTTGCTTGCATTATTTTACTCTCAACTTATCTTTCAGCCAAAAAGCATAACCAGGACATTTCCGGGATTAAAAGGACTAATGTCCCAGCAGGATCTCGAAAAACTCATTGTTCATGTGTTTATGTTCAGTCAACCTGATTATTGCAACAGTGTCTTCAGAGGTCTGCCTAAAAAGTCTCACAGCTGCAGCTGACCCAGAATGCTGTTGCTCCACTGATCAAGAACAAGCTTCCAGAAAACTGGAAAAATGCTGAATCCCTGAATTAATCTGAACCAAGGTTAAAAACTTATTTGTTTAGAGTTGCCTTTAACTGTTTAATCTAAACTATTAACGGAAACATTAATTTTAGTCTGTTATCCAGCTTTTTGTTTGCTTTGCTTTATCTTGCCACTGCAATGTACTTTTAACATCATATAAAGCATTTTGAATGGTCTTGTTGCTGGAATGTGCTATACAAATAAACTTGCCTTGCCTTAATGCAATACTTTGTGAATAAATGTTAAACTTACTTGAGGTTTCTTCTGTCGTTTTCTTTAAGCCCCCAACAAATGTAGCTGCCAAGTGGCAAAAAACAAAAAGGGCTGTTAAGTTTCTTTTCTTATCTTTTATAAGAGAGCAGCCTATGTCATTAATTAACTCATTTGGACTTTTATTCAGTCTGATGTATAGAATTCGAGTCTCGGAGTATGCACTTTTATCCTTAAAATAGAATAAAGGTTCAGGCCTCAGCATGAATTGTAACCATTTGCAGAAATGCTGCCCTTACAGCAGCAGACAGACTGGTCTAAGGGTCTGTAATTCTATCAAATGCCCATCAAAGTCTGGATGAGGAGTGACTGAGGCGTGTGGAGAGAATGAGAATGCCAATGTTGATTATGTGATAGACAGGGCAGCAGAGATATCAGCGTTCTTATTGGCCTTTCAGCAGGATCCACAGGGCCTCTGTGGAGAGCTAATTGATTCCAGTCAGGGCTTAATGGTTAGAGGGGGGTAAACGCCATCAGAGGCCACAGACCTTCTGCACATCTCACTGGACTGGAACACCCTACACGCAATGCTGACTTACTGACTGTAATTAGAGGCCATAACCTTCACATACTCCTCTGGGCAGCTGCCGTTATGGTTATTGTCGTCATAAGAAACCGAACATTTCAAGAATCAAAACATGGAGGTGGTGGAAAGGGGAAAAAAAACTCACTCTTTATCTCATCTATATCCTCATCATCTGAATCTGAGGAAAAACAGAACAAAAATGCAACTGTAAGCTGTAAACAAGCATAGCACACTTTTAAACAAATTACAAACTAGGAGTAAATAACAGAACTCTAAATGAGGAAGGAATCCCATTAACAGCGAGTCTGGAGCCGTAAGCGAGAGTCATCACATAGAATTATGCACCTTCTGTTCTTCACTTTGTTTAAACAAGTAGGAACGTGGAGATGGATGAGGATAAAAAGCTGTGGGAAAAGTTGCCCTATTTTTTTAAACACGCAAACTGCATTGTGAACCTACCTCATCACTCCAGTTTATTCAGTTAATATATTTTTTTAAAATAGCAACCAAGGTTTACTGAAGTCAAAACAAGAACAAAACCGTGAACAATAAAAGCCAAGGGAAGGTTTCTGGGACTTCAGATGTACAACTGTGATTCTGGGATTTGAGTAGAATTCAATACAATAAATATTAATTTGTCATCTGATCAATTCATGCCACCATTATCAGTCCTTCAGAAAATTTAAAACTTAAAATTCATGCTTAGCTTTTTCCATTTTAAGCTCTGAACAAAGTAAATGCACAGCATCTTATTGAACACTGAGTTTCTAACGATGATACATTAGATGTGCAGTGGACTGCAAGACTGATCATTGATCATTCCCGTTAATTTTTCCATTTTGTCTCATTAAAGCCATAACCCTCAATATATTTTATAGGGATTTTATGCAATAAGTGTCATGTGCTTTTGTATTCTGTCCCCTGACTCATTAAATAAGTCATAAAATGCGTTTTACTGATCATTAGATCTGATGTGCCCTTAGGAGGTGGCTGAAACAGGGTCAATTACATACATATGGTGGTAAGAATATCTTTCATCTAGTCATACTTAGATGAGTATTAGCTGACATAATCCAGCAATTACACAAAATGATCAGTTTGCTTTGAATAACAAGTGATTATTAACAATAATGACAGACAATGAATGCCTGTGTACAAGAAAACCCCTGCTTTCAAAACAACAAAACTGTATTGGGTGTAGTTTAATATTGGTTTACTGATGTAAATGCTTAGTCTAAAAAAAAAAACTGAAATTTTAATCTCCAAATTGATGTGATCTGAAAAATAGTTGCTATTAACTCTGGAAATTTTGAAATGCTTCCTCTTTTTTTTTTAAATGTTTTTGTTCTGAGCTTCAAAGAGATGTGTGCAATGCATACCATCAGCTGATCCTTCAAACTCTTCTGAATTAACTGCAAAACAAGAGAGAAATTAGTTGGAAAGCCTACATTGAATGTACAGTTCATTACAATAGTGTTTATGGTCTTGTAGAAGCATTCCCAACCAACTAGGATTTTTGGGGGGGGCTTTTATGTGATAGATCAGCACGAAAAACAGCATAAATAGTAAAGTGGAAGAAGGATGCACTGGTTTCACAGTTTTTTGTTTTGTTTTGTTTTTCATTTTACAAATCTGAAAAATGAGCCTTGCATTTGTATTCATCTCCTGCCTGAGCAAATACTTTGTAGAACCAACTTTCAGTGCAATTTATAGCAGCAAGTCTTTTGAGTATTCTACCAACTTTGCACATCTGAAGACTGAAATTGTTGTGCATTCTTGTATGCAAAAAAATAAAAGAAAATGTGGATTTAGCTTGTATTTAGCTCTATCCACATTTCCATCAACTGACCAGCATCTTTGACCCTGCTGAAGAAAAGAGGCTCACATCAGGATCCTGCCACTACTATTTTGTACCATAGGAGCGGTGTGTTCAAGGCGATGTGCAGTTATAGTTTTCCGCTACACCTAGCATTCAGCATGCTGACCAAAAAGTTTCATTTGGGTCCAATATGACAAGAGTACCTTGTTCCACATGTTTGCCATGTTCCCTACATGGCTTGTGACAAACTGCAAATAGGACTTCTTATGGCTTTCTTCATGTCCATCTTCCAAATAGTATGCACTCAATAAATCTGGTCTAACAGCTGACCAGTCAGCAGATTCAACCCATAGAGCAATGGATCTTTGCAGCCCCTCAAGGGCTATAATGAGCTCCTTGGCTGCTTTTCAGATTTTTGCTCTCCTTGCATGGAATGTCAACTTTGGCGGGTGATCATGTCATGGTACATAAACAAGGTAGGTGGAAGGTAAATGGGTGCCCTAGGTTTTATTTAGGGATGAGAGTATAAAGGGGATTAAACACAAATGCAGGCCACAATTAATTTGTAAAATAAAAAGTAAACGTTTGCTTTAAAAATCATATATTTCTTAATGTTGATTTACCAATTAAAATCCCAAAGACATTAAAATGTGTGGTTGTAATGTGAAAAGCGGTACAAACACTTTTGCAAGGTATTGCACAACTACACTTGTACTTGTTTTTGACCACTTAGACAATCTGCTTTTTTAACCCTCGTTTTCTTTATGCAAGACCCATGGGTTATTGCCAGTTTCATTGTTCATGTTTTTCTTTCGATGTTCTTTCACTGTTAGGGTGAACAAGTTCTGTCACTGTATGCTCTCTTTTAGGCGATTGTGAAATCAAGCAGTAGATGCATGTGGTAATCTTGTTGCACACAACACAAGACAGCGAATGCATGTCGGTAGTTGAAGAAAACAGTCTGGCACATGGATGCCTGAGCCCCTATTAGATTTTTATCAACTGAAAGCATATCAGAGATGAGAACATACCAGTGGCAGCTGGCAGCAGTAGCAGCACACACAGAAACAGCAATCGCATCATCTTCAAATGCTGCAGGGAGGAACAAGGAAAAGAAAAAAAAAAAAATACAAACCCAAGTTAAAAATATCTGCTATTAATATGCAGTCATTGATGTGAGTGAAATCTTGGGGTTCTTGTGTGAAGACAGGTGGTGTTGAAAAGCAGAAACTATTATTAAGGCCCCGCTGCTACTTCTGAGTTTCGAGCAGTGCAACGTTGGGTGTTCGTGGAAAACTACCAACCAGCAAACCAACCCTAATTTAACGGGTTAAAAAAAAAAAAAAAACCATGCATACAAATCGAGATTGTAATCTGAGACCTTCGATGGTTAAGAGGGTCAGACTGACTTATCTTATTTCCCACTATGATCAGCAGAAAAAGAAAAACAGTACAAGCGCTTCTGTCACAGTAAGCTAGTAGCAACTGCCTGCTCAACATTTTCTCCTCTTATCAAAGCCAGAGTGCCATACCTGTTGTATAATGTTTCCATGAAGGTCTAGGAGGCTGACTAAATAAATCAGCATGTTATTTGTTGAATCCTGCTCACTATGAATAAGCAGTTAAAGAATATCGAGTTCGGAAATTAACTTTAACCTGTCCGATATTTAAGATTCATTACCAAATGCTTTTTAATAGACTCACTGTTATGACCTTATTGTGCGTGAGTGTAAATTCTTTTCTTATGGAAAACGAATCTCGCAATTTCCTCGTGCCAAAATGCCCCAAAACAGACCATTCCTCACTTCCCCATTACAAGCGCATAGATGCAAAACACAGATGTTCACAGCCAGCTGAACAAAAGCCCCTGCTTTTTTTTTTTCTTTAAACACAATATAGATGTTGATATTTTTAAAATGGGAAAATAATGAAAATGACCTCTCCTCCAGTTTAGGTCTGGAATGAAGCTTCCTTGTTCTGATTAAACCGCTAAGACAGACTGTGTCAGGAACCAGAAGTCATTGGCTCATGCTGGGTTATACAAAAAAACAAAGCATTAACTCTCCTGTTGAGCTTTCTGCCACATGTGCCACTACTGACACATCATTGTTTGTAATTAACATTGTGTCCTTGTTTCCTCAGTTGTTAATCACCATGAGGAAACGTCTTAAGTGAGAGACAAGAGCAAACCCCAAGCCACCTACTAACACTGCCACACAGAAAGAAGAGACCCTCGGCCATAAGAAATTAAGGAATGTTGTTAAGGTTGCAGGTTTATGGAATGTCCATCTATGATCTAATCACTAAAACCAATGCAATACACATTCATCATGTCCATGTATAACATTAGTGTCTAAGGTGTAATCGATAAAATAAAGATCAGCTTCCACTAGGCATGGACAGGTAAGTGATATCAAAGTTTACCACAGTTTTAAAAAGGTCCTGGTTTACTAACCACTAGAAGTTTGATTCATTAATGAATGAATGAATATCAGTTAGATTACATTTAGCTATTTGGTTGTTTTGATATTTGTATAATACATTGAAACTACAGTACTTTTACTCAGGATTATCACACCTTGACAATCTCATACTGGTTTTGCCTAGCATCCACTATGCAGGGCTTCACAGACACGGGTACAAACCAATTGTCAAGATTATCTTCCTACTAAAAATAGGCACACAGCATCAAGAACTGTTTTGCTTGATTATATTGCGGGGAAGATGTTAATCACACTGCCGTGGCTGATTAGAGAGGGAGTGCTGTATGTGGGCTGCTCGGGCCTCTTGAATAGCTGGAGTAAATCTCCAAAACACAACCAACCTAAGAAGCTGCAAATAAAAGCCCCTTCTGTATCCAATTTGCTTTTCAGAGTCGCTTTAGGTGAAATAATAAACTGATCCAATTTGCAAATATTCATCTACCCAGTCCACTGCCCCCACATCCAAATGGCTCCTGACGCCTGTATTATTCTTCAAATTGGGTAATATATTCGTGTACGTTTGAATTTGCTCTTTCATACCAACACCCAATTTGCAACATATAATAACCAGCAGCACGCTCACAAAGCAGATATGCCAGCTGCCTTCCGGCTGGAGGATCATAAACAGTAAATGAAGAAATCAACAAATCACGAAACTGTAGTGCCTCACTGCAGGACAGGAATACACAGTTCAGTGCATCCATTAATATAGCATTAAAATAGGCTCCCACATCAGTCTGGTAATGTTAGACAAAAAAAACACCTAAATCCAACTCAGAAGGGTTCACTTTAAACAAAAACATTCCAATCAAATCTACTGAAAAGTTCACACAGCGGTCAACAACAGGTCACCTTAGCAGGCTTACAGGCCATTTCTCTCTTATCTGCTTGCATAGATAACAAGCACCTAGTTACAGACTGGACTGGCATTGTTGACAGCAGTCACAAACGTCTGAACAGATCAGTATTACATTGGTCGAGAGGATTTACTGGGAAACAAATGTGAGTAAAAAAGATGGAGAGATGAGAGAAGATGTGAATACATGTCAAAGCTAAAAGTCACCTCCAAAAAGAATGAGCAACAACAATCAGGAGTGCCATTAGAAGGCAAAAGAGGCGTCCCAAATCATTTGTTATTCATTGGTGTTCAGCTTTTTAGAAGTGGATGCTTCTGGTTCATTGATGAAAGAAATGTTTACTTAATTCTGCAAACCCCAACAGCTGCTGTTTATCACAGCAAGCGTAATGCAAATGCAATTCTTCTATAACAGACTCCACCAGAGCAACTGCAACTGCAAAGTGACAAGAAAACTAATGTAAGAAATCTTAAAGTAATTTATAAACTTGCCATAGCTCAGTGAGTGCTGTGCATTACACCAAGGGGTCCAACCAGCTGAAGAACTGTAGGGTTTGTGAGTGAGTTTTTGGTGCACCGGGGCGGTACAAGAAGTAGTGAAATAACTAAGAGGATATGAGTGCACGTCTAACAATGAAACAGTGACGTCTTTAAAACACATTTCCTGTGTTCCCCACCAATACCTTTGAATTGGTGTAAAAATTTATTTAAAGCCAATAACTGATAAGTGTTTAACATTCCTGCTAAATACAGGTATTTCCAAGCCCATCTGTGACCAAAAAAAATAACAAACGGCATACAGGACTCCAGTCACGTAACGCTTTTCTTTTACTTCTTTATCTGATGAGGACAAAACCACTCTTTATTTTGTTAACACTATCAACTGAATGGTGCCAGTCACACTGAGGAATTGTAAAAGACTCATTTATCTCAAAATCCAGCCACATCAAAGCAGGAACAAAGTATTTTTTTTTTCTGCCAACAAAAGACATAATACCTCTGCTCCACCTTTGTCAAACTCTGGGGAAAGCAGTGAAGGTAGAAAAAAAAGACGTATGCACACAGAAGTATTTCATAGACCACATTGGATGTCATGGCAATCACAGACATACGGGAAGTCCAAAATGAGGTGCCAAAATAAAAAAAGGGTCTTTAATATGAAGAAATCAGTATGTTTTTGCAGCTGTTGTTTAAGACAGACGCCTAAGCGTAGAAATATACAAGTAGTACACAGATACAGAAAATTACAAACATAACCAAACACAAAGAAGTCCATTTCTAGATTTTCTTCATCATAATGTCACACCACCTTCAAATAACCTACTCTTTCAAAGTACAAAAAAGTTCTGGAGCAAAAAAAAAGTTTTTTCTGCTAGTAAGAATGAAGCTTTTCTATTATATTTGTTTCCTCATTTGAGCCCTGAGAAGCGACGTTCTCACTTACCGCTGCTCGCCTGTAGCTCTGATGACTCACAGCAAAGTCCTTAAACAGGATATGCTCTCTTGCTGCCGAGTGGGCCAAGTCAGGCAGGCAGAAAAACTTTTTTCTTACCCACGACAGGGACTTTACTGCCACCTCATTTAGAGCAGAACATGTCCCTTCAGTTTTCTGTGAAAATACCTCTGCTTCTATAATAACTATCTAGGCCACTGACTGCTTTCAAGTGAATTTTCTTGAAAACAGAGCAGATGCTGCTCAAAAAAAGGAAATATAAAAATATATATCAAATGCGAAGAAGTAAACAGTTACACAGCGAGTTAGATTTTCCAACATCTTACACTGCTTCCTGATGAGGATTCTGATAACATGGCAGCCAAATATTGCTCCCTGAGTTGATTGACAGGCTCATAGCACAGGTGTGCAAACAGGCTATTCCTGCCAACTTTCCCCTTCTCACTTCGTCTTGTTCCATGCCTTATCTATAAGTGTTTTCGACAGAGTCCAACTGATCTTCACCAAAAATCTTTGTATAAACATGTGTATGCTCTGTGACAGCTGGCTTGTGAGAGATAGCCTACTAAAAGTTAATATTACTGCTCCAGTGGTGCTCTGCCAAAGAGGCTTTTCTTTGCAGGTGCAGGGCTTTAATTACCCCAGGATCCAAAGGTCACATTTTGCACAAACACCCAGGTAATGGATAAGCCAGACAAGTTTTGCAGCGTGTTGGTCTTTGCTTCGCTTCCATTCCTCCTGCACTGGTGTCTACACAGACGACTGTTATTTCACCAAAGAATAAATCACACGTAGACCTGATTTACAAAACTCTTTGCACTGCTGAAACCAGCTTCGATTAAGAATTAGTCTTCTTCTGAGGAATTTCTCTGCATCACCACACAAGCACCCAGTTTGACTTCATATAACAAAAACATTCTGATAACTACATAAAATAATATAAAACTGTAATACTGTAGATAAACCCTCACATTGAAAATCTTGGCGGAAGTGTTTACTTACATTCAAGTAAGCTGTTGTTGAGAGTTGCTTCAGTACACTGCTGCTATGTTGCTTCTGCTCTCCAGAGCTCCTTGCAATCATAACATATGCCAGTGTGCAAGCTCTCTTTAACTCAGGTGTACTCACTTTAAGGAAACCTTTCATGATTGGCTGCTAAGCTTTTGAAATTTGACACCACCCCTCCACCCTTATCTGCTTTACAAGTTAACATATGCTTACAGGGCTTACTGCGCAACTCTGTCTCTGGTTTCTACAAATAGATATACAACAATTGTGTTAGGGAGAGCATGTCATTTGCATTTAGAAAGTCATCTGCTGCAGTCAGATCAGCTCATCTTGTTTATGGTTTTATTGTTTGCACCTATTCACATTTCCTGCAGTTGCAACTAGGATTATTTCCAACTGCTATATTGAATTAAATGTGTGTCTGACCATCTCTCTGTTAATTTAATGATAATACCCTCTCTGAGGATACCAAGGTACCCTATAGTGATGTGTTTTTAAAATCACCCTAGGGAGAAGTCCTATTTTTAAATAGACTCAAACCTCAGACTTTTTAGAACAAGTGGCCCTTTTTGGTTTTTTTTAATATGACCTTGTTGACAGACATTTCAAAACAGTACAACAGAATTTGGGCTTTTTGGTGTCATGTCATTAAAAAATAACAATCCATTGGAAATATTTGATTTGTTGAAGGATACAACTTTTTTTGTGCTTTCTGTTTTTGTCAAAATCTTATATTTAAGAGTTTCAAGTCATTTTAGCCATTGTGCTAATAAGTTACCATAAGAGCTACTCTGGTGTCGGAATTTCAAGCAGGAAAGTCTCCTACCAACCAAAACTTCAAAATCCATCATGACTACTTAGTGTATAAAACTTGTAGGAAAGTATTAAATGCAGCCTAACTAGTATTACATGTTAGTAATACTAGTTAGGCTGGTCACTAACTACTATGCAAATAGCAAAGAGGAAATTCCACTGCTATTTGAATTTGGAGATCCAAGGTCCAACTTCAGAGTTATGGAGCGGACCCTAATACTGTCACCTCACTAGTTTCAAACTGAAAATTCGGATGAAGAGCAAAACATCTTCAACTACAAGAGCTTAAATCCAGTTGTTTTGTTTTTTAACCTTTTTTGGTTTATCTTGTCCTGGATGACTGAGATCATTCACCAGCATATGTCCCTTAGCAGATTTTATCAGTTTGTTTAGTCACCTTTAAATCTTTTTCAATCATCAAAATTCCAGATAAATAACCAAAGTACAAAAAAAAAATTAAATAACTGTTTAAGGGTCAGTCAGTCAGTCAGTCATTTTCTACTGCTTATTCCATAGTGGGTCGCCGGGGAGCTGGTGCCTATCTCCAGCAGTCTATGGGCGGGAGGCGGGGTAGAAGAGTAAGGGTATTAAGAGAAAAAAAAACTATCCAAACTATACTGCCTCTATGTTAAAAGTAATTAGTCACTAAACCAAATAAAGGGTTGTGTCACCCTTGGGACAACAACTGCTATCAAGCTTTGTGATAACAGGCAATGACTCCTTAACATCGCTGTGAGGGAATTGTATCCTACTCTTCTTCACAGAATTGTTTTAATTCAGCCGCAATGGAGGCCAACGGAGTCAGTATCTGCCTCAAGTGAAGGCGTTTAATGTCTAGGTGTCTTGCTCTCAAGTGATGGTCGGATGGATCAGGGCTTCGTCTGGTGTGACGAGGGCCCTGCTTTGGTTTGTTGTGGTGAAAAAGAGCTGAGCCAAAAAGTAAAAGTTCTAGATTTACTGGCCTGTCTGACTTCTGACCGTCACCTAAGGTCAAGAGATATGGATCATGACCGAAAGACCGAGGTCCCCCATACAAGCAACCAAAATTAACTGAAGACTCAGCCTTAGAGATAGGGTGAGAAGCTCTGCTAACCAGGGGGAGCGCAAAGTAGATCTGCTGCCTTTCTGCACCGAAAGGAGCAAACTGAGGTGGTTTGGACATCTGATCAGGACCCCCCCTGGGCACTTCCCCCCAGGGGGGGTCCTGATCAGATGTCCAAACCATCCTCAGATGGATGGATGGATGTTTTTTAAGTATTGCCGACTTGTTCAAGGTCATACCAGAGCATCACAATTTGATTTAAGTCTGGACTTTGTGCAGACCACTGCAAAACCTTGATTTTAGTTTATTTGAGCCATTCAAAGGTGGACTTGTTGGTGTGCTTTGGATAACTGTTTTGCTCCATAACCTAAGAGTACTCATTAACAGGTAGTTGAACATTCTCCTTTAGGATTTTCTGCTAGAGAGCGGTGTTGTTATTAATGGCTCCATTCATCCATATCCTGAACCAGCAAAGCAGCCCAAGACCATAATACTACAACCCACACATTTGACTGTCAGTGTGACTGTCTTTTTCTGAAATGCTGTGCTAGTTTTACGTCAGATTTAAGGAATGTACATTCTTCCAAAAGTTCTGCTTTTGTCTTTTCAGTCCACCGAATTATTTCCCAGGGGTCTTGGGGATCATCAAAATATTTTTTAACGAATGCAAAATTGACCTTCATGTTTCTTTTAGTCATCATTGTCTTGCGGGAGTCCCATAGTCTAAGAGTTGGCTCCATAGCCTTGCCCAGACTTGTAGATTCCAGTGACGTTTTTTCTCATCTGATCTTGACTTTCTTTAGTTCAAGGCATGACCCCCCCATGACCCACTATGGAATAAGCGTTATAAAAGATGAATGAATGAATGAATGAATGAAGTTCTCAACATATTTTCTATTGCAGTTATTTTCCTTTCAGTATGCTAAATCAATATGCTTCAACAAATGTACAATAATGTGCAAACGTTTTAGGCAGGTGTGAAAAAATTCTGTAAACAAAGAATGCTTTCAAAAATGGAAGTGTTCACATATTTTCATCAATCATCAAAATGCAAAAGAGAAATCTAAATCAAATCAATATTTGGTATGACCACCCTTTGCCTTCAATACAGCATCAATTCTTCTAGGTATACTTGCACACTGTTTTTGAAGGAACTCGGCTGGTAGGTTTCAAACATCTTTGGAGAACTAACCACAGATCTTCTGTGGATGTAGGCTTTTTCACATCCTTCTGTCTCTTCATATAATCCCAGACACACACGATGATGTTGAGATCAGGGCTCTGTGGGGGCTCTGTTGGGGCCATAACATCACTCTTAATGGCTTTGGCTGTATGTTTGGGTTAGCATTTTGTAAACTGATAAAAATAATCATTTATATTTCTGAAAGCACAGCTGCCTAAAACTTTTGCACACTACTGTATGTTTTTGATTGTTGGTGCTTATCATCTCCACATTACAGTAAGTTTACTCATATTTGCAGTACTTTGCAAATCATTTATTGGATCATAGGTTTATGTATGGTGGGTAGCTTGACTTCACTGATAGTGCCTGTTGTTGCCTAACTGGAACCAACTATTACAAATCTGATGAAATGTCAATACAGTTGTGATAAAAAACTTGACTAAAACATGTTGTATTTTTACAAAATCTACACATTTTTCCAGAAAAACATTTTTCCTTTGATTTATTTATGTCTGAAATAACATGCAATAACGTACAGCAATTCATTAGGCAATAAAGAAAAATATCCCCTAAATGGATTTTCTTAGATTAAGTAAAACTCATAAACCTGAGAAAAGATTTTTCCATCTTCTTTCATTTACACTTCACCTTCAAAAGTTCCCAATCAAAGAGTCTTGACTGCAGAAAACGTCTCTACTCTTTAAAAAAGACTGCCAATCACAAGGAAACAGTTAACTGTACCTAATTTAAAGCTTTTCAAGCCTTAAATGTCTCTATTCTGTCACAGATTAATTTAGCCACAGCAAATTTGAACAGTCTCTACTGTCTTCTCAGTGCAGACAGGAAATCTGGACTTGAGTTAAAGATAAATTCCCTGAGTCTACCTCACAGCCGAAAGGGAATTTGCCACTTTGTAACAATGTGCACCGGTTTTTAAAGTACATTAGTGTATGGAAATAATCAATACAATAATCAATCTGCCAGTCTATGAAAATCCTGTCTGAAAGATTAATTCTTTCCACCTGCAACGAGTGATCTTTATCACAGTTTTAAAACAGCAATGATACATTTCTTAGAATTAACACATAATTAAATAGTACAGTTATTATTAGTTAGATTATGAATCAGATATTAGATATATTATTAATCCCATCAAAAAGCTATTGGTTCTGTTTCAGTTTGTTTGATGTGGTGAACGAGGTGGTTCCTCACTTTGGATTGGAACCGGTTTGGATGAGAAGAATAAAATGCTCTGAAAGAGGGTCACAAAGTAAGGTGTGGAGGACAAACAAAAGAAAATGTCATACAAACATTAGACGGATGTAACAAAGAGTATGATGCAAACAAAAACTGCATCCAACTCTCAATAGGATCATCACGCCTTGGTTCTGAATTGGCCAAGCTGCGCTGTTAAAAGGTGGATTCAACATTTTTTGTCCTACCACAATCTTTAGACAAAAAGAGAGCTCCTGAATGTAAACAATCCATCAATGTAGATAAAATTCTATTACAAGGCTCAAGCTGTTTAAAGTTTGTTTGTAATCATAATATTGAATAAAAAGGCATTTTCATTTTCAGAGTGTAACACATTAATCACTATTAAAGCAGCAGATCTTCGATTATTTAAAAAGCATTCTAAATTTGCAAAATCAGATCATTTATTTCTGACGTACTTTGACATATAATGACAGACTCTCCAAGCATAACACTTCAGGGTCAAAAAAATTTTGCTGTCTTGAAGATTCAGAACCTTTCCAGTGTGGTATAAGAGGTTGCTTTGGCAAAAAACAATCAACAATGAAAGTATTTGGAAGGGCCTTGAAGGTTTTGCTGTAAAGCATGAGGCTGGTATTGCCATCTCTGGGTGGCAGTTTGCACAGTTTCTGTGAAAGTGCCAATTTGTGATCTATCCATTTTCAAAAAACCCATTCATCACCAGGCCAGAATGCAAACCACATCTGAAATGCTACAATATTCCTCTGATTGATCAGAATATTGATGTTTTTTGTTTGGTTGTTTTTTTTTTATCATAGTGCTTTTATAGGAAAATGAATCTTTAGAAGAAACTCATTTATGATTGTGTTAACTGTTCTGTTGGGGGGGTGGGAGAATCTTGATCCTTGAATTAATACCAAGGTATTCGGTCAAAGTCATGTAGTCAACCTACAATATTCTCCCAAAAAGTATTGGGTCACCCGTCCAAATCATTGAATCCAGGTGTTCCTACCACTTTCAGATGTAGTGGTGTAAAGCATGTTGCCACTAGACACTAGAGCAGTGGAGAACTATTCTCTTGTGAGACAAATCACGCTCCCCTGTCTGATAATCCACTGAATGAGTCAGGCTTTGCTAGGAGAACATTAAATTTATGACTGACTTTTGCCAACACTAATGTTTGCTGGGGGGTAGGATTATTGTCTTTGGTTGTTTTTCAAGGGTTGAGTTTGGCCATTTAGTTCCTTTCAGAGGAACTCCTAATGCCGAAGCATCCAAAATGCTTGGATAATTAAATACTCCAGAATCGGTGGTAAAAGTTTAGGGATAGACCTCCACATGCAAATTGACTGCACACCAGAGCACAAAGCAAGATTAATTAAAACATAAATATGTGATTTTGGTGTGGAGGAGCTTAACTGGTCTGCACAGAGCTCTGAACTCAACTTGATAGAACATCTTGGAGATAAATTACAGTGCAGATCCAATCCTTGTCCAACATCATTGCCTTTACAAATGCCCTCCTGGAAAAATATGCGGATATTCCTGTAAACTAACTTCCAGTAATAAAACAAAATTTGTGAAAAACTGTTACGTATGCTTCTTTCAAGCCACAAAAGTATTTTATCTGACTGACTTTTATAGCTCTAGATTGTTTTCAGATTTCACTGTTTTACAGTATTTCACATATGTTTTGATGCTATCCAATGCATTGAGTTAGGACAGATTTCCACAGAAAGCAGTGCCACTGTCATATTTAAACTGCTGTCTTAACTTCTCAAATGCAAAATCTTCTCTTTTTCATAGGGAGGTGCTCAAATTTCCAAGCCAAAATATGTATGGATACTTTATACAGATTAGTAATAAGACGGTCTTGGCTCACAATGGGTCTTGTACATGAACTACTTGGGTTTAATATTTACAACCTATACTATACCAACAAAACTAAAATGGCACCATATGTAGATGTTAGCCAGTTCTTAAGGTATTAAGAAAACCTGTTCAATTTGCACAACGCTTCAAGGATTGGGCCCATAGGCAATTAACAAGAGGCAGTTATTTAGTGTACAGCCAGTCCTCTCAGGGGCCCGTTTTTTTAACCCATCTCCTACCCATATGGGCTTCACATGTACATTATTTCTGGTATTAACCACAAGATATTGCCAGCCCCTTTGCGTATAAAGAAATATGAGCTATAGTGAAGAAATGGAGGGATTCCAAGGTTTTTGTATCTTTGCTCATCGTGTACACACACATGTAGATTTTCTAGTGTAATTGTTTGACAGACTTCTTTTCCTTTCAGCTTTCCGAATAATGACCTCTTGTGCTCAAGTTACACATATGACAGCTCCTTTTCATGCTGAAATGCAAAGAAGGCTGGATTTGCCTTGCCTCTTTTCAACAGTGCTGGTGTGTGTGAGCCAAGCTCTGCATGGTTGCATTTGCATTGGTGTTCACTGTGAAATTCATGAGAGCTTCTGTTCTAATGAGCACTGTCAGCTGTACAGTGTGAGTGGGACACAACAGGGTGCAATTGTACCCACTCCAGGTGTCCAAATGGAACAAAATATGCCAGACAAAATGGCTGGAGGGTATCCCAGTACATTACAATAAAGGATGGTAGAAATTTCTGAAGCTATATGCCAGACGTTTTTACAAGAATGCTATCAGGAGCTGTTGCAGAGTTTACTGTGGCTTGACTGTTACTTAAATTATTTAAATTCATAGATCTCTGAGTTATTTCTGGCCAGCCTTCTTTCCGCCTATTGACACGTGACACTTTCCGTTACAGAGATTTTGCCGTCACTAATAGTTGGCCTAATTTGACAGAAATTTGCATTTCTGTCTCCGACTGGAAAAATTGTGCATGTCGTGCAGATTTATCTGCTGATTCAGCCGATAGAAAATAACTTAAATGATATATTTCAAGTCATGTTTTTACCCTCTGGAAACAAAAGAAAATTACTTCCTCTTTTACTTAATCATCCAGTTATTTCGAGAGTTGTCCCAATTGTAAAGTATTTTAACTTCAATACACCTGCACTTAAAGTGCTTGCAAAAAAATGCATTTCTTCAATACGCCAATACAAAGTAGCACATATTTGTGCAGTCGAAGGAAATTTTGCATTGTCTGCGGAATCTTTTGATAATAGGAATCTGAAAACGGTTATTGTTCATTTGTATTCAGTCCCTTTAATTATAATATCCCTTAATACATTCCTGTGCAATCATGTGCCTTTTGAACTCACCTAATTAGTTAATACACCTGATTAGGTTATGAAACAATATCCTCAGCTTTGAACATCTCATGTAGTACTATTTATTTCAATCTAAAAACAAGAGTATGGCACAACTGCAAACCTACCAAGACATGGTTGTCCACCAAAACTGACCAGCATTATTCAGAGAAGCAGCCATGAGACCACTTGGTAGCTTTCAACTATAACCAATCTACCATTTTTTTATATGAGTGGCAAAGAAGAAAGCTACTGTTAAAAAAGTCAAATGAAATCCTATCCACATTTTGGTGCAAGCCTTGTAGAGCACACAACAAGCATGTGAAAGAACATGCTCTGATCATTCATGCAAATGTAACATGATGTGTGGCAAACTCTGCACATATTGCTGAGTATACCATCCTCTTGGTGAAATATGGTGGTGTCAGCATCACCTCACTTCATCTGTGGGGATGCTTTGTTGAACAGAGACAATGAGGCTGGTCTGAGTTGATGGGAAGTAGGGTGGAGCTTAATGCAAGGCAATCCTGGAAGACAACCTGTTAAAAATGCTAAAGACTTGAGTTTGTGGATGAGACTCATCTTTCAGCAGGATAATGGCCTGAGACATACAGCCAATGGAATAGTTCAGATCAAAGCACATTCATGTGTTAAAATGTCCCATTCAAAGTACAATCTTTAATCTAATTAAGCTCTGGCTAGAAATGAACATTTGTTTTTAGGCACTAGTTAACTTTATTTTTAAATAGTATGTTTACAGGAAATAGAGTGGAGAGAGCAGGGGATTGGAATGCAGCAAACATCAACAGGCTGGGATTCAATCCCGCAACAGCCTGTGTTGAGGACTGAGGCTTCCCTATATGGTTCCCGTGCTTAACCCCCTGCTCCACCAGCACCACAAACTAGAAGTGAACATTTCTGTTCATAGATGGTCTCTATCCAATCTTACTGAATATGCCTATTTTGCAAAGAAGACAGGGCAAACATTTCAGTCTTTAGACGTGCAAAGCTGGAAGAAGTGCAAAAACATGCAGCTGCAATGATAACAAACACATTAACTCAGGTGGACTGAATACAAATGCATAGTATATGATTCAACCTGTTTTAAAAAAAAAAGTCTGGACCTCGTACAACATCTTGATTCTACTTCACAATTATGCATTAGTTGATGTTGGCCTACCTGATGCAATCTTAGTAAAATATATTAAAATTTGCAGTTCAAACATGACAAAATGTAAAAAAGTTAAGGGATCTAAAAACTTTCGCAAGGCACCTTATCTCAAGCATATTCATGCCCGCCTTAGGCCCAAATAATGACACAGCTGGTGTCAAATCTGAGCAAAACAGGTGCCAATAAGATGACTCATTAAAATCTTTACAAAACAAACTCGTGCCTCGCTTGTACCTGGGACGAATGATTAATCAAAAAGTCCTCTGCCTTTGTATAACCATACACTGCTTGTTTGCTCAGTGTTTTAGTAAAACGATTGTGTAACACGCACACACTGACTCACTGCTGGCCATAGACTGGGGCGATACCGTGCGCTGAGTGATGATATGAGCAATAGAACTACCTACAGATCCCTGAGTGCACTCTGAGCCTCCCTGTTACCCTGAGGGAGAGAGCTGCACCCTTAACGACACCTGTGGCTGTGAGAGGAAAAGTAAGCATTACAGGTTCTGCTGGATCAGGTGACGAATACATACATGATAACTGTTCCTGGATAAATGGCCCCATTTATATGACAGCTCGTATTCTTTTTGCAGTTGTAGAGCGAGCTACCGAAGTTTTTTGTTTTACTTCCTTTCGTTTTTACTCGAAATGATTTTGCATGGCATCTCTTTGCATATTTGAAATCTGCCTGTTTTCCAAAGGATTGTCATGATTATATTGCTTGTCAAACTCAGTCAATAAGGCATCTATTTCTGATTGTACGTGTTTAATGAACATGTCATAAAACACTGAAAGTATATGTATATATCAACCATTTCTAATGTACTCGGGGCATTTTTTATCTCTTCTAAGACCATAAACTGTTAGCATATAACTCAGAAGCCAAGTGCTATTGCCTGCAGGTTTCTCCTGAAATCTCATTTATCTCTCACCATTTAATGACTATTGTTTCCATCTCACTCAGTCACTTACAAGAATTATGAGATCCTTGCATCCACAGCCAGTTTTATTAAACCCAATGTTGGCTACACGGATGTCTCTTTCCACACTTTCATTGTGTTTTTCTAATAAGGAAACTGTACTTAGATTTTGAACAATTGCACCAGCAAGTATATAACATTCAGTTAGGGAATAGGACATTTTGAACTGTGGAGTGGACAGGAAGGATCAACAAAACAAGTATTAAAACAGTTTTATTTTCTCCATCATCAACACAGGGTCACAATTTGTCATATAGCTTTAAATATAAACATACACTCCCACTAATATTTTGATTAATGTCTTAAAAAGTTACTGGTGACCTGTCCAGGGTTTACCCTGTCCATCACCCTTAGAACACTGGAGACAGGCAACATCTCCACTGTGACCCTGTACAAAAGAAGTGGGAATAGAAAATGGATGGATGGATTTCTTAGCAAGTTGTTCAGAAACTGTGTGATTTTCATAGCATTGAAACGGCTTTTCGCATCATTCTAGCTGGGTATTTGGGCACTCATAAAAGTCAGAGCTCATTTGAATTGCTTGGTCCTCTGAGTTCCCCTGCTTTTATGCATAGTCTGCAATTTTTTAACAGGGTTGAGGCCAGGGCCTTTTCATTCCAAAACCAGTTCTGAGGTGTGTTTGGGATCATTGTCCTTCTGGAACACCCAACCGTCACACTTTCAACTGTCTAGGTAAAAGGTGTCCAAAGTGAGGCATTTGGGCCATTAGTTGTCCTCGGAATGATTTTATGTAGGTTGCTGATGAATATTTTATTTTATTTTATTGTTTACTGACCCAAATTTTAGCTTTCATTTTAAATTAATAGTAAATAGAACCAGAAACATCCAGTAAATTATACTTGAAAGACTTGGGTGCATTCACACATGAAACCTGGCTAAATACAGCAAGCATTTTTAAAGCGGCTTGGCGATTATTGATGAGAGTAGACAAAAACATGGGACAACACCTCAGCCTTTCTTTTCATAGGGCAGATTTAGAGGTATGTTTTGAATAAAAATTTTACGTTTTATAAAACAATTTAGTGTTTAATTTTATTGTTAATCAGGTAAAAAAAAATAATAATAAAAAATCACAATAATATTTTTAAATTTGGGAAAAAAAGTGTCCCCTGCTAGTACATTCATCTTGAGGATTCTGGTCCCCAGGGCAAAATCTTTGGTCAGCACAGGTCTAGGTGTTTATTTGAATTAAGGTTGAAGAATTTGAAAGGCATCATTCTTCAGCCACTTTTTGCATTCCTCCAGTGGCACTGGCAATGGACCAGACCTTCAGAATGATGCCACCACCACCAGGTTTAACTGTTGGTCTTATCTTGACTCCTTCAAACACACCTCTTGTAATTTGGCCAAATCAATCACTGTTTCTTCTGACTATAAGACTTTATTGCAGATGATATTTGGCGTTTCTATATGGGCTGTTGCTGTATGCTGTTAATTTCAGTTGAGCTTGAAGTTGCAGCACGCACTCGTTCATTAGCACGCTCTGAATCCATGTTGACTTAGTCTGGACAATGACTCTGGTGTTCAACCACTTTCCAGCTCAAGATTGGATTCAGCATTGGTGGTTCCTGAGTTGTTCTTGAATGTCGTGACCCATTTTTTTCTGTCTGAGAGGGACAGTTTTGGTGAGATAGGTTGGAATTGATTGTTCCAACAGGACAATGATATTTAACCAGGTATTATTGAGTATATGTTGTAATTTTATTCTACATGTTTTATCTTAAACCTGTGTGGATTAGAGGCAATCTACAATAAAAAAAAAAGTTTTATGTTGAGTAATCATTCCCCTTAGAAAAGCATCAAATGTATTGTAAAAACATTGTGATATACATGCCGATGATGAGTGTAAATAAACCTCTGATTGGAATTGTATGATGATTGTGTGTGTGGGTTAATTTGTTAAGCAGTAAGGTGAGTTGTAACAGGAAAAGACACAGTCTAATTTGTGAGTGCTCTAAAATGGCAGGTAAACAGAATGTTTCATGCGCACTTAAAGGCAATTGGAAGGAGCCTTCATAAAAGAGGTGGGAATGTCTGAGGGATATGCGTCACAATTGTGTTATTTAGAGACTGCAATTCAGAACACAGAGCTGGACTCAGAGAGATGGGAAGAGCAGCAAGGTGCAGAGTCTCAGGCACGTTTATTGGTCCATTATCAGCGTTATATAACATGAAGTAATTTGACATTAAGAACTGTAAAAATCGAAGACAGAAGCCTAGCTGTTGTTCTAAATAGTTGGTAGGGTTGTTCTGAGTTTGAAAAACTCATCTTGATTTAAAATCATTTTCATTGTTGGTACAATGAAATGGAATTTCCACCTTTTGGTTTGCTTGACTATGGCTCCATTAGGTATTCTTAGACAAACATAAAGCCACAACTATTTAGCTTCCTTGTCCTTTTTGATATAGGTTTATTACATGATAAAATGCTAAACAGAACAAATGGCCCCTGTTTTTGGTTTAACACATTGAAATTGCTTTTGGGTACTCACATTATGCATCAGATACACGGAAACTCTAGGAAAAGTCATAAAACATTTTCTGAAATAAATGCAAATAAACTTCTGAAGAGAAATTGTTTCTCGTTTGACTCCACACTTGATTTTTGTTATTTTTCAAACCCATATAACTAAACAAATTGATCATGTCTGCCCTGCTATGAGAGGAACAAAAAGGATTGAATCGCACACAGAGAACAAAAGAAAACAAAAATATGTCTGCATTATCCTTCTAAACATGCTAAATTGTGTCTGTTACCCCTAATACTAAAGCTAATGCTCTGCTAATGCTAAAACAGTACCCACCATTAGTTATGCTGTGTTTACTACACAGCTCATTTAATTCATGCTGCATCCTGCCGTACCATGCAGGTAATATTTGTTTTAGTGGTACGCAAAGGTACGTGTGGGACTTAAAGGGGTTGCTAAATAGCACCAAAATTGCAATATTTTCTTTGTTGTTGCTGAACCGCTAATCCCAGATGTGAAATCATCATGCTGTCTGTCTGTTCGTTCGCTATGTTGTTAGTCCAGGAACGCTTTTGCCGCCATTTTAGTAGTTCATCACTCTATTCAAAATCAGTCATGGTGATATCTAGTTGACGCAACATTAAGGATCAGTTGTCCAAAAGGTTATAAATTCTAAAATAATATTTTGTTTTCCCTTCTGCTTTGAAATGTGAACTGGTTGTTTGAACACATACCATTTGCTCCTAACTAGTTTTAAAGCTTTTG
The DNA here is from genome assembly GCA_036173005.1 of Crenichthys baileyi. Lineage (NCBI taxonomy): Eukaryota > Metazoa > Chordata > Actinopteri > Cyprinodontiformes > Goodeidae > Crenichthys > Crenichthys baileyi. Next base: position 866,787 of record JAHHUM010002037.1, read on the forward strand.
GCCTCATTCCAATTTCTCAAAACAATCCTTTAACACACATATACATGCTGAACTGTTAAATCACTGCTTTGATTGATTGATTTCAGTTTTATTATTTTCTTTCCTTTTTTGTAGTTTATTAATTTTCCTTATGCTTCTCTAAGTAGATAAATGTTACTAGCCTAGTTAAATAGTTTGTTGACTGTAGCATTTTAACTTGAGGCTGATGTATTCTCTTGATTAATTCTTGTAAGTGGACAGAAGTAGTTTGTGTTTATTCTGTATATGTGTGTAGTGTTTGTTGTTTGAGAATGCCAGTGGCAAATTCACTCCTTCATCCATTCTTCTACAATACCTGACCTCACCAGGCAGGTATTCATGAAACAATAACTGACAGAGACTGAGAGCTGTTTGGCTATTATTTCCTGATTATCCGGTGGTGTCCCAACATGGTCATAAAACTACTAACTTTGTTAATAATTGCCGTTTGCACTATTTAGTAGTCATTCATAGCCAAACCAAACCTATTGATGCACACAACATTTTGTCACTGTCCTTGTGGATAAAACTTTCAGTGTAGATTATAATGGCAGTACAAACTGATCTCCCTCCATGCTGAAGTATTGCAGAAGTATTAACCTTGACCCTTTTTACATTTTGTCATTTTGTTGTATTGGCCTTGTACAGGCCTTGTTTGTTTTTCAACTTTACAGTAATGCAATATTTTGTGTTGGGCTATCAGATAAAATCACAGTAAAATAAATAGATTTTAATGACTGTAACATAATAAAATGTGAAAAAAATAAATAATTAAGAAAACTTTGCAGCACATGTGACCACAAAAAATAAGTTACTTCCAGCACTCGGGTATCCACCCAAGTCAGTATGTATGACCTGTGCTCTGCTAAAAAAAACTTTAAAAACAGACTTTCTGATTGGTGTTGAAGGTTAATGTTTGCCTAGCGAAAAGCCACAACCTACTGGAGAAAGTCAAGGAAAGTACTGTTTGCTGTAGGGGAGTTTATGTTACAATTATTGTGCAACAATAGGTTTGGTTTGGCTATAAATAACTATTAACAAGTGCCAAAGGCAATTATTAACAAAGTTAGTAATTTAACTCAAAATTGCCAAGTCGGGGCACTACATAATTATCAGGAAATAATAGCCAAACAGCTCCCAGTCTCTGTCAGTTATTGTTTCATGAAAACCTGCTCAGTGAGGTGGGGTATTATAAAACAATAGATAAAGGAATGAATTCATGCACTGGCATTCTCAAACAGCAACCCCTTCACACATATACAGAATAAACACACAACTTCTCTTTAATATGCAAGAATTTATTAACTAAATACTTCAAGATAAAATACTTTAAGTAACAAACTCCCGTCAGCCATGTCATGGCTGTTTTTCTAAATAGACAGCTTTACATGAATTGCATTTATATAGCTTTTTCCCCAGTCTTGTTGTTGACTCAGTGGACTCTAACTCTATATTAGCCACATTTAGACATTTACGCACTAGTTCATGCACCACTTCTTAAAATATTTACTCTCACAGAGGCTGTGGAGGGTGCTTTACTTAACATACACACTCTTACTCACCGTATCTGTGAAGTGGTTCAGCCATTTGCCTGAGGACACTTCAAAATGCAGAGAAGCTGGTACTGAACCTTGTGACCTTCTGATTATTAGACAATTCTCCTTCTGAGCCACAGCTGGCCTGCAGGATTGCTCTAAAATTCTGCTTTTCAAACACTCCTGGCAGACATCGTCAGACTTTGTCAAGTGTTTGACATTTAATTCATCTCAACAAATTTAACAATTTTAGGTTTTGTATGATAGAAGATACATCTCATGAAAAAGTAGCAATACCTCTTGGACATGTTCACATTTGCGATTCATATTTATGAAGTGGAAAGAAAAGAATATCTGGCTTTTAAAACTTTTTACAAATAAAAATCTTTATTCTCTCTGTGATACACAAACACCAACCTGCGCACAGTTTTGAAGATATGAGACAAGGTTTTATTAATTCGTATCAGATTAAAAAGGGCTGAACACAAAAACACTTTCAGATTTTTATTTTTGACAAATTGAAATCCATTAATCACTTTCATTTCTTTTCACAAGCATGTACTGATTTGTGTTGGCCTAACAAACAAAATCCGAATAAAATAAGAAATCCTAACAAAATGCATAGAAATTAGTTTTTTTAATGTGAGAAAATGTAAAAAATATTGAGGGGTGTGAATACTTAAGCAAAGATTTTCAAACTTATTTTGATAAAACAGGATTTTTCATTGTTTTTTTGGTTTTTGTTTTTGTTTTTTTGTCAGAGCTAAAATAATTAAATAAGTCCTAAAGGACCTTAAAGTATCCCAACCCTTTTTTTATGACAAGTGAACTTTAGGGCAGCCTTTTTCTTTCCTTCGATGCTCCCTTTGATGCTTTCAAAACTTGATGGGTGTGTAACTGTGTCCAAGAAAATCCATTGGTCATAAAGGCACACAAACCTCTTTATCGGCACTCATGGTGGACGTGTGTGACACAGTTAAAAATAAGCCATTAGGTGTAAAGAATGGCCTGAAGAGTCGTGAGACAGAATTGTGTCAAGTCACAGACATAGAGGAGGATAAAACTGTTATGCAGCTTTTAAAATGCAGGCTAAACTGAAAAATCTGAAATAAAAATGTTTTGCTCAGATAGATAAAAACAAAAGTATAAAAGGCAACGGTCATGTAATAATGATAAAGACTACCTTAAACTTATCAATCAACTGTATAAATATTATGAATTTAAAAAATTGTTTATCTTTTAATTCAGAGTGACTTTTGCAGCTAGTCACTGCAAGGGTTCTCCTCTACCTTGGAAGATCTTTTAGCTCCAGCAAATTATCTAGATAGATAGATAGATAGATAGATAGATAGATAGATAGATAGATAGATAGATAGATAGATAGATAGATAGATAGATAGATAGATAGATAGATAGATAGATAGATAGATAGATAGATAGATAGATAGATAGATAGATAGATAGATAGATAGATAGATAGATAGATAGATAGATAGCAAATTTAGAAGGTTATGTGAGCAGTTTCACTCTGTAACGTTTATCATTCTCCCTCTCTCCTATCAGCCGTTTCCTGTCCACTGAATAGCCATTATGTGTCCTGTGGCACAGCCTGCGTTACCACCTGTGGGGCTCCATTTATTTCGGGTCCCCCAAACCTCGCAGCTTGTGGAAAGATATGCTTTTGCAACCCCAGGGTTCATCCTGGATGGTGGCACCTGTGTCCCTTTGTCATTGTGTGACTGCACACACAATGTCAAATATTGGTGCAGTAAACATCCATCTGGGCTTATGAAGGATGCACTGTTGGTGACCCAAACACCCACTGGACACACTGTTATTGGATTTTTTTGTGGCTCTAAGAAATACAGCTGTGTGCTAATCCCACAGCAGACATGTATGCATGTATGGTTGCCATCAGTATCATTATATATAAGTTTGACAAATGCAGCCTCCACATTTAACCCTGTTTAGGATGTATAAAAAGCAAAAATAAAGTAAACCCTACAAAAAATGATGCCTGATTCAATTACATTTACGTAACAGGGTTTGTTATGGTTGCTATTAAATGTGGTGCCTGTCCTTTCTGAATACGTTTTTTTTTCTTCATTGAATAAATGTAAGGTTGGAAATGTGGGAGATTATGCTACTGCATATCGTTCTTAAAAATACAAACATTAACATTTGACTTATTTTACTTTTTACGCAAATAGGGCCAAGAAATGTGGTTCATACATAAATGGTGGTTTTTCTATGGTTTTGTGACACTAGTGGCCTTTATTTGCAGTACTCAGACAGGAAAATGGGCAGAGAGGGAAGCGGGTAAGACATGCAGCAAAGGTCCCATGGCCAGGAACCGAACCCCGTTGAGGACTACTAGCCTATGTATGGGGGGGCACACGCTCTACCTGAACACCACGTGTCATCTCAATAGTTTGTTTTTTGACAGAACTCAACCCTAAGCTATTAAATATATTGCATAATGAAACAAAAGCCTAAAAGACAAAAAATAATGGTACAATATGATAAGAAGAAGAAGAATATTTAAATTCATCATTACTAATCATCATAGCTAAGTAAATAAAATAAAAAATACAAGATTAATTTATCTTAGGCTTGCTAAACACCTTTACCAGACTGACCAATAAAGGTGGAGAATGATAATGAGAGATTTACATGGTTAACCCATGTAATGGACCAAGCAAGTAAGGCATGAAGACACTAATATACTTTTAAAGAAAGGTGGGTTTATATACCCCAAATTTAAAAAAAAAAATCAATGTACCAAAATCAAATGATGTCACAGGTACCTTAAAAGAGATCAAATGAACTGAACAAAGTTTAGCTTTAACTGCAACTTAACATAACTGTAAACTAACTGGTTAACAGTAAAAAACAGACCTACCCAACAAGGGAGAAAGGGGAATTTAAATACTGGCTGGGCAGACTATTATGGCACAAAGGAACAAAATAGTGAGAAATTACTTATCAAAATAAACCAAACAACACTAACAGCTTGCCAATAGTTACTAATAAACAAACATTGCATAACAAGAAAAACCATTTTAAAAAGATGAACATACAAAAGTTCACTAAATGTGTGTGTTACACATAGAAATAATGCATTTTAATGTATGTTTCTGAATATGAACACAATAACTAACATTATGTAATGTGTTACAATGGGGGTTAATGACCTTTACTATGTGGCTGCAGGTGTGGCCATCATCAATTTGCATTTAGACAGAACGTATCTCTGCCTAACTCAGTCAACTGAAACATCACATAATCCACGTCGTTCTGGCACTCCTAGAGGGAGAAGGAAAGGGCCCTTTAGCTCACCTGTACAGGATTTCTTTTAGGAACTGCACTCTCTCTCATACTGACATTAGCTTTAAATACTTTTTGTGAAACTGTTCCGGTACTAAGCAGAGGCCTCTCCAAAAGAAATGCTAATTAAACTCATCGTCTGTGTGCTAACCTGAAGTCTGCACCTACTGTTGACCTCAAACCATTAAGCAGAGAGAGGTCTCACAGACAAGAGCATTTTTCATTGCTTTTAAAGAGTTGAAAGAGTGTCTTGGAAGAAGTTATGCATCTGAGCACCCAGTCTCCTTCTCTGACCCAGCGGCTCGCTAAAAGATTTTGGGGGGGGGGGGTAATGGACCATTCAGACACTGTCATGGAAAGGTGGACTTTTCAATCTTTTACACGAGCTGTGCCAGTGACCTGAATCTTTATGGTGGTCTCCAGCGTGCACTCTTTCACCTCCATGGCAGATTATCCAGCTGTCTTCTTACCCCAGCAAGGCCCCACGTTATGCCTGGAGGAGTCCAGGATTCTGTTGAGAGCAATAATGTGCACCCCTGTTCTGCTGTGCGGGTGAATTAAATTAATATCCCCTACAATTGTAGTTGTGCTATTTGGAGTTCAGCATCATTGCACACCAAATGAAATATGAAGCGGCTGCAGATGCCTTCGCAAGCTGATAACGTTCCATCATAGTGAGATTGTTGAAACTGATTACAAAAATGAGGAACTAGACTGGAGAGATGTGCATACAAATCAGACATTTGTCTGTAGGTATTTAATGTAATGCTTATTTTTGTGTGTTTAGGACAGACTGAAAACCGGAGCATAACACAAATGGTGTACTGGGACTCAGTATTGATGTTGTAACCTTTCAGGTCCAATTGGGCCACTAGATGGTACTAATGCATCACTGGTCAACCCTAACCTTTACAATGTTTTAATGCCTTTCTGCCCCAGGTGACTGATGTATTTCTGCACAGCTGTCTGTGGCTTGAACAACAGATCTGCCTCTGTTCCCTTCTATTTTAGCTTACACAATAAAACAGGAGATGTACATCCAAGCATTTTGTGCATGGGTTCAAAAACTATGCTTTATCTATGGATATCATGTGAAGGCATGATACATCCCAACAAAGCTTCTTTATGTTATTTAGTGGGGAAATGTCACATTTCACAACGTTTTCTGAGGAAGGTGTTCAAAGATGCTGCCATGAATCCAGCCTATCAAACACTGAATTTGATTGAAGGGCTTCTGAATTTTATAGTTCTTGTAACTGCAACCTTCCACACAATTGCTCTCACAAGGAACAGAATGTATAGACTGTTTTGATAGCAGCACAACAAATTCAAAGCATGCAATCTAGCTTTACGTCAATGAAATGCATTCACTTTTCTTTTTCCTTGTTGAAAAATTCAAGCAACTTGTGTAATGACTTCAGAAACCTTCAACGCAATATATAGGTCCCCCTCAGCATAGAAGCTCTACAGTATATTTTGTGTGTGAATTATTCTCCCAGGTAAATTGAGTTGTGCGAACCTGCCATTCTGCCAAAACAACTTTACTTTGCATCAGAAAAATGGATGGATAACCATCCTGAGCCTTCAGTCAAAATAATTTATTTATAACCAAAGGGGGGAAAAAATCACATTCTAAGGAGAATCCAATGATTTTTATTCAGAACCCAACTTTGCTTTTAAATAAGCTTTTGCTGCAAGAAAACCTCTCTGTGTGATACAGGTAAACCTTAACATGCACATGTCTGCATGTGGTGCAGAGGGAGCTTCTCAGTAAGCCGTACTGCTCTGCATGCCATGGAAAGTATTAGTTTGACTCACCACAGTTAAAGAGAATTTTAAATTTCACAATACTTTAAGGGTTCCACAATATATTTTGAGTGAAAATGCCAGATTTTTAAGCAAATAAATTTGTAGTTTTCAGTCTATTTCAGCCTAGTATTAAAGTAGAAGTACATTCCTTTGAATTTATGGCAGATGCTTCCAGAGTAGTTTGGCTTTAAATATGAAACGTGAAGAAACAGCAGAGTGTTGCTGCAGAGGATGGATGGATGGATGGATGGATGGATGGATGGATGGAACTGTTAGAGAGTTTGATTGGGATAAAAAAAAATTACTTAAATCAATATCAACACTTAGGTATTCTTTAAAGACTATAATGGAAATATGTCTAATAGAGATTCCCATTGAATTTTTTCATTCTATGTCATTTTATTTCTTTAGTAAATGCATTCCAATAATTATTCTTTTGAAAAGAAACCTTTGCAATACTGGGTTGATAGCTTCACCCCTAGGCCTCATATCTTTGAGTAATATTCATTTCTCCACAGTACAGATGTAAATCTTCACATAGACACATGCCCGGTCATAATTATGATGAGCATTTGAATTTTTCATACTTCTTTTATATATTTTTTCATTACACCAGCCTGGATGGTTCACTAATATTGATAAGATAAAATTATATCTTCTACTACAACCTGAAAATCTTTGGACTGTCGGAGAAAACAAGAGCATACATGGAAAATGTACGCAAGGACAGAGAGAACAATGCAAACTCCATGTGATTTAAACCACTAGAATTAATGCAGTGAAGCAAAAATAAAAATGTCAACATAATTTTAATAATAGCTAATTAACCCTTTAAATTACTAAAATCATAGTAGGCGGTGCACAGACGCCTAATGTTTAATCAAAACATAACGTAGAATCATCAAGATCCCCAAAAACTAAAATTATTCAAGCTTTATAAAAGTAGACTTTGTGCCGGCAACATTTTACACTGAGTTTGTTAATTAGCAGAAATTATTTACCAGTGACCCTCAGCAAAGAGGAAACAGCAGAGTAAAGCACAAGAGAGTGTACTTGTTGATATTTGGGCTTTTATGATAATTTTATGCAAGGTAGCAATCATGCAAAACTGTAGAAAACATTTTAACAAATTTAACAATAATGAAGCCTCTCCTTGAACCGCCACCTTAACGTGGTGGAGGGGTTTGAGTGTTCAAATGATCCTAGAGGCTATGTTGTCTGGGGCTTAAATGCCCCTGGTAGGGTCTCCCATGGCAAACAGGCTCTAGGTGATGGGTCAGACAAAGAGCGGTTCCAGAATCCTTCATGAGGACTATTAAATCGAAGCACGTGACATCGCCCGGTACGGCGGAGCCCGGGTCCCACCCTGGAGCCAGGCCTGGGGTCGGGACTCGCCGGAGAGCGCCTGGTGGCCGGGTTGCTCCTCGTGGGACCTGGCCGGGCCAAGCCCGAACGAGAGACACGAGGCCATCCCCCAGTGGGCCCACCACCTGCAGGGGGAACCGTGAGGGACCGGTGCAAAGAGGATTGGGTGGCGGACGAAGGTGGCGGACGAAGGTGGAGACCTCAGCGGCCCGATCCCCGGATGCTTAGGCTGGCTCTAGGGACGTGGAATGTTACCTCGCTGGGGTGGAAGGAGCCTGAGCTTGTGCGGGAGGTCGAGAGATATCGACTAGTCGGGCTCGCCTCCACGCACAGCGTGGGCTCTGGAAACCATCTCCTTGAGAGGGGCTGGACTCTCTTCTACTCTGGAGTTGCCCACGGGGAGAGGCGGCGGGCTGGGGTGGGTTTGCTTGTTGCCCCCCAGCTCAGCAGCTCAGCTGTCTCGTGTTGGGGTTTACCTGTGCCTTCGGGTTAGGGGAAATATGATCTCTCTTTTTAATTTTCATCAGAACTCTTGCTGCAGCATTTTGAATCAGCTGAAGGCTTTTAACTGCATTTTGTGGACATCCTGATAGTAAAGAATTACAATAGTCCAGCCTTGAAGTAACAAATGCATGGACTAGTTTTTCAGCATCAATCCTGTACAGGATATTTCTAATTTTGGCAATGTTCCGGAGATGATAAAAGGAAATCCTAGAAACCTGTTTAATATGGGATTTAAATGACATGTCCTGGTCAAAAATAACACCAAGGTTTTTTACTTTATTTTCGGAGGTCAATTTAATGCCATCCAGGTTAGGTGATTGACTAAGCAGTTTCTTTTTTAAAGACTCTGGTCCAAAGACGACAACTTCTGTCTTGTCTGAATTTAGAAGCAGAAAATTTAAAGTCATCCAAGTTTTTATGTCTTCAAGACATGCTTGTAGTCTATCTAACTGGTTGGGCTCATCAGGATTTATGGATAAGTAAAGCTGAGTGTCATCAGCGTAACAGTGAAAATTTGTTCTATGCTGCCTGATAATTTTACCTATTGGAAGCATATATATAGTAAAGAGAATTGGCCCAAGTACTGAACCCTGTGGTACTCCACAATTAACCCTGGAGTTTAAAGATGATTTATCATTTACATGAACAAACTGGAATCTGTCAGACAAATAAGATTAAACCAGCCTAGCGCTGTTCCCCTGATCCCTACAGCATATTCCAGCCTTTCTAAGAGAATATTATGATCGACTGTATCAAATGCAGCACTGAGATCTAACAGAACCAGTACAGACACAAGTCCATTATCTGAGGCAATAAGAATATCATTAGTGACTTTCAGCAGAGCTGTTTCAGTGCTATGATGAGCTCTGAAACCTGACTGAAACTCTTCAAACAGGTCATTGCTGTGTAAATGCTCACACATTTGATTTGCAACTATTTTCTCAAGAATTTTAGATAAGAATGAAAGATTGGATATCGGTCTGTAATTTATTAAGTCATCTCGATCATGCGAAGGTTTCTTAAGTAAAGGTTCAATTACAGCTACCTTAAAAGCTTGTGGTACATATCCATTTACTAAAGATAAATTAATCATATCTAAAATGGGGCTGGTAATCAGAGGGAACACTTCCTTAAATAATTTGGTTGGGATTGGGTCTAATATACAAGTTGAAGGTTTAGATGAAGCTAATATTTCTGATAACTCAGGAAGCTCCACAGGATCAAAACAGTCCAAACACAGGTCAGGTTCTACAGTTATTCCAATGTTGTCTCACTTGTTGAGGATGAAGTAATCATCTTCGGGAGTATGTCAAAGATTTTCTTCCTAATAGAATCAATTTTATTTTGGAAGAATCCCATAAAGTCATGACTGCTGAGAGCTAAGGGAATGGGTGGCTCAACAGAGCTATGACTCTGTGTAAGTTTAGCAACTGTACTAAAGAGAAACCTAGGATTATTCTTGTTCTCTTCTATTAAGGATGAGAAATAAGCTGTTCTAGCTTGGTGAAGTGTATTTTTATACAACAGTAGGCTATTTTTCCAGATTAAGTAGGAATCCTCTAGGTGTGTAGAGCGCCATTTTCGCTCCAATTTTCTAACATTGTGCTTTAAAGTACGCAGCTCTGAATTAAACCAGGGAGCCTGCCTCCTATGAATAATTACCTTCTTTTTCAAGGGGGCTGCATTGTCTAATGCACCATGCAATGATGAAGTAACACTCTTAACAAGAAAATCAATTTGTGAAGGGGAAGAAACAAAATTATTGCCCTCCACTGTGTTTTTCTGTGATAATGAGGAAATTAAAAGTGGAACAGATTATTTAAAGGTTGTTACAGCATTGTCTGATAATGATCTACTATAATGAAATTTTCTTTCAGGTGTGGAGTACTCTGTTAAATAAAACTCAAAGGTTATTAAAAAATGGTCAGACAGCACAGGGTTGTGAGAAAATATTGTTATGTCTTTACACTCAATGCCATATGTCAGCACAAGGTCCAGAGAATGAAGACAAACGTGGGTAGGTTTGTTAATGTTTTGAGTAAAGCCAATTGAGTCTAAGATACCATTATCTTCAGTGCACTTGGCACCAGTACACCCTAGGCAGGAGGTCAATGATCGACTTTGTTGTCGTATCATCAGACCTTCGGCCACATGTTTTGGACACTCGGGTGAAGAGAGGGGCTGAGCTGTCCACTGATCACCACCTGGGGGTTAGTTGGATCCGCTGGAGGAGGAGAAAGCCGGACAGACTTGGCAGGCCCAAGCGCATAGTGAGGGTCTGCTGGGAACGCCTGGCGGAGCCCTCGGCCAGGGATGTATTCAATTCCCACCTCCGGGAGAGCTTTGACCAGATTCTGGGGATGTTGGAGACATAGAGTCCGAGTGGACCATGTTCTCCGCATCTATTGTCGATGCTGCTGCCCGTAGCTGTGGCCGTAAGGTCTGTGGTGCCTGTCGCGGCGGCAATCCCAGAACCCGGTGGTGGACACCGGCAGTAAGGGATGCTGTCAAGCTGAAGAAGGAGTCCTATCGGCTGTGGTTGGCTTGTGGGACTCCTGAGGCGGCTGACGGGTACCGTGAGGCCAAGCGTGCTGCGGCCCGGGCTGTGGCAGAGGCAAAAATTCGGGCCTGGGAGGAGTTCGGTGAGGCCATGGAGAAGGACTACCGGTTGGCCTCGAAGCGATTCTGGCAAACCGTCCGGCGCCTCAGGAGGGGGAAGCAGTGCTTTGCCAACACTGTTTATAGTGGGGGTGGGAGGCTGCTGACCTCGACTGGGGACATTATCGGGCGGTGGAAGGATTACTTCGAGGATCTCCTCAATCCTGCCATCATGCATTCCCTGGTGGAAACAGAGGCTGGGGACTCGGGGTTGGACTCTTTCATCACCCAGGCTGAAGTCACTGAGGTGGTTAAAAAGCTCCGCAGTGGCAAGGCTTCGGGGGTGGATGAGATCCGCCCTGAGTACCTCAAATCTCTGGATGTTGTGGGGCTGTCAGGGTTGACACACCTCTTCAACATTGCATGGCAGTCGGGGACAGTGCCTCTGGACTGGCAGACTGGGGTGGTGGTCCCCCTTGTTATGAAGGGGGACCGGAGGGTGTGTTCCAACTACAGGGGGATCACACTCCTCAGCCTCCCTGGTAAGGCCTACGCCAGGGTATTGGAGAGGAGAGTCCGGCCGATAGTCGAACCTCAGCTTCAGGAGGAGCAGTGTGGTTTTCGTCCCGGCCGTGGAACACTGGACCAGCTCTATACCCTCTACAGGGTACTCGAGGGCTCATGGGAGTTTGCCCAACCGGTTCACATGTGGTTTGTGGACCTGGAGAAAGCATTCGACTGTGTCCCTCGTGATGCGAGTGAGGGAAGAATGGAGCAGGAGATTGACAGATGGGTCGGTGCGGCTGCCGCAGTAATGGGGGCGCTGTGCCGGTCCGTTGTGGTGAAGAGAGAGCTGAGCCGAAAAGCGAAGCTCTCGATTTACCTGTCGGTCTACGTTCCTACCCTTTACCTATGGCCATGAACTTTGGGTCATGACCAAAAGAACGAGATGCCGGATACAAGCGGCTGAAATGAGCTCTCTCCGTAGGGTGGCCGGGCACTCCCTTAGAGATAGGGTGAGGAGCTCGGCCATTCGGGAGGGGCTCGGAGTAGAGCCGCTCCTACTCCACATCGAGAGGAGCCAGTTGAGGTGGCTCGGGCATTTATACCGGATGCCTCCTGGACGCCTTCCTCGGGAGGTGTTCCAGGCACGTCCTACCGGGAGGAGGCCCAGGGGACGGCCCAGGACACGCTGGAGGGACTATGTCTCTCGGCGGGGCCTGGAACGCCTTGGGTCCCCCGGAGGAGCTGGAGGAGGTGTCTGGGGAGAGGGATGTCTGGGTGTCTCTGCTGAGTCTGCTGCCCCCGCGACCTGGTTCCGGATAAGCGGAAGACGACGAGTACGAGTACAATAATGAAGGGAACAACTGAAGTGTACCCAGCTCATTAAGGACAAAAAAGGGACAGGACTAAGAACACTGTGCTGCTTCAGAAAAAAAGGTAAATGTTTCTGCTGATTTGTCTCATTCAAGATCAGTTCAGCTTCCAATAAAACACAATAGGTAACCTTTAACTCGATAAGATTTTTTTTATTAAATTAAGTGAAAAAAGTTACTTAAAAAAGTTATTTATTTAGCATAATATAAAAAGTTGCATTAGCTTAAGATAATAGGAGTTATAGTTGTATTGTTTTAGTTCTGCTGAGGTTTGTATCTTATAACTATATTTATTTCCATGTCTATAGTTGACACATATGATAGGAATGGAGCTGAAAGGTGCAGGAGTGGTGACATCAAATAAGATAGAAATAAAATAGCACTTTGTCCAGTAAACAGCTGAAAGTCAGCAGAAATGTTGATTCTGAGCAGTAGCTTGGACATCTAACATACCGTCACACTACCCAAGGATTTAACAGCATTCTGTGGCAAGCCCTGTCTTCCTGTAATTCACAAAGGGTGTTGAATGACTCTCTGCAACAAAAACTGTGTTAGGGACCAAATAGTAAGGCACGAGGGCAAAGGTATAAAAAAAAGATTCCCTCTTTAATTTTTTCTGAAATTGTTAACATAGTGAATGAAAAAGCAAATATTTCAAAAATTTATAAAATGGCCCAAAAAGAAAATGAGCTCAACTAGCAAACTCACTGACCTAACCGAAAATATACAAAAGACTTGTCTACAAGAAACGAGGAAACAAGAATGATTGAAATCTACAAAACAATGTTCGGTGCTTTGTAATGCCATTATTGTCCTATATGTACTTCAGTCACTGTTAATTGTTTTAATTTGGCCATGGAAAATAAATATTGTTGTGGAAGACTTCATTTTGATTTTTATACCACCTTTCTGCAAACTTTGGCCTTAACTAAAGGATGCAAATGTGGAAACGTCTGGAACATTCAACTAGGACAACTGAATTGTATTCATTAACATAATTAATGGCTGGTGTGAATTTAAGGCTGAATCAGAAGGTGCTTCAACAAAGTTTCAGTCTAAGATTGCACACATTTATCAAACTTAGTTTTTGCACCTCATGAGGCAGGAGTACTTGTTGGTAGGTAAGGAGATATCGGCCCTCTTCACCTTTACCTTTACTTTCACAAATATCATGCAATTTTTCTAAGCAATAGTAGGATCGTTGGGGAAAGTAAGAGTGTTCACTCCACCTTTTTCTGTGTTGCAAATAAGTAGCCACATCCATTTGATGTATTCGAACATCCAGCTGCGATATTGTTGTGCACTTCTTTTTTTTTTACAATAGCCTGCCTCCAAAGGCTGTCATTGAGTCATAAAAGTGCATTTAAAAAATAATTACCTGCTTTAAAAATACTTTATGTGTTTTTGTGTTGTCACTTGTGTTGTGGATAGTGCTTGCTGGTAACTTTTGCCGCATGTATGGTCGACAAAGTCACTATGCCAACCATCCATCTCTTAGTGGAGTGGAGCGAAATAAGATTGTCCCAAACTGAAACAAAACCTTTGGTTTCTGGAGTTTTTCTTTTTTTTATTATTTATCTATATTTTTATTTTGTTTTTCTTCATGCAGGCATAGCTAACTATGAAAGAGAAAGTAAAAATATATTTTTATTTTATATTTTCAAATTTCTTAGGACCACTTGAGAAGAATGAATAAATAACTGATCTAATAGATGAGTAAGATATATCAGCTTCAAGGACTGTGCAGTTGTGATTAAAATGTAAATCTATTATGAATATAAATATAAATAAAAATAAAGGAAATCTGAACATTTTTGCTTGAGGCTGTGAGTACTATATGGACAACCACAATGTTGATCTCCTTTCACTATATAAAATATATTTGAAAGGACTTAAACATTAGTTTTGATTTGCACCTAAAAACTTAAATTCAATTTAATTTATTTACTTCAACAAAAAGCAAAATGATTTTCAGTCTATAAATGAAATCACTGACTTCAGCTCCTTTATTGTCCACAAAATAATGAACATTTACGTTTTATACCTCACTAAATGTGGGATGGTAATTTAGCCACAATAGCTTTGCAACACTCATCAGAGACAAATGTTATCATCGGGCAAGACAGACAGAAGTCATTGTTGTTTGGTAACAAGCTAAGTTTAGTCAGACAGTAGATAAAAAGGCTTTTTGTTTGGTAGATTTTGTTTTATCAAACCAGAACAGATCTGTCTTGTGCATTGCTAAGCTAATTAAACTCCTGACAAGAAGATAGCTCATTCCTGTCTCAAAATTCCCAGTCTGACAGGCAGCCACCCTAACTTGTAGCCAAAGCAGTCAGTTCAAATAAAAATAGCTTTGCTGTGTCCCAGATGTTTGTCCTGCCAGTTCCTTTGGGGCTGTGTTGAATCCGTCTTTGATGGATTACTGGCTGCTCTGTTTGACAGTGCCTGTTGCCTCCATCTATTCCTTCTGTCTATTTACCCAGGTCACTTTCAGCAGTGTTCTACAAATGGCATCTTAATTTCTGTCACTAACCTAGAAGGACCATGAGCACCACAAAGTTTCTAATTTGGATGCACTTCGATGCCTCAGGCTTCCATGTGTACTGATAACCCTAGAAGCTTATTTACCATTTGTCATGTTACAACTTCAGTCTATTTTATCCACATGTTATGTGATACGCCAACACAAAGTAGTGCATAATTGTGAACTGAAGAAGAAAATGATACAAGATTTTCAAATTGTTGTTTTACCAATAGAAATTTGAAAACTGGGGTACATCTATGCCAGTTTTGCACATCTGGAGACAGACATTTCTGGCCAGTCAGTAATTTCAAAATAGGTAAAACTCAGTCTGAGTGGATGAAGAGTCTTTGTGAACATCAAGTCTTGCTGTAGATTCTGAATAAATTCAAGCCTGGAAATTGACTGAACAATTCAAACATAAATATGCTTGAAAGAAATATGCATACATGTAATTTCTTTCATTGTAACTCTGGCTGTATCTTTAAACCTCCATCACAGTCTCAAGTCTTCTACACAGGTTTTATTCCAGTAAAACTAAAACTGTCCAACAGCAGCCCACCTGGGAAGCTCCATGCACTCCTGAAAGCTTGTTCACCCTTGTGTTGTGCCATGTTGGATTCAACCACATCATTCCCTGGGGTTTTCTCTGCCTTTGGTCAGATCGTGCACAACTGCACTGATCTCACTAACTAATTTCAGTGACTGGGAATTTTCACTTTCAGTTGACTACTCCGTTTGCTTTGACACGATGTTCAAAAAAAGTAAAACATGAATTACTCCTTTATTTCAGTATTTTAAAGCATTTTTGGTTGAAAATATGTTAAACATATCTTCTCACTTTGCAGCTGAGCTTTAGATGAAAAAGAATGTAACTTTCATCAGATAGCAGCAGAGTGATAACTAACTAACTGGATTAAAAGAAAACCTTCCCCCCACATCTGCTAGTGTTTACTGTGCTAGAGGTGTGTTATGCCACACCTTCTGGTCTCTGTGGGAATATCAGTGAGGCCAGATATGATGACAGGAAGCTTTTTAGTGCTCGAGCACAACAGTTGGATAAAAGTGAGTGCCGGACAACACATATCTGTCCGTTTTGTCTACACATGACGGCAGACTCTGATATATCCTCGTGGCACATAGAATGGTGCAGAATAGTGTTGTGTGAATTATTTTTATCATAATTTGAATGTACCTCTAAAGAATCCTAAAAGCAGTAGTATGCATATTGTGATTATGCTTTGCTCTTCTCCATCATTCTTTTTTAAGCGGTTTCCTTCCGTTGGAACTCTGGACATGTGTTTTTTGGGGAAGTTGCATGTATCTGACAGTCATTATGTGTGTACATAATCTGGTTTGATATTATTGGTCAAATCGAAACATATTCCAGACAGAAAAGGCAACTCAAATTCTTATCTGCACTTGAAGGCTTGCATAGAATATTTCAAAGCAAGCAGAGAATTTATTATTCTCCCTAGAGGAGTGAGGAACACTAGATAAAAGTCCACACACAGAAATGCTGGTGCATCCATTTGACTCAGCTGATATGTGTATATCTACAGCCCGAGGCACCAGTTGTCTGCCTAGTCAGAAGATAGCAGATTGGTCTGTGACCCTATTCATTATCGTTTACCATGATGTCACTCAGTGAGCAGGACAGTGGACAGTTCAACTCAACTTCTAATGGATATTGCGATGTAATTTTTTTATGGATTGTCACAATGTTTCAAACTCACTTGCAAATAACCTGTTTTCACACAGTAAGCTTTAATTTCTTTTCTTTTTTTTACCAGATATACGTACCTTGCAGGATTATTATTACCTTTTGATCTTTTTACATTTTGTCACATTACAACCATAAACCTCAATGTGTTTTAACTGGGATACACTGGTAAATGGTAAATGGCCGGCACTTGTATAGCGCTTTATCAAGTCCCCAGGGACCCCAAAGCACTTTACACTACAATCAGTCATCCACCCATTCATACACACATTCACACACTGACAATGGTTCAAAGTTACAATGCAGTCACAACTGCCATGGGGCAGATTGGCAGAATCAAGGCTGCCATACAATCGGGCCTTCTGACCACCATCAGCAGGCAAGGTGGGTGAAGTGTGAAGTGTATTGCATATTGTGGAGTAGGAGGAACAGAATACATGGTTTGTATTTGTTAATTTTTTTTGCTCAGTCAGGTTGGACTGCTAAATGTTTTAGTCTTACCACAGATTCTCAATTGGATTTATGTCATATATATATAGCATACATAAAATGGTTTGATCTAAACTACTCAATTGGAGCTCTGGCTGTACATGTTCAGTGCTGTTATCAACTGGCAGGTGAACATTCAACCTGGTCTGTGCAGCTCCTCCAGAGTCACCATGGGTCTCAAGGCAGCTTCTTTGATCAGTGCTCTCCAAGACAGGTCTGTTAATTTGGTGGTGGATGGCCACATCTTTGTATTTGTAACACCTTTTGCTTAGTTTTCTCCTTTCTCCATTCCGCTGTTCCTCACAGTTGTTCCCTGTTACGTGAAAAAACAGCAAAAGGGAAAAAATAATTGTGCACCTTAGGAGAAAGGCTGTGACAGAAGTGGAGATTGGTGCCATCTTGGTGAAGTGCAAGCTTCATCTGTTGTTTAAGCAAATTGTGTGATCTGTGAGGAAACCTTAATTACCTTAATTTCCACTGTTCATGACAATCAAAAATTTTTTTTCTATAGCTAGGCAGTGATGTAGAACAGTTTATCTAGAGTCTCGCTAATTAGTATTAGTACAAACGAATTATTAATAGGCTCATGTGAACTTGTCACAATTCCATCTCTGCTCTAATGAATATTGCACAGTACCTGTTTGAATACAACAGTTTGTGTTCTCCTTTTGCTGAAAATCAACACACCTCCTTTTCATTGAAGGTCATATAGGAATAAAGCAGGGTTATCTCTAACAAAAACAGTGGTGAGGGCACACCTGTATCCCAATCTAGGCAAACAGTAGGTGTCCAGTTAGAAAAATAGGCCAAATGCCCTGCCCTGGACTGTATGAAATCCAATTAAATATTTAATCTTTTAATCCTTATTTAGAAGACACTCTAATGCAAACATTTGAGTCTAAGTCATATTTACTTACCTTACCTATTCCAACTTTTTGTTACACCTTCCTTGACAAGTTGTTATTCTTTTGGTGATACACAAAGCCAACACAGAATCCCACCCCATTCATCCAGCTACCGCCATTCAACAGAGATGTTGGTTTAATCCTTGAAACATCGGTTTCAGGGGATTATCCACCCCTTTTGCAAGCTTGACACAGGGCACATCTGACAAACATAAAATGACACAAAGCAAACGTGGGAACATGATCAGATGGTGTAATTTGTGTATTTAAAAGCAAGCAATACGATGCACCTGTATTTAAGTAAGCTAACGATGTAAAAATACGCAATTATAATATTAAGTGTACTAAAAATATTTTAGAAATAAATGGAACACATTTCATCAAGATGTGTTAGTGTAATACATTTGAATACATTTGGCTCTTTCAAGAAACCTACATAATGAGCTACAACATTTATTTCCCCTTTGGGATTAATAAAGTATTTTTGAATTTGAATTGAATTTGAATTATTCAACAATTACCAATCTAATAAAATATCAATTCTCAGTTATAGTTTGTTACAGTTTTTCTAGTTATTCCTAACATAATTTGTATTTTTAAACCAAATATAGACTGTTGGATGTAAAAAAGTTCTGATCCAGATTTTGGGGGTTTTGGGTCTTCAGTCCCATTATTTGATTTGAAATATATAGCAATACCAGTATGTTCATATCCAATGTACTTTATGTACACATTCAGTGTTGTTTTTGTTTCTGGCATTGTATAAAAGATTCACGTTTACATAAAAGCATCAGAATGATCCTTTTAAGTCTTAACGTAACAGTTGTTTTCAAATTGTCCATACTTTGACTAAACCATTTCAAAACATTAATTTTGCTTCTTTTGAGCCATGCAGAGGTGGACTTGCTGAGGTGCTTGCTGGATAATTGTTCTGCTGCATAATCCAAGTGACTTGGTGCTCAAGGTCTCAAACTGCTGGCCAGACATTCTTCTTCGGGGTTTTCTGCTAGAGAACAGAATTCATGCTTCTATTAATCACAGCAGGTCCTGAAGCAGCAAAGCAGACTCAGACCATCACACTACCACCACAGTGTTTGACTTTAATATGATGTTCTTTGTCTGAAATACTGTGTAAAGCTCGGGACAGACTACACAACTTTCACAGTCATCACAGATTACAAAAAAACAATGTGTTCACAATAACAGAGTGTTTTTTATTTCTTGACTCAAAGTTTGGGGATCATACTTTTATCAGCTGAACCCACTGTGGGATCACAGACTACAGGATGTTTAAGACCAACTAAAGCCAAATTCTCACAAAAGCGACAATTTGAAGAAACAAACATACCGGCGGTAACGGAAGATATTCTCAGAACTCTGGCTGGTTATATTTTTGTTACACTTTCCCACAAAATGAATAAGATCCAAAACAAAAAAAGTTTTAAGTTTAACCCACAAGTAGATATAATTCGGATAGTGTTGACTGTATTATTTGTTACGCTCATGTTGAAAGTTCGGAAGTACATTATTTAAGGTTGTGAGGCTAATTAACAACAATATAGTGTTTAGGCTGAATCATGTAAATGAACATTAAAAATGTATGATAAATATGTTTATTCTATGTGGAAAATATTTCATTTAGACAATTCAATTTGTTAATTGAAGTCCCACTTCCTTTATGTTCAATATATGAATTGTTTGGTATATTTCAGTAAGGCTCTTCATTTGTTACTGTGTTTTATTCTTAAATATGAGAATCTCTCAGTTGTTTTTTGTCTTTTTATCTCTGTTCATTATGTTGTTTGGATTAAAATAAAATAAAATAAAAAACAATAGGAGTTTACCAAACTAAGCCAAAAACATGTAATGGGAACATCTTTTAAATTTGTCTTGAAAGATTTTATTAGCATTTAGCTCAATTAGCTTTGCTAACTGTAACAGTCTCTGAGTATTTTGATAAAACATTCCTACCTAGCATCAAAGTCCTCCTAAAGACTGCCAAAATTTCCTTTATTCTCAATAGCAGATAGAAACTAAAAGCTCAACACCTGTCTCTTGTCAGGTTAGCCCTCCTGTTATCAACTGCAGCCTCTGTCAGTCATATCTTCAGATGACAGATTTAATATTACTATAACAGTTCAATACATCTTCCACCACTCTACATTTTAACACAGAACACACACAGTAACGTTCCTTGTATGTTTATTTTTTTTCAACACTAAAAAAACTAATAAAAAAAGCCATACCTAATAGCTTTCCACTTCGCTGCAGGCAGAATGTCAATATTAGTGGATTTTCGTGACAGGATCCATTATAAAACTTTTGGTGATCTGGTAAATCTGCCGAATACGTTTGCTGATATAATGATGCATTTGTGTTCAAATTATTTAAATTTTAATTTCAATGATTTATACCCTTTTTAGATTTAGATATTAAGTTATTATCATTCAACCAAGAGGCTTCTGATTGGAAATTGCAATGTTCCACTGGTATTTCTGACCATTCATCTTTTGCTATGAGTTTCACTTTAGGTTGGAATACTATTCCAGCTAACTCCTCAGATTATCTAACAGATTTAAGATGGGACTCATAATGAGCCACTCCAAAATGTTCGTTTTATCTCCAGTCAGGAGAAACATGTTAGTCAAATTGAAAGATTATTTCAAATTTATGTCTGCGAAGGGTATGTATGATTTTGAGCCTAAGTACAATTTCTGGGATTACAAGGTATAATTTATAAAAATCTAGACATCAACTGATGCAATACATGGCCTTCCCGCCTGGATCAGAGGCTTCTGTGATCCAAATATGTCCTCAGTATCAGGTCTAAGATTCATATTGAATCAGATCTGTCCTATCTGTTACTAGATGTTTGATTAAGATGTGCTCGGTTAATTTTGAAGAAAAGTTGCGATTTTGTTTGTGTGTTGCCCTGTGATGGACTGGCGACCTGTCCAGGGTGTGCCCCGCCTCCCGCCCATAGACTGCTGGAGATAGGCACCAGCTTCCCCGCTATGGGAGAAGCGGTATAGAAAATGACTGACTGACAAAGTTCAATGCAACTAAAAAGCTTTAATGAGGATGACATTTTTTGGTTTTAGTCGTTTTTAGTACAATTTATTGGGTTACAAAAGAAAGAGTACCTCTTTTTAATAACCAAATAAAAAGTCAGAAGGATTGATTCCCAGACAGTTTCTGAAACAACAGACACGATGTCACGAGTTGTGTCACACCCTGAACAGAAACATAGACATATAGTTTGTATTGAAGTTCACACCCATGTCAACATACAGCAGGACCTAAAAGTCATTGCCAAGGTTTGCCTGTGTTTGTTTTTGAACCTGTGGTTTATATGTTTTCGGTTTTTTTGTCCATCAGTATATAAAAGGATGGAGCAGTAAAAAGAAGGGGGCTCACACACAATCACTGAACAGGTGAGCACTTTCCAGGTCAAGACCTTTGCTGCATTTGATTAATTTAAATAATATAACATTTAAATAATTTGGAAACTAAAACCACATTTTCTCTTTTTTAGCCATGGGGACCATTTTGCTGTTTTGTGTTGTTGGGGCTTTATTGAGTTGTAAGTACAACTGGTTTTACTGTTTTAAATGAAATGTGTAATTTAGTTTGTTTGACTAAAATAAGAGCCTAACTCAGCTCATTATAACCTTTTTATAGCGAAAGAGTTTTTACATCATCTATTTTATTGTATACCTATTGTACCCGAGCATATTTTGTACAGTTTGCTTATTGAGTGCTGCTTAGAAGCAGTCAAGTTTGCTTCTGTAATGTTGAAATAGAGCTCTTTTCAGCAGCTGTCTCTTTGGTGTCACATTTTTTTCTATGTGCTATTTAAGAAACCTTGCACTATTTTTTTTATATAATTGCCTCTCTGTAAATCCTTTTGATCGCTGTGGTGCCAATAGCCTTGTTAATTTCCAATTGCTTTTATCACATATTTTCAACACACAAAAGACATTTGAAACCCAGTTGTGTCTAGCTTTTCTTTTTTGAAGTTTAACTTGAATGCACTTCTATGTAAAAATGTTCCTCCTTTTTTTCTTCCCTCATCACTAAGGTTCATCTCATGCTGGCTGGGCAGGAAGGGAATTTGCCCTCTCATTTATGGAGAATTATGCACCAAATTATGAAAGTCCTCGTTTTCAGCTGTACATCACAGCCGTTCAAGCCAATACCAAAGTGACCGTGCAAGTGCCTCCCTTGAAGTTCAAAGAGGAAAAAACCCTTAAAGCTGGGGAAAGGGTCACTATCAGTGTCCCGACCGGTGTTGAGATGTACAACAGTGAAAAGTCATTCAAAACTGTTCGGGTTGAAGCCTCATCAGATGTGTCTGTAACCTCCTTTAACTACAAGCTCTACACAGCTGACACCGCTATGATATATCCAACCACTGAGTGGGGCACAGAATACTTCATCTTCACTCCTTCTGGAAGCCCCTATGGCTCCAACAAAGAGTTTGCAGTGACAAACGGAAAAAACAAAAACCAGGTGGAGATATTCCCTGAAGCATCAATCAACTTTCAGGGTCGTGTCTTCAATATAGGCGAGAAATTGGTAATAGGTCTTGAGCCTTATGAGAGCGTTCAGCTTCAAAGCACCGGCGACCTGTCTGGTAGCAGAGTTTCCTCCCAGCAACCTGTTGCTGTTTTCTCAGGACACACTTGCACCTTTCATTTTACTAAATGCAACCACGTCTATGAGCAGCTTCTGCCAGTGAGCAGGTGGGGAACCAGCTTCATCTTACCGGCTCTGAGCTTCCAGAACCAATATGACTCTGTTTATCTCCAGGCCTCCCAAACCACCCAAGTTACCGTTAACAATGGTAAACGTAATGATGACTTTAGACTCTCCAGAGGCCAGATGAAGGAGATCAAGTGGACAGACCCTGAATCACTCTTTATTCAGTCCGATCATGGCATCCAGGTCCTGCTGCTTTTTAACGGTGTCAAAAAGAGTTGGTTCCAATTATACGATCCATTTTTGATGACAATTATGCCCAGAGACCGCTTCTGCTCTTCCTATTCACTAGAAGCTCTTGAAAATTTTGACAACAAAGCCCTGATTGTGGCAAAAACCAGTGCAACAGCCAAACTTCGTTTGGACAACGGAAATCTACCACAAGGCATACAATGGAAAAATGTTGCTGGGACAGATTTCTCTTGGGCAGAGATGTCCTACAAACAAATCCCTGGCAGTAGTATCCACACAGTGTCCAGCTCTGGTTCTAGCTTTGGGCTCTACAGCATTGGAGTCAGTCAAATGAATGGTTATGGTTCTGTGGGACAATGTATAGAGGAAGGACAAGATCCAGGTAAGACACACAGAATAAGCTGACCAGGGGTCTCATTTATAAACTTGGCGTACACACAAAACGAGGCCTTAAACTGGCGTACGTCACTTTTCACGCAAAGGTTATGATCTATAAAAAAAAAAAACTTGACAGGAGATTGTGCAGTCCATGGCAAACTCTGGACAATACATGTGCTCATTTTGTCAGGAGAAACTCGCCACGCAGATGGTAAGGTGAGGAATTGAAACAACACTGCATCATGATTCCTCTCAGACATTTTTCACAAATTTCACTCTATATCAAACTTTAATAAAAAATCAGTGTCATCAGACGCATTCGAAAGTGCAGTGTTATTTATGCTTTCGCAGGTGAGCCATAAGTATACAAAAGGACCTTTCACATGAGTAAAAAAAGGCCTATAGGCTGACTTAAATCTTAAAATCCAACACTGCACAACCTCTCATCAAAGTTTTTCTCTCCCTTTTCTCTCCCTGATGATCACCAGGGTGATGTGTACCACAGATTTACACACAAATTGTGACAAGGTGTGAGGCAATAACCCTGATTGCTGTAAACATTTAAATACCATGGTGCATTCACGACACTTCCTTTTTTGTCGTGCCACTACTGTGGTTACCAAACATGAGATTTTTTTGACTCTCCACATCACTCACCAATACATCGATTTCTGCCTCGATGAAATTGTGTTTCTTTGCTCTCTTCTCCGTAGTTGCTATTGTTAACCATAAAATACCATTAATCAGCTGGGTCATTTAAATATATAGGTTTATAAAGGGGAATTTGCTTGCTGGTTGTGTGTGTGAATGGTTTTATAAATCTGGATTTTCTTTAGCATATGCCATTTTCAGCTTTTAGGCATACGTACACTTATGCACTTACTCATAGTAAAGATCCTACGCAATATTTTATAAATGAGACCCCAGAAGTCCTCTTATCTGAAACATTTCAGATAAATAACTAAATTGTTTTTTTTAAGAACAGATTCCTTGTCCTGCAATAGCATCACATGTAGTCCCAATGAGGTCTGTGAAATGAGTGGTGGGTTTCCCTCCTGTGTGGCTAAACCAGTGAAACCACAGCTCGGTACCTGCTGGGCCATGGGAGATCCTCACTACCGTACATTTGATGGACGGCTCTTTGACTTTATGGGTACCTGCACATATGTCATTGCTAAATACTGCGGAAAGGATCGTAACCTCCCAGCCTTTGAAGTACTTGCCCAGAATGAGAACAGAGGAAGTCTCAGAGTCTCTTATGTTGGCTTGGTCATGGTTAAGGTCTACAATGTCACCATCACAGTAGTTCGGTCTGAGATGGGTCGTGTGAGGGTAAGCGTTTCTTAACATTTTTTAATCTACATTAAAGTGCATTAGCTATACAGTTTTTAAAGTAATTTGTGTATTTCCTTTTTTTTAATTGTGCAGATTGACAACAGTTTATGGTCCTTGCCCATAGTCTTGAACAACAGCAAACTGAATCTGTTTCAATGTGGCCGCTCTGCTGTTATAGAGTCTGATTTTGGCCTCACGGTCCGTTATGACTGGGATCACAATCTTGTGGTCACTCTGTCCAACAGTTTTGCTGGTAAAACCTGCGGCCTCTGTGGAAATTTTAACGGCATTCCCACAGATGATTTCACCACACCCACTGGCACCCAGGAGAGTGGGGTTGTGGCCTTTGGGAGTAGCTGGAAGGTACCCGGGTTTGGGGATGAACCTAACTGCAGAGATGACTGTGTAGGTGGATGTGACAGCTGTAATAGCCAGTTGATGACAAAGTATGGGCATGACTTGTTTTGTGGGCTTATCACAAAAGAAAAGGGTCCATTCACCAGTTGTCATCCAGTCATTGACCCACAAGCTTACCTGGAGAATTGTAAATATGATTTATGTATGGGCGGTGGCCTTCAGGAATTTCTTTGCAAAGCTCTTGAGACCTATACTCAAGCCTGTCAGGATGCTGGAATCCAGGTTCAAGATTGGCGGAAAATGGCAAAATGCAGTAAGTACCTTTAGCAAAGTAAAATACAAAATTTATTTTAATGCAGTGAATCCATTGTTTAAATTGATCTATTACTGTCTATCCTACTGTTTCACCATACAGTTGCCAAATGTCCAGCCAACAGTCACTATGAACTCTGCGGAAACGCCTGTCCAGCCACTTGTTCTGACCCCACTGCCCCCTCTAAATGCAAACGCCCCTGTGTGGAGACCTGTACCTGCGATAATGGATTTGTTCTAAGCGGAGACGAGTGTGTGCCTGCTGTTAAGTGTGGTTGCACCTATGAGGGTCGTTACGTTCCTGCAGGGGAAGCATTCTGGGCTGACCAGAGCTGCAAGCGATGGTGTGAATGTATTCCTGGAAGCAGGCGTGTAGAGTGTCAGGATAAGGGCTGTGGGGCAGGGCAGCAATGCAAAGTGGTGAATGGCATAAGAAACTGCGAAGCAGTGTCCTACAGTACCTGTCATGCCACTGGTGATCCCCATTATGTGACCTTTGATAAGGTGAGGTTTGATTTTCAGGGCACATGTGTGTACCAACTTGCAGCACTGTGCTCCAAGGATCCAGAGTTGGTGCCCTTTGAAGTGCTGGTGCAGAATGATAACCGGGGCAGCAAGGCGGTTTCCTATACTAAATTAGTACAGATCAAGGTGTACTCTACCAGCATTGTCATAACACAGACACACAAAGGCTTGATTATGGTAAGTTACTTATACAGTTTATATATGGATTTTGATTCTTCTTTGATTTTTTGTCATTGTACAAGATTACAACTGAGCTATATCTCCTTTAGGTAAATGACGAGCTAGTCAACCTTCCCATTAACCTCAATGACGGGAAAATATATGTGTATAAAAGTGGCTGGGATGCTGTTGTCACCACTGATTTTGGCCTAAAAGTCTCTTTTAACTGGGAAAGTACTGCATTTGTTACATTGTCAAGCAACTACAAGGGAGCCGTGTGTGGCCTTTGTGGCAACTACAACGACAAACCCCAAGATGATCTGATCCCAAAGGATGGGAACAGACCCGCCAAGCCAACAGACTTTGGTTCAAGCTGGCGAGTGGCTGAGATCCCAGGCTGTGTTGAAGGCTGCAAAGGGGTGTGTCCCAACTGTGATATTACCGAGAAGGTTCAGTATGAGAAAAAAGATTTTTGTGGGATAATTGGAGACCCCAAAGGGCCATTCCGTGAGTGTCATGCCAAGGTGGATCGAAGTGACTACTTGGAGGACTGTGTTTATGATGTGTGCCTGTATAAAGGCAGGAAGGATGTGCTGTGTCAGGCTATTACATCATACACATCTGCCTGTCAAGAAGTGGGGGCCAAGGTGTACAGCTGGAGGACCAGTCAGTTTTGTTGTAAGAAATACATGAACATTAGAAATAGACAGAAAACAATTGCATAGTTTTCTGTGTATAATTTTGTAATGACACCAGCAAGTGAAAAATAATTATTGCAATCTGTCCTTTGTGTGCAGCCGTGAAATGTCCCATAAACAGCCACTTTGAAATCTGTGCAACTGCCTGTCCTGCAACTTGTGGCGGTCTGGCTCGTCCTCAGGGATGTAAGAATTTCTGTGCAGAGGGTTGTGTCTGTGATGAAGGTTACATCCTCAGTGGAAATCTCTGTGTCCCCTTCTCACAGTGTGGGTGCATTTACAACAACCGCTACTACAGCTTAGGTGAGGTGTTTTACCCTAATGGGCACTGTCAGGAGGAATGCAAGTGTACACTGGATGGAGAGGTAATTGATAACATAGTAAATGTCCTGTCCCTTGTAAAAATGTTCATACCCCTACAACTTTTATAACAACCGCAAACTTCATTGTATTTTACTGAGATTTCATGCAATAGACAAACACAAAATACAGCATAATTATGGAGGAGAAGAAAAAAAATATATATGATTTTTAAACTTGAAAAAACCCTGAATTAATAATTTTGAGAACCATTTTTTGCTGCGGTTGCAGCTGCAACACTTTTAGGGGTGTGTGTCTACCAGCTTTGCACATCTTGAAACTTTTGCACATTCTTCTATTCATAGTAGCACAAGTTCAGTCAGATCACGTGGAGAGCATCTGTGAAAATTAATTTTTTAAGGTTTGCTATGGATGCTAAATGGCGTTAATCATTATCATTTTCTTTAGCATTATTTAGCTTTACCCTGACAAGCTTTTCTGTCTTATGTTGCCACCATCGTGATTGATAACTATATAATGTAAAGGGGATGTGCAGTGTTAGTTTTCCACCTCACAATGTTTTGTGTGGTAGCAAAAAAGTTTAATTTTCTCTCATCTGACCAGATCACCTCATTCCACATCCCTGTTATGTCCTCAACATGGCCCTCTTTCAACAAATTGCTTTCTTCTTGCCAATCTTCCATAAAGGACAGATTTGTGGAGTGCACAACCAATAGATACTCTCACCTAAGCAGAGGATCTCTGCAGCTACTCCAGATTTACCATGGGCCTCTTGGCTGCTTCTCTCTCTGCAGGTGGCTGCTCACACTGAGCAAGGTTCTGCTGGAAGTTTGTTTCCACTTTCACCATATGATAGATGTCTACAACTTAATGCTGCAGGCTGGGGCTTATTAGACAGCTACATTTTTACCAATTGCTTTTATAAACTGAAGTTAGCTGAACTGTAGTGTAACTAGGGTCAACTAGGGTAACTAGGTCATGTTTGTAATTGAATCTGAATCTCTATATAATTGGATTGATTTGATTAAATATTACTGTATATGAAATTGATCTGTTTGTTTTGTAAAGCACCTTGAGATGAGGGTTGTGGTGAATTGGTGCTATAAAAAACTGAATTCAACCTAACTAAATAGAAATAACTTCTCCATAACTTTATAACCGACCTGTGTGCTGTGTTCCTTGGTCTTCATGATGCACTTTGTTCTCTAATGTTCTCTTACAAACCTTTGAGAACTTCACAGAACAGCTGGATTCATACTGACTTAATTGGAATTTATTTACTAATTAAGTGACTTCTAAAGGCACTTAGTTGAAAAATAATTTAATTAATGGGTATCAGATTAAATGGGAATAGGTACAATTGCACATTACACTTTTAAAATGTTTATTTGTGAAAAAAATATTTATCATTTGCCTTCGTGCTACTTTGTGTTGGTCTATCACATAAATCTAAATAAAATCCATTGAAGTTTGGGGCTTTAATGTAACAATGTAAAAATCATTCAAGGAGTGTGAATTCTTTTTTAAGGCATAATTAATGGAAATTGTCTTGCTGGATCTGCAAACAATGTTTCTTGTGTGTCTTTCACTTAGGTTGAGTGCAAAAAGTTCAAATGTGGTCCCAATGAGAAGTGTAAGGTAGAGAACGGAGTCCAAAAATGTCACCCCGTTGGAAAGAGTGTTTGCCAAGCTTCTGGTGATCCCCACTACCTCTCATTTGATGGACAGAAATTTGATTTCCAAGGCACCTGCACATATACTCTTTCCAAGAGCTGTGGTGTGGAGGGAACCCACCTGGAGGCCTTTTCAGTTCAGGTGGAGAACGTGCAATGGGACCAAATGAGGGGAAAGAAAAAGGTTTCTGTCACCAGGCTGATTGCAGTGCAGGTCTATGGCTTCACTATTATCATGAGAAACAAAATGCTTGGAGTGCTGGTGAGTGGTAATTCTTTTTTTATTTGAGCAACTTCGAGACTTGTTTTTACAATATTAATTTTAGCTAAATTCTTTGCATATCAGGTAAATGGAGAGTTTAACAACCTGCCTGTCAATCTTAACAATGGAGCAGTTAAGGTTTATCAGGAGGGCAGAAATTATGTCATTGCAACCAATTTTGAACTAGTTGTCACGTATGACCTGGTCTACCATGTGACAGTCACGGTACCTGGTAATTATCATGGCCAAGTCTGTGGGCTGTGCGGCAACTTCAATGGGGATAAAAAAGATGACTTCCAGATGTCAAACAATCAAGTCACCAAAGATGTCAACATGTTTGGAAAATCGTGGAAGATCACCATTCCCAATGTGGTGTGTGAAAATGGCTGTGAGGGGGACAACTGTCCAAACTGTGATGCAGCTCTCAAAGCTATATTTTCAAAGCCCACCTACTGTGGCATCATTGCAGCTCCCACAGGACCATTTGCAGCCTGCCACAGTAAAATTGACCCACAGCTGTACTTTGATGACTGCGTGTTTGATTTGTGCGCCTCCAATGGAGAAGGAAATGTGCTTTGTGACAGCATAGCAGCTTATGCTTATAACTGTCACTTGGCAGGAGTGGATGTCAAAAACTGGAGAACTCCATCCTTCTGTCGTAGGTTTTGTTATTGTCATATTTTTGCTACTTACGTATAAAATAATTTTTCTAATATGTATCCCACTTTTTGTGGTTTTCTTCCTTAGCCATGAAATGCTTTTCCAACAGCCACTATGAGGTGTGTGCAGAAACCTGTTCTGCTTCCTGTCCTGGCCTCACAGAAATTGTTGAGTGCCCCACTGGCTGTACAGAAGGCTGTGAATGTGACACTGGCTTCCTGTTCAATGGACAGACATGTGTCAAAGAAGCTGAATGTGGCTGCTATGAGAAAGGAAAAACATACAAGGTACAGTTCTGCATCACTTTCAGTAAGCCTAGATAATACCATAATTCTAATAATAAGAATTAGCCTATATAAGAGACCCATTTGCTTCACACACTGTGGCACATCTGATTTTAATTATTTTCATTGAGGTTTAGTCTGCACAATAACGTTTTTTTTAAATAATTTGAAGCTTGTTTAATTTTAACCCTGCGTTCAGTAAAACCCATTACTTTCTTTTTCATTCACCAGCCTGGTGAAACCTTGTATGAAGAGGACTGTAACACAAAGTGCACCTGTAATCCGGCAACAGGTCTTGTCTGTGAAAAATATTCATGTCCTAAAGACACTAAATGCATGATCAAGAATGGAATCAGGGCATGCTACAACACAGGCAAGATGCAAACACTATAGATATATTTACTGATGTTAACTAATATAATGGATTGGGACTTGATTTTATATATACAGTTTGTATTTACAGTGCATTACAAATATATTCATACCTCTGGAACATTTTACAGTTTTTAATATTACAACAACAATCTGCAGTGTATGTAATTGAGACGTTATGTAACATACATAATTGTTAAGTAAAGGAAAATGATGGTTGTAAAAACATCAGGCACTCCACAAATCTGGCATTTACGCAAGAGTGGCAAGATGCAAGCCACTATTAAAAGAAAGCCTAGTCTGCAGTTTGCTATAAGCCATGTAGAGGACACAGCAAGCATGTGGACGAATGTGTTCTGGACACAGGGGAGTAACCACCTATTTTCAGAGGGGTATTCAGACACATTACAGGTGCCCCCAACTCCCACTCCCCCACTGAAGCCCCCACATAGACCACTCACTCGCCCTCACTCGCCCATTTGTCAAGAATGGCATCAAATGAAATAGACCATGCCACACTGTTTTCAATAGAGATCACTGCTAACTGGGTCAAGCAATCATTGCTCATACTCAAACAAAGGTTTGTTTTGATAAGATTCAGCTTATTAAAGGATCTGTTGGCAGATACAACTGTCAGAGGCATGGCAGGAATACTTCACACCTTGCCTGTGTTCTTCTCCACTACGTCATATGGTCAAACAAGCATTATTTAAGAGCTTTAAATAAATTACACATCTTGCTAATGCACTTTTCAATATACATAATATTTAAATATGAATCACTTGGTATGAGGTGGCTGTTCCTACACTTCCACCTAATATTAGACCAACCTGTCGCCTTCCTCTGTCTGTCTTGATTCTTTCTCTCTATTCTTCACTTCTTTCTCTCTGTCTTCACAGCTGAATGACATTAATGTGTGTTAAGGAGGTTTCAAAAATACCGCAGTCAAACCACATGAAATTTCAAATTTAAATTGAATCTTTGTTGGATATCAGTTACTGATTTGACGCTGCATCTGATCAAACTTATCAGAGACATCACAACAGCACTGAAGTACTGAAGTATTATATCCAAACTAAGACGTTTAAACTTAAGTGTATCACTCCAAAGTTCAATATTTTATCTGTTTTATGATTCACCTTCTAGTTAAAATATTACTGTGTGAACAACAAAATAACCACAAACAAGTTCTTTTATTTTTCTTGTCATGATCTGGTATATTGTAAATACCGATCAGTACACAGTTGCAAGACAACAGTAAACATGTTACTAGTAGCAGCGTTAGCTAACCTGGATTTTTACAAGCCTCCTCTTGATACACTGACATAACTTACCTACTGTCTTTCAACCACTTTGAAAAGCTTCTTTTCATCAGAGGGCCACATAATCCGTGATGTGCCTCTGTTATTGATCATATCATTTACACATGGAGAAACAGCTTTTAAACACAGAAAATGCAGAGTAGAAATAATTTTCCCACCATCGCTTTGCTCCTATGCGTCGTATAGTGCATACCCATTTTTTGCACCACTGTCTGGTCAGATAGAACAAAAACTGAACTTTCTGGTATACATTTAAATTGTTTTGTGTGCTAAGACTGTACATCATGAAATACACCATCCCCATGGTGAAACAAGATCATTATCCCCACCATTATGCTGTGGGGAAATGTATCTTCTACAGCTACAGGAAAGCTGGTCAAAGTTAAAGTTAATATGGACAGAGCTTAATGCAAGTCATTCATGAATGACAATATTTTGAAAGCTACTGGAATTTACTGGTGATCGTCTCTCGTAGATCCCTGCAAAGATGCTAATTGTCGTGTCCAAGAAGCATGCCATGTTGAGAAGGGTGAGGCTGTGTGTGTCCCCAAGTTCACCGGCACCTGCTGGGCCTGGGGTGACCCCCACTACCACACTTTTGATGGGTACAACTTCGACTTCCAGGGAACCTGCAAGTATGTTATCTCCAAGACCTGCGGGACCCTAGATCGTCTCGTTCCATTCTCCATAAATGAGAGGAACGACAACCGAGGCAATACTGCAGTTTCTTATGTCAGGGAGGTTGAAGTGCTTGTGTATGGGTACACCGTTACAATTCGAAAGAGCCAAGTTGGTAAAGTCATGGTGAGATTTTAGCCTCCTGAATGTTTCATCTGCTATATTATCTTGTGGGCAATATGAGCATTGTTCTGATGTTTGCTTTCAGGTGG
Organism: Crenichthys baileyi; assembly: GCA_036173005.1. Taxonomy (NCBI): domain Eukaryota; kingdom Metazoa; phylum Chordata; class Actinopteri; order Cyprinodontiformes; family Goodeidae; genus Crenichthys; species Crenichthys baileyi. The sequence goes on from JAHHUM010002037.1 coordinate 899,461, forward strand.
ATGGTGAGCTGGTTAATCTTCCTGTTCACCTGGGTGACGGTGAAGTCTCTGTATTTCAAAGAGGGTGCACTGCTGAGCTCCAGACAGATTTTGGTTTGGTTGTCACCTATGACTGGAACTGGCACCTTGTAATCAAGCTTCCCAGCAGCTACTACGGAAGCGTCTGTGGCCTGTGCGGAAACTTTAATGGCAACGGAGGGGATGAGCTCCAGAATCATACCGGTCAAGCTGTCTCCTCAGTCATTGAGTGGGGCAGGAGCTGGCAAACGCCCGATCAGGACAAGGACTATCCCTGCTGGAATACGTGTGAGAAAAACTGCCCTACCTGTGATGATAACGACAAAAAACTCTACCAGACTCAAGCTTTTTGTGGGGCCCTCTCAGCAACCACAAATACTGTGTTCCAGATATGTAATAGAAAATTAGACCCTCAGGCCTTCATGAACAGCTGTGTGTATGACATGTGTTTAAATAAAGGAGACAAAAAGATGCTGTGCCAGGCGCTGGACTCCTACAATCAACAGTGTCGAGAGAACGGAATAATAATCAAGGACTGGAGAAAAAACTTTGGCTGTCGTAAGTTTATATCATTCCTCTGCGGAATATTGCAGTTAAATATTTACATTCTTCTCATTCTTCTTTCTGTCTTTGGTACATTTTATATACATCCAGCCATGAACTGTCAACGCAACAGCCACTACGAAGAGTGTGCCAGCCCCTGCCAGCCGTCTTGCCCGTTCCCTGAGGAAAAGCAGGTGTGCAGTGGAGTTTGTGTGGAGGCCTGTGTATGTGACCAGGGTTACGTCCTCAGCGCTGGTGTATGTGTGCCTGTTAAAACTTGTGGATGCTCATATCAAGGCCGTTACTACATGCCAGGCCAGCAGTTCTGGGCCGACAAGACTTGCGGTCGCCTGTGTGTGTGTAACTCAACCCTGGGCATGGTGACGTGCCGTGAGGCCTCCTGCTCTGCCAAAGAGAAATGCACCGTAATTAATGGGGAGCGTGCCTGCAGGCCCATCAGCTACGACACGTGCACAGCCTCAGGTGACCCGCATTATCGTACCTTTGATGGCCGCAGGTATGACTTCCAGGGTACATGCGAGTATCAGCTGGCTGGACTGTGCTCTCAGCAGGCTGGGCTGGTGCCTTTCAATGTGACTGTGCAGAATGACAATCGAGGAAGCAAGGCCGTGTCCTACACCAAGACTGTCAGGGTATCCATTTATGGTGCCACTCTCATCATCAGCAGAGAGTACCCCTACAAGGTCTTGGTGAGTATTGATGTAGAGTTATGAATAATGAAGCATTTGGCTGTTGTATTAATAGCATTAGGAGTAATCTGCTTTTCTGCACATTTGTGGAGGGATGAGAATTAGGACAGCTTGCAGTTGCATCACTGAAAATAAAAACCCATCTGATTCAAATGAGTGGATGATAATTTCCTTTGTATCTGTGCTAATTTCCCCATCCCTCATGCTCTGCTGTATATATATTTAATCACATATTAAAAATTAAATTCAGACAGTCTTAATTAAACAAAGATTTAACTGCACATTAGAATGGATCAGCGAGGTGTGCAGAATTATTAAATGTATAACACCCCCCCCACCACATTCTCTGCTCTTCAGCTGAATGGGAGGCTTGCTTCGCTGCCTTTGGATTACAATAATGAGCTGGCTGTGTTTCAAAGTGGCCGTACAGCTGTAGTGGATACACAGGCCGGTATCACCGTGAGCTTTGACTGGACGAGCACAGTGACCATCTCTCTGCCTAGTACCTACCAGGGCACAGTTTGCGGTCTGTGTGGCAACTACAACGGAAAAGCTCAGGATGACCTGGTCATGCCTAACGGACAGACCGCCCCTGATGGGACCAGGCTGGGAGAGAGCTGGCAGGTGGGCCTCTCACCTGGCTGCTCATCTGCCTGCCAAGGACCGTGGTGCCAGGCCTGTTCAGACTCCGAGAGTAAAGTCTATCAAGCTACCAAGTACTGTGGCATTATTGCTGACAAGGCAGGGCCTTTCAGAGAGTGTCACAGTCATGTGGACCCCGCTCCTTACATGGAGGACTGTGTTTATGATGTCTGTCAGTACCATGGGCATCAAGGCTCAATTTGTGATGCTGTAGAAGTGTACGTGTCCGAATGTCAGAGCAGAGGAATCACAATCAACTCCTGGAGAACAAATACATTCTGCCGTGAGTTTGACATTGTTTTTTTTTTTTTTTTTTTTTGCTTCCACATAAGGGCATATTTCATTATATTTACAATGTTTCCTTTTCACTTGTGTATAGGCTTGTAGCTCACCATTATTGTATTATTTTTGATGACTGAAATTGAGAAATATGTGAAATAGCCTGAGAGACGAACTCAGGTATAACACAATAACCACCCTATACCAAAGTAGTGATAGCAACATCCCCAACGTGAATTTGACTTTATGAAGTAAGGATTGATATATATTGATGATTTATTCAGTGGAGAGAAGGAGGTCAGGAGACGTGTTGTCTCCTCCAGTTCTGACCACCTTTGTTACTTTGATATGGATAGGCATATGTCAGCAAGTTAGTCTCAACAACTCACCAGAAAAGCCTACTTTATATTAGCGAGCCACTCAGTGGTTGTAAAAGTTTCACTTTTTCTTAACATAATCTAAATGTATTCCATGGACACGGTCTGTCATGCCACTCAAACTCTATCAGTCAATTTACAGTTGTAGTTTTCTCCCTACGACATGTTTGTTGGGCCTGATGAAATCATTTTAAGCCTTGTCTACACAACTAATGAATAAAAAGTGGGTTAAAATACTGTTATACAATAAACAGCAGTTGCAGTCAGGGACTCTTTCCTTTATTGTTCTCAGACAAAAAGAAAAGTTACATCTAAGTAGTTAAACAAACACAAAGTTCTTGGAGAGAATGGTCCATGATTTAACATGATATGTAGAGATTGGTAAACTTTTTTGGTAGTCATTCCCTTTATTAGTGGGCGTGACACAAAAGGTCTCATTGCATTTCAGAAAAGTGTGTTACTTTTACTATTACTTATCTGCTTTTAAAATTAATGGAAAAGCTGATTGTGTTTTATGTATGTTTAATTCCTTTAAGACTCTAACATTATCTGGCTCTAAAATATGATGATATATGCACTGTAAGCATTGTTTTGAGTATGTATGTAATCTTCATTCTGTTTTTACTCTGTCCTGCAGCATTAAAGTGCCCTAGTAACAGCCATTATACCCTGTGTGCCACGGGTTGCCCAGCCACCTGTGCTAGCTTAACGTCTTTCGCCACCTGCCATAGGCGCTGTGCAGAAGCCTGTGAGTGCGATCAAGGCTATTTGCTAAGCGGGGAGGCCTGCGTGCCTGTGAGAGACTGTGGATGCTCCTATGATGGTCAGTACTACAAGAAAGGAGAGGTGTTCTACCCTGAGGACAAGTGCATGGAAAAATGCACCTGTGGAGAGAACGGGGCTGTAACTTGCCAAAAGCAGAAATGTCGTCAAGGAGAAGTCTGTAAGCTTGTAAATGGAGTGAAAGGATGCCATCCCGAGGGTGAAGCAAAGTGTGTGGCTTCTGGTGACCCTCATTACACTTCCTTTGATGGACAGAGGTTTGATTTCCAGGGTACTTGTGTCTATGTGCTGGCCAAGGTTTGTGATGATGACAAAGGTCAGCTCACACCTTTTACTGTCACCCAAGGCAACGAGAAGTACGGAAATGGAAAAGTAGCTGTAACCAAGTCAATTGCATTGACAGTCTATGATTATGTGATATACATTCAGCAGCATCTGCCATGGAAAGTCATTGTAAGTTTGACAACATTTAACATTAATGACATCAGAAATCAGAAATAAAATCAGCGCTTCATATGGCTCAGGAGCATTTCTAGATAAAAAGATTTACCTGGGCACAAGATCCAATTAGAAGTTAGTCAGAAAGCAAATTTACAATTTTATTTAAAATACAAACATTTAGTCTAGGAGTCTGACATTGTTGTCAACATAACACATAAAAGCTTATCAGTATCTGACAATAGATAGAAGGGAATGACACATGAAACATCTTTCTAGTGAAATTATGGTCTAAATCACTTGAGGACGATCCTGTTCTAAAAACAAATTGCCATTTAGACTTGAAACACACATTTTGGCTTACGACCTTGGACATGCATATACATGTTTTTAAATGTTCTGACATTTTTAAGGGGATCTTTAGGAACTTTCAAAGTCACAATGTTCCATTAAAATTTTATCAAAATTTTACTGTGGTAGGTGTCCAGGTAAAATAGGCCATTGCATGGCTAAAGCCGTGCAAGGCCAAAAATTGAAACATGTCTCACAAAAGCAATTGCAGCTCATGATTTTTTTGGTAATGTTAACCTTACATTTGAATTTCAAAAGAATCAGAGTCAGGACAATGTTAGATAAATTTGTGGAGAAAAACTCTAAAATAGTTTTTGAAAGAAGGCTGTTTTTGTGTTTTTTAGCACAGAAAACAATAATGGTTATGCACTTAGTGAGATTTTTAATCATCTCCAGATATCCAGTCCAGATGGATACATTACAAAGTTTTTAGTAGTCTAAACTTTGGAAAACATTTAGAAAAATCTTTTTTTTGCCAAATCTGTTTGCACTGTCGATGGAATTACAATCAAACTACGGCAATAAATTAAAAATGTCATTATTAACTACACAAAAGTTAAAGAAAGAAGATGCTGAGCATGGCTGAAGCAGTGCTCAGCTAAAGATTCTACCGAAACAATTATAGCTCATGGTTTCTTTGACACTTTATAGTCATTGCTAAGACGTTTATGTTTTCATCCTACATTTAAAATTGAATTAAAACAGAATAAGGACTAAGCAAAATAGTTGTGAGTTAACCCAGAAAAAATGTTTTCAGGTGGTGCAAACGTAGCAGAAAATCTGTCTTTTGAAAAATATAGTGTTTGTGTGGACAGGGCCTTAATCTTTTCAACAAAGTCTTAACAGTGATCACAGTGTTTACCCAAACTTCTGCGTGCAGGTGAATGACGAACTGCTCAACCTTCCTCTCTCACTGGATGAAGGCCGTCTCATGGTCACCCAAGAAGGTCGCAACATAGTGATCCGAACAGCATTTGGGCTCAGAGTCCTCTATGACACTGTATACTATGTTGAGGTGGTCGTTCCTTCTACATACCAGAATAGGATGTGCGGTCTCTGTGGCAACTACAACAATAAAGGCAGCGATGATTTTAAACTTCCTGGTGGAAATCAAGCCAATGGCATTGATGACTTTGGGAAGGCATGGGTGGTGGACCTTCCTGGATACGTGTGTGGTGGCTGTGGAGACCAGTGTCCAACATGTGAATCAGCCAAGGCAGCATTGTATGGAAAACCAGACTCCTGTGGTATCATCAGTGCGCTGAACGGGCCCTTTAAAGCCTGCCACAGTAAAATTGATCCAGCAGCATATGTGTCTAATTGTGTGTTCGATGTTTGTGCAACTGATGGCAACAAGGACACGCTGTGTGACAGCATACAGGCCTACACACTGGCCTGCCAGGGTGCAGGGATCCAAATACAGCCATGGAGGAGCAACTCCTTCTGCCGTAGGAAACACACAGCAGCATTTTACCTGGCTGTCCATGTAATCTACGTTTTATAATTCATAAACAAATCTTGTTTTATTGCAGCTGCTTCCTGCCCCCCACACAGTCACTTTGAGATGTGTGCCGACACCTGCAAGGGAACGTGCGCCAGCTTCCTTCAACAAGTTACTTGCTCTGAAAGATGTTTTGAAGGATGCCAGTGTGACGCAGGCTTTGTTTCTGATGGCATTCGGTGTGTTCCGCTTGACAACTGTGGGTGTGTGCACAACGGCAAATATTTGACGGTAAACTTTTAGAAAGATTTCATTATTATAAAAATCAGCAAAATCTTGTGACAAAGAAATTTTACCACCACAAACTGTGTTTCAGGTGGGTCAAGCTGTGGTAGACAAAGACTGTAGCTTTAAGTGTGAGTGTCAGGCCTCTGGGCTGGTAACATGTGAAAAGCTGTCCTGTACCAGCGGGGAGGTCTGTGACGTGAGAGATGGGGTCAGAGGTTGTCATGTCATACAGGGCCACTGCAATGTCAGTCCAATTGGTGAGCTGAGCTCATTTGATGGCATGTCTGGAACAATAGAAGCACAAGGGGCTTTTGAGTTGGCATCACTTTGTGACGAGACCAGCAAGCAGTGGTTCCGTGTGGTTGTGGACATGAGGAGCTGTAAAAAGAAGGCGCCTTTTGCTGTTAACACTTTGTATGTGTTCTTTAAGGACGCCACTGTGGCAGTAAACAGTGCGCATATAACCTGGGTGAGCATTTCAAAACATGAACCTTTTAAAGCAGAGACCATTTTATCCTCTTTGTGTTTTTTTCCTAAAATTGATTTTATACTCTACACTTATTCCTTTTCATTATGTTCTCCAGGTAAATGGCAGGAAGGTGTCCCTGCCCAGCAAAGTGACAAATGAGCTATCAGTCCAAATCTTAAACAGGAGTGTGGTTATTGAGAGGACCTCAGCTGTGCGGGTCACCTTTTCTATTTCACAGAAGGTCACTGTCAGTGTCGATGGTAACCTGTCCGGTAAAAATTGCGGTGCCTGTGGCAACTACAATAATAACTCCAAAGATGACATGAAGACAGCAGATGGGAAAATTACAAGTGATTTCTCAGTTGTAATTAGCTCTTGGAGTGCTGAAGACTTCTCTAGATGGTGAGTATTTTGAAGATTCTGCAACATTTTGTGGCAAAGATATTGTAACATCTAGTCTTGTTGGACAGTGCCTTACAAAAAGTATTTTTACTCTTGCTACTACTACTACTACAAATAAATCTTTGAAAATGTGGAGTTATATTCAGCCACTTTTCCCTGGATACCCTTAACAAAAGCCAGCAGAGATTCAGATCAAAGGTAGGAAAATCTGGCCTTTATGAAAGGTTGCAAGAGTAAAGTCATTGATAAAGGGAAGTTCTGAGAAGTCCAATTTGCATTTTGCCACAACCCATGTGGGAAGCACACAGGAAGAAATAGATGGTCACATTAGATTTGCACAGGAAAACTAACATGATGACCCATGGGTGTGGCAGCATCATGCTGTGTGGAATGTTTTTTCAGCATGGACAAGGAAACTTGGTAGAACTGATGGGGAAATAGAGATAAATCCAAGATAATCCTGACAGAGAACCTGTTAGACGCTGCTAGCATCTTGAGTCTTTATTTTATAGCAATACAATGAATCTAAACATACAACCAAAGCTACGAGGTAATGTTTCAGATTACATTATATTTATGTGTTAGAAATGTCCTGTCAAAGTCCCAGCCTTAATCAGATTGAGCTGTTTTCCAAAGAAGCATGTCCAAAAACTTTAGTCTGTACATGTGAAAGCTGGTAAAGATATTCCCCAAAGGCTTCAATCAGCAACTGCAGTAAACAGCAATTCTTCAAAGTATTAATGAGAGAGGGCTCAAAACAAATCCACTCAGACTTTTCAAATGTGCTTCTCATAACTTCTCTTCTCTTTTATTGTCTTTAACCTCTTTAGTTAAGGTGTAAGATGCAATCTTTCTGCTCTATTGTCCAAACATTCAACTTAAATTGATCAGTGAAATAATCAAGCAGAGATTGGTCGGGGCTATGACCATTCAACCGCTTACTCTCTTAACAGCATGAACTAAACAAGGACTCCACAGAGCCCCTTTTAAAAGAATGAGACTGTGGTTTTTAATTGCATTTGGCTCAATTTAATTAAGAAATGCTGGATAATCCCCTATGGTAATTACTGATTAAAAATAAGGTGAGACTGACAGGCATGGCCATCAAAAGCTACCAAGCTTGCAATCCAATCTCTGCTTGTCATCCAAGGACACTTAAGACTCATTTGGGTGCAGCATTAATTTGAGAACTTGTCTTTAGTTCGGTGTCCTAGCCTCAAGTCAGACCTTTAGAGGTGCCCCTTCCTCTTCTTCAGAGTCTTTCCATCACCTTGAAAAACACAAGAAAACAACCCTAAAAAGTAGTGCTTGCTTTTACATGTTTTACATGTCTAGAGAGTACAATTCTCAGAGCAACTGCTTATAGTTTTCGCTTTGCTTGAGTGGAAATAAATTCCCTTCCTCCAATGCCACTTTGACTGCAATTTTCCTTTCCACTGTAGTGGCCTGTAGAGACGCTGCTTCCACGTTGATGGAGGCCATCGGTACACAGGTAAATTATGAACCTATTTCCTGTGGAAAACTGTGAATGAATGAAACAGTTGTACAGTGTGACGTACATGCCTTTGTTTTCCTCTGTTATACAGAAAGAAGAGAGGATTCTCTGTTTGCAGCCGTGATTGCCATACTTAACCGTTTCCTCTTGATTATCGTTGTAGTTTTTGTTGTTTCCTGGCGATGTGGTCCTCTATTGTTCTCTTTGCTGTTATTTAACCAAATGGCTTACTCTTGTCCAACATCTCCATCTAGTGGAAGAAAAAAATACAGCAACATTATACCCTGATTTGGTTTACTTTATCTATTACAATTGTGTCCTCCTACCTGATCACTAAATAAATATATGCTTGATGACAATTTGTGCTCAAGTTATTTATAATTTAAAATTATCTTTATATATCTATTAAAATTAATTTTATTGATATTGTGAACTTTTTCACATTTTGTCACGCTACAAACAAAGGATTCTAAGTATTTTGTTGGGATTGAACCTGATAAACCTACACAAATTGTTAAATAGTTGTGAACTGGCAAGAAAATGATACACGTTTTTAATTTTTTTCTAATAATAAAAATCAGAAAAGTGTGAAGTGCATTTGTATTCAGCTAGTTCAGTTTAGTTTAATTTTAGTTCTACAATAACAAAGGTGCAACCGATAGCATTTAAAAATCACCTGATTTGTAAATAGAGTTCCCCAATGGCATAATTCCATTTCAGTATAAATCCAGCTGTTCTGGGAAAGCCTCAGATGTTTGTTAAGAGAACATTAGTAAGCAAAACATGCATCACACACAGCAAGGAACACAGGGATAAAGAGGTGGAGAAATTCAGAGCGGGGTTAGCTTATAAAAAATATCCCAAGCTTTGAAGATCACACAGAATACTTTTTAATCCCTGAAAATGGAAAGAGTATGGTACAACTGTAAATCTACTAATACATTATTGGTTTGTAATTGTACCGTCTACCTAAACTTATAGGTCATACAAGCAGATCGTTAATCAAAGTAGCAGCTAAGAGGCTGGTGGAAGCTTTGGAGGAGCTACAGGGATCCATAGCTCATGTGGAAGAATGTGTTGGGAGGACAACTATTAGTTGCACAATCTAAAAATCTGGGGCTTATGAACGAGTGCCAAGAAGATAAATATGAATCCATAAAATGCCCTGCAGTTTGCCACCTGCCTTGTGCTGGACACAGCAAACACGTAGAGAAACAAAAGATAAGAGCAAGACTGAACCGTTTTGCATACATGCAAAACACTGTATGTGGACCAACACTCAGCATCCCCCTAAACACACCCTTTACCTGGTGACAGCAGCATCGTGCTGTGGGGATGCTTTTCTTAAACATGAATGAGAAGCTGGTCAGAGTTGTTGCAGAGTTGCTTAAAACCTGTCAGAGGCTGCAAAAGACTCAAGACTGAGGCAGCGTTTCAACTTCCAGAAGGAAAAAAAACTAAAACATATAGCCAGAGGTACAGTTGAATGGTTTTGATCAAAGCATATTCATGTGTTAAAGCCCAGACCTAAATCTAACTGAGAATCTATGCCAAAACTCAACATTTATGAACCTCTTCATCGAGTCTGACTGGGTTTGAGGTTTTTTGCACAGAAGAATGAGCAGAAGCGTAAGTAGGTGCACTGCTGGTAGAGACATCCCCCAAGAATTGCACCAGTAATTGCAAAGCAGAGTTTCTACAAAGTGTTGACGGAGGGGTGCAGAACAGAAATACATAGCACAGTTATTTATTTGTACACTTATTTTATTTACTTGTTGGGTTTTTTTTTGGAGAAAACATGTATACATTTTCCCACTTCAAATGTTTGCACACCTGTGTTGCTCTGTCACATAAAATCCCATTACGTACATTGAGGTTAGTGGTTGTAATGTGACAATGAATACTTTGCAAACCACTTGTCGCGTCTGTGATCCTCTGCTGCAGCTGGCCTATCAGGAGAGAGAAACCCCAATGTCACCTGATAAAACACAGGGTCCTTGTTGTAGGAGGGCATCTGGAAGCAAAAACAAAGCTCTAGAATGTCCTGCTGACCAACTATAATGAGACAGGGGCTTGTTTCCAGTTTGGTTTCAGCTTTGTTTTTGCTCACTTGGAAAGGAATCTGTGAGTTTTTTTTCTGCACCATGTTTGCTGAAGGTGCACTCTTATGAGGACTGTTTTCATACTGCCTCTCTGACAGACTGTTATGGCCCTGAAAGCAATTCACTGTTTATGCTTTGGCTTCACAGCACCAAGCTTCTCCCCCAGAGTCAGTAAATTACTCCACAGCACAACAAGCCCACTATTCTACTCTGCTTAAGGTCTCTTAAACTTGCCTATGAGGAGAGGAGTGTATAATCACAGTTCACTATTAGATTATATTTTAATATAACTGCAGGACACTGATTTTTTTTTTTTTTTTTTTTTTTTTTTTTTTTGCAGCAAATGGAAATAAAAATGCAACACAGGACAATGGTGGCATGTAGCTGTGGTTGTGTTGTTTAATGGTGCAGGGCAGCTCAGGGTAATTTTTGGGAGTAACTTCAGTGGCACCCGCCCCCTTCTCTGCTTCATTCCTGAGACAAAAACTAAGACGGAACAGATCTTGACTAAGTTGTGCAGAAGAGCCCAGAGTTACACGTCTAGAATGCAACAGGAACCATTTATTTTAAGTTAGTCCTTTTTATTTGTATTAGTTATTTTTTTTAATACATTCAATTATCTTGGCTCAAGTAACATCTGAGTGGGAAACTTTATTGGGAAGTTTGATTTACTGCGGTTCTCACAGTTATAAGAGGCTGATGCACGGTAAGTGAATTTCTTACTGCAGATTTGTACTCAATGCTTTTCATTTAACTTAGTTCTCCAATTGATTCTGCAAGAAATAACTTTAAATAATATAATAAATAAAATTAAAAAATGAAACATTAGCCTTATTTGTGAAGCTTTCTTGTAGTTTTGAGGTTGTTTTTTTTATCACAAGGTCGCAACTCCCATCCCTTAACTAGTAAAAGCGTCCCTCTGTATACACAAAACATCGTCTAACTACTACAAGACTTACGAATCGGTCACAAATTCAAATGCTCACGTCTGACACATCTGTTAGCAATTCCCGGTGTTTTTTCAGGTTTAAAACTGATATTTTTCCATGTTTGCAGCGCGTTCATGGAGTTTGCTGTCACGCTTCCACACCACAGGTTTAACCACACAAGTTTTTACCAGTTGATTTTCGATTCTGTTGAGGAAATCTCCTCTCACGTAATGTATCGCGGTAGTGAACGTTAACGGCGACGCCAGCACGAAAATAGGGGCCTCTGGTCATAGCTGTCTGATGCAATTATCAGGTAGGAAAAGGGTCTCAATTTGTGTGATGCATTCGGGTGCCAATGTTTGTTCTGAAGCACAGAGCCGGAACATGAGGAAAATATGTTTGGAAAAGCTTAGATTCGTGAAATCAATTGTGTGTGTTGTAGGAGGCATACTGGCAGAATTTTCAAAGAGTTACGTGTCAAAATGATTGCATCTGAAGGAGCAATAAAATAACTTTCAAATGATATCAAAATCACGTTGCTTGTTCAAAGAGTAAGATAGCTGCAGAACTATAAAGCTGAAATCCCAGGATAATGTTTATCCTGAAGCCTGTGAGACGGTGTGACCTAAAATACAAAAAATGGATTCAATTATTTTTTTTAATAACCTCAACATTCAACAAATGATCGCTGATTAAGGGAGTCAAATTTTAGTGGTTAGAATAATTTTCACTAAACGGACTTGAAACTGTAGAATATTTAGGTACTTTTTAGAATTACTTCCTCATTAAGCCAGTGGCATAGACAGTGCTGTAAAATAGATGTCCTAATATTTTCAATTAGTTTCTAAAGATGTCTACATTGTTACTGGTTTATCTTGCAAATAGCATTAGAGTTGTCTCAGAAGTTGGAGCCAAGAATGACGCGACACCTGAGGAGAGCTTTCTGGTTGCAAGTTAAAGACTGTAAGATTTGCAACTTGTTTTGGTGATAATTATGCTTAGGAAAACAAGCTGATAATATATTTGTCTCCATTTTATGCACAAAAGAAATATGTTGCCACTGGAGCTATATAGACTGAGATATGCTTTATTTATAATTTACCCCCACAGCTTTCACTACATTTTGCACGCAGCCATGCTGGATCCAGTGTTTCTCTGCAAGCTCAGACTTTCACATTCAGTATTCCGACCTTAGGGGGTGTTCTTGTTTTAACTAGGAACCCAAAAAATGCAACTTTCAAGTACAAAGAGAAGGCACCATTAGTGTTGCAACTATTGGCTACTGTTTTTCTGACTTGCAACTAGACTGTGCAATCCTCAAGTGTGATGTCACTCCTAGTTCCAAGCTCTGACGTCTGAGACTAACTCAATGCATCATAGCTTCATTTAAGTTCAAAAGAACACAACCCCAACAAAGTCCAAAGATTATCTCTAAACAATTGTAGGTCATGTTTCTTCTTACCCTGTTTAGCTTTTTCTTGACCGGACAGCGCAGCTAGTAAGTGTGATCACCATCAGTTGATTGACGGCAGCTGTAGGCTTGTTGATAGTAACATAACTAGTTTAAACAAAAACTCACATCATTGTCTGATTTCTCTTGGCGTTCAGGGTTAATGCTTAGGTTCTCAAACTGTGGGACTGTACCAGTGGTGATACTTGTGTTGCATTTGATGGAATGTTAGTATCAACCAAAAGTTATGTATTGTTTAGAGCTCATACACAGAAACTACAAATAGCAGGCAACAGTAAACCAAGAACAAGTACTCTTGACTGATTATTTACCTTAAAAGTCAGAACATGAATCTGAGAAAGGACATCCTAACGAAATTAACTATGTTCTGGTAAACACCAGAAAACCAGTGGGATATTGTAATCTTAGTGCTTTGTTACCAGCTGGCTTCAATTAGCAATGCTAATTAATAGCGGTGTGCTTCTTTACATGTTATGCAACACTAAAGGAACATTTTGCCTATAGGTATTGTACAGTTCTAATATGACAGACGTATTAAGCTGCAAAGCATCAGAAGTGCAAATAATGTGCTTTTGCTATATTTTAAACGCACAGCAGCTTTATAGGATAAGAGTGATATCTTATTTTTTGTCTTGTCGTGAAAATACAAAACAAGCAGTGCCATATATTATAAGTGTTGGTACTTGAAAACCTTGGTATTCGCTGAGGTTTTAAACAGTTTGAGAATATGTTAAAGGAAGCAATCTGAACTGAAGTCTCCTTTTTTACCTGCTAAATAACGTGTAAATTCCAGTTTATTATAATCCACTTTAATTCACTTAACTGTCTCCCCATTATTTGCTTTTATATAACTCAGAGGGCTAACAAACAAGATTATTGGATTGCCTCTTGTTCGAATAGCTCGCTCTGTGTTTGTTTGATTAAACCTGATTGGCAGGCCTTTGTACTTAATCCCGTTCCCGGGGCTTGAAGTGTTCATTTTTCTCTCCGACTCCAGCACCATTTTCACACCCCCGCACTGGTTGTGCATGAATCCTCAGCACTGCTTCGGGCCAAGGAGGGAACCACTGGCGCAGCTTTGATCTCTGTACTGAAAAATGTTTAATTTCATGCCTCAGATTTTCTTTAACCGCACAGCTAAGTTATATCTACCTGTGTTGCATTTGTGTTGCCACGTCTCGGTACTGTACTGGCATAATCAGGTCTGAGAACTGGGCAGAATCGCAGTAAGTGTGATCTCCAAAAAGAGCCTTCCTTAGCTCCTGTGTGCAATCATGAAAGGTTGTCTGGTTCCCTGCAATCTTAAGGCTGTAAGAGAACCCCAAAGGAATGTTCTAGATAATATATAGATTGAAAACAGCTCCAGTGTACTCACCCCCCACTCATGGTGATGACCCAGCGAAATCCACTGACCAAACGTCGAGTGCAACTCTACACCTCCCTTTTCGTTGCACCCCTCTGCTTCCAAGAAGATGTTCTGAGATGCAGGGCCAAAAATAGATACTCTTCTTCTACTCAGAGCCTGCAAAACAAATTATGAAGGCATAGATCCCACTAGGTTGTGTCTACAAAGATGGAGCATTATGTCCCTGTCAGGAATTAAGTCATTGGATGGATCAGTTTTACACCTGAAACTCAGTTTGCTTTAGTCTTCATAAGGATATGATTTTATGTTGTGCAATCCGATACCTCTGTGGGCTTCAATCCTGAGAAGGTCAAAAAGATCCAGTCACACTCTCTCAAGTGACATTACAGTGGCTTTTAAAGGGGTTCATACCCCTTGAACTTGGCCACATTTAGTCACATTATAACCACAAACCACAGTGTATGTGATTTGGATTTTATGCAATAGGCCAAAACAAAACAGTGCAAAATTGTGAAGAAAAAGATACATGGAATCACATTTTGCTGCAGTTACATCCCCCAAGCCAGCGTTGCATTTTCAGAAATGGAATCTCAGCCAGATTTGATGGAGAGCATCTTAAATAACATCTACTTCTCAAGTCTTAACATAAATTGTCAGTAGTTGTACACTTTGACTGGGACATTTTAACACATGAATATGAACTGTCTGAATGTTCAGGGCATGCTCCTGTTGGAAGGAGGTTCTTTCAGGGCTCGCCTGTATTTAGCACCATCCATCTTCCCATCAGCTCTGAAAAGCTACCCTGTCCCCACAGCATGATACCCACACCACCATGTTTCACTGTAGGGATGGTGTGACCAAGGTGTTGTGCAGTGTAAGTTTTAGGTCACGCATAGTGACCTAAAACTTAGGCCAGAAAAATCAAGCTTGGTCTCACCTGACCAGAGCACCTTTTTCCACAAGTACACTGTGCCTTCTATATATGGCTTGTGGAAAACTGTTGACACTAATTCTTATGGATTTCTCCCAACAATGGCTTTCTTCTTGCTGCAATTTTTCAAATGTCAGAGTAGCATCACACATTTCTCATGCAGCTTTCAGCAACATCACAATTAAATATTGTCCTGATATCATGCAGCCCTTTGCAGCTGTGCCATAGTCTTTCCAATCTCAGACAATGGATTGAACACTGTCTCTGGAGTTCAAGGTTCAGTGTTTGGGATATTGTTTTATGACTTATCCCTGCTTTTTATTCACAACTTCATCCCTGACCTGTCTGCTGTGTTCCCTAGTCTTCATGGCGCAGATTGATCACTAACGTTCTCTAACAAACCACCTAGGCCTTCACTCAACTGCTGTATTTATACTGTGATTATACTACACACAAGTGGACTCCACTCTACCTATTGGGTGACTTTTGAAAGGAATTTTATTTGGATTTCATTTAGGGGCATCATTGCAAAGGAGGGTGAAAAAAGGTTTGAAAACTTTGGATCCTCTTTCTTTCACTTAACAGTATGTAGGATGTGAAGTTTGTGACTGTAAACTTAGAGACACATTCAAGGTATGTGCAAAAATGTGCCTTTGGTGAAAACCTAAGTTATGAGCAAAGTCTTATAGCTTAGCTTGCTTGAGAACATCAGCTAACCATAATCTAAAATGACCTTCATCTAACTCTTCAATCCTGACATGCTCCTCTTCTTTTATTTAAACAGGCACAATGGATCTTGTATTGGTGGTGGCATTCAGTTCTTGGCTGGCTCCTGCACTTGGTGAGAATCCCTTTTTCAGTAATTGTTTGGCTGCCGGAGCCTTTTGATGGTCCTTTAGCACATTGCTGTAGTTGTGCTTTAAGTTCCTGGTGTGTGTGTGTATGACAGGGTCAGCATTTGGCAGGGAGGTGTTCGGTAAGTTTCCTGCATTAGAGTGGTCCCTCCCTGAAACTGCATGACCTTTACTCCCTTATGTTGTTTTGTCACCTGGCTTTTTTGAACAGCACCTCTTGTTTGAATTGCAGTAAATCATTTTTCAGCCCTCTTTTCGGTTTATTTTTTTATTTGTCTGGAGATTTTGTTTTGTGCCTGCAGTTTTCCCCCGGAAAAGATTAGTTTCTGCGGTTTCAATAATTATACAGAGTGCAGCCAAGTTTTCCCATGCTAATACAAATCCTGGTCTCTGACTTGTTTCCCTGGGCGCCCCACATACCACCAGCGGGATTTGATGTTAAGCAGATTTGCCTACACTGATTTTTGTTATTTTTTTTCCTGACTCAGTCTCGTGTCTGACTACAGGTCACCTTTTAAAGCTTGTCAAAAAGCAAAACATGTTTTTGCCTCACAGATAAAAAGACCAACAGTTTCAATTTATTTTGTCTAAGAATGAGGTCAGATGTAATTTCAGGAGGACTCTACCACACACTCTCCAGTAAACAGAGTGTAGTGGTCTGTAGAAAATGCATGTAAGTCAATGCAATCTACTCAACTGTAACAATTAATTTTGGTGCGTTTAAATTAATTGTTGATGAGCTGCTTAATATATCCAAGAACAACCATACCTCATGACCTAGTTATTTTTGTAATAACAACTTTAAATTAACTAAACATGTGAAATGTCTGCTGGTCTAAACATTTATGTGACCCTTGTCTAAACGTTAACACTCAAACAATGTCTGCTTTGTAATACAAACCAAAGTTGGTTGCAAAGTGATCCTGCATGTTTCCTGTTATGCCACCGAACTCGAGGGAAAAACTGGGTTTTAGTTTGCTTTTTATCAAGATTTCATAGTTGGTGCTGCAGCCAAATTTTGTTTTCATGAGGAGACTGACAAAAGAAAATGCAGAACACAGACTGGCACAAACAACAGGGCAATCAAACAAAATATACCTGGAGATAAACTAATGTGATTATAATTTTACAAATGTCACTAAATGTTGATCCCCTCTCTGTTGGATATCTATTTAAAGAGTTGATTCTTTTGCAAAGAGTCTTTTAACAGCAACAGGAAACATTAAGCACATACAGTGCCAAGCAGAGGTATTCATACTCCTTCTGCCACATTTCATCAACAAGCAGCTTTTATGTGGTTGAAGGAAAATACTATATGGTTTTATTTATTTATTGTATATATAAAACTCTGAAAGTGTGTCATGCATGCATGGCTTCGCTCAATCAGACTGGACGAAGACCAAGTGTGAGCATAAATTTTCAAGAAAGAAAACAGATTCTCAGCTGGATTTAGGTCTGACCTTTGACTGGGCATTTCTAACACATGATTACATTTTAACTAAACCATTCCATCCCAACAACCCTTCAGTTTTTTGCCAGCACTAGCAGGTTTTCAACCAGCTTTGCCTATTATTTTGCTCCTACCGTCTTCCTTTCTATTTTCACCAGCTTCCTTTGCCCTGCTGAAGGAAAAGCAGGAGCAGCATAACATTCCTGGCCCCATGTTTAATGATTGGGATTGTGTGTTCAGCATGGGGTGCTGTGTACAAACTTTATGTTGACCAAAAACTGTTGGTCTCATCTGATCAAACCGCCGTCTTCCACATGTTTCCTTTTTTTTTTGGCTGCACGATCAGAAAGGCCAGATTAATGCCACATATTTTTGATGCAGTTTTTAGCAATCACATTGATATTACATATTTTCCTGATACTGTCCAGCGCTCCTTCATAAAGGCCTTATTTATGGAGTGGGTGACCAACGTTCACAGTCCACAGATCTCTCCCCTGAGCCATTAATTTCTGCAGCTCCTCCAAAGTAATCATTGTCCTCTTGGCTGCTTACTAAATAGAATACTTTTGAAGGCTATTAGTTGCACCTGATTTTGTTTATCAGGTATCAGAGTAAACAAAGTTTATATAGTTGCATACCAGAATTTTTACATTTAATCTTAAAACAAGGCACCATTTAGATCAATATGACTTGCACGACTTTGCATTGTCTGTCACATTAAATTCCAATAGTAGTTTTTAAAAAGATTGATTGATATGAATACTTTTGCCACGCCCTGAACTATAGTAATTTGTTTGCTGTTGTTACATTTATTCAGTCATTCGATCATGTGATCCTCTGCCACAGTCCTTGCGATTCCCTACATTTAAATGATCCACCACTGCATATTGAGAAATTTCAAAATTTCATTGACTTTATCAAATTATAACATTGTTTTAAATGAAAGAAAACGTGAATTGTTACATGGTGTACTTACATTTTCACTTGAGTAGCAATTTTTCCCTGTATTTGGGATTTGAAGGCCCTCTCTGCAGAGTGCTAAGCATTCTCAGCTTTTGTCACTTTTGCCATTTGCTGACAGGTACTTAAACCACCAACTGAAATGTTCTTTTCTCTTTTACAGCCTCAGCAGCAGAAGATGAGAAAGGTGAGGACAGTTTAAGCCAAATTTTAGAATAGTCAAATGATTAACAATTTACTGACATTTTAAGCGAGAGTATGAGCGACTGAAGTCCTGAAACAACTGCAAATCTGTCATCTATCGAGCAGAGTCTGAAGTGTGTCACTGGTTACATCTGCCTCTCATTCATTATCTCTTTGTCATTCTGTCTTTTATTTTTCTTCCAGACTTTGACAGTGCTTTTCATTATGGTGAGTGCTGAGCACGCAAAGGTGCTCCTTTTAACGGTCGAGCCCTCTGCTCAGGAAACATCTGGAAAGCTGAGATGAGTGAGCATTTTGGTCTCGCTTTTCCAGAGGCGATGGAAAACTTTCACCTCTTGGTGCAAGCTTCTGCAGCAGAGCGAAAAGAAACACTTGACATCCTGTCCGCTGATTTGATTATTGCAGCGGTAAAGTGGTTAGATTGCAGAAAATATCAGTCATTTAAACTTTTTGGGGGGTAATTTTGGCGTGTTCAAACTGATAATGTTTAAGGGACATCACAAATGTTTCATTGTTTTTTTTATATGTATTGTGCCATTCACCATAAAATGAATAACTTAAATTCACTTGGATTTACACTCGTATTTAGTTTACACCTAACCAAACGTGGATGTTTCATTTAGTTTTTTATTTGAAAATAATGAGACAAAAGGATGTTTCTATGAAAAAGCTACAACGTAATATTTGCAATAAGATTTTTGCAATAAGAACAATTATCAGTCTGGGTTTGGATTCTACTGGGAAATATATTGAAAATGAGTAATATAAGGTCAGGCTAAGAATAGGGACATACTTTGTTTTATGAGAGGAGAGAATATTTGTAGCTCTCTGACAAATTACTTTATTTACTGATTTGTGTACACATCAATAAAGTTAATGTTTTGGATTTGGATTGGTTCTGAGATTTCAAGAGAAATGCTGCGCAAAGAAACAGTTTGATGACAGCCCAAAACATCAAAGAGTTAAAGCTGATGACTGGACTGAAAGGCCTTTAAGCTTATCAACAGTCAACAGTTAAATCTTTATCTGCACTTACTTATGTGTAAGGAGCTCATCAGATGCAGAGAGCAAAGGTTTAGTTTTAAAGATCACTGCATTCAATAAAAACAAATCATTTCAACTGAGCTCTCCACATCTAGCTTTAGGAAAGTTCAACAGAAAGTCAGTTATGCAGACATATTTAAACTTTTTACACTAAAACAAACTTTTCAGGTGCTATTTTACAATTTATACAACATTGGTTATTTTTTACTTTTATCAATTAGCAAATATTCTCTCCACTCATAAAACAAAGTATTTCCCTACTTTTAGCCTGACCTTATGTCAGTCATTTCCAATATATTTTCTGGTAGAGTCCAGATTCAGACTGATAAATGTTCTTATGGCAAAAATCAAAATGTGAGCAACTTCAATGCAAATATTACTCTGTAGCTTTATCAACAGGAGGCACATTTTTAATGCACAGAAATGAAACTTTATATTGAAAGCTCTGAAAGTTATTTTAATATGAACACACTATCATGCCAGCACCTAAAGATTTTTCTTACATCCCCAAATAAATTTTAAATATTAAACTAGCCTGTGTACTTTAACCTGAAATATTAGGTACTTGATGCACTGAACACTGAAACTTGTCGAATTAAAGATTTAATTAAAGATTTAAGATAAGATTATTTTCTGCTTAAAAAAAGATCCTATCCAGGTAAAAAAAAGTGCCTCTTGCACAGGCTAAAGAGGCTACATGGGCACATCCTTTTGTCTCATCATCTTCAGATAACATAAACTAAATGGCTTGTTAAAATAAAACATCCACGTTTGGTTAGGTTTAAACTAAATGCCAGTGTAAATGCATGTGAATTTAAGTTTTTCTTTAATTTAGTCACAGTTTTATGGTGAATGGCACAAAAAATATAAAAAAAAAAAACAAATGACTGATTTGTGATGTCCCTAAAACGCAGGGTGAAGGTGAAATCCTAGATCATCAGTGTGAAGATGCCCAAATTACCTTCCAAACAATTTAAAATGACTGAGATTTTCTGTCATTTTGTGCAATCTAACCACTTCACTGCTGTAATAATGAAATCAGCAGACAGGATTTTTATATTGTCTCGAAAGCCACCTCACAACATTTATGTAGGAAATTAATACATTAGTTCACTTTGGTACATGTAACGTAGAGGAACAGGAAGACTTTCAGCAGTTAAAGTTTTAATATGTTGCATTGCTGTTAATTGGAAGAATACTGTATCAGTTAATGCAATGTATCAGTTAGCTGGGCTAATCTACTTTTTTGTTATTATTTGTGATACAATGGAGTCATTGCAAATTTGCCTCATGTTTCTTAGTTGCAACTCAACATCTGACCATGTTCTGATCTCTGTCCCTCCTCCTTGATCTTTTAAGAACATCAAATTTGATCCCATGACAGTTTCCCATCCCAGCTGTTACAGATCCATAAAAGTGTCCCAAGATAAATGCAAAAGATATTTATGGCTTTCTTTTGCTTTTTCCCTTGGTTCCCCTGTGACATATGGGAGATAGATGATACTTGCTTTTAAAGGTCACAAACCAAGCATGTTGGAAATCACTGGATGGAAAAATCCATTCATATACTTTTTCTTTTCTTGCTACTTTTTTCTGAGTTCAGAGAAATGTTGGTTTGTTTTTTCTTGATTATTGTAACCTGACCTCAAATAGTTTACATCTAGTGACTTTAGAAAATATTGTGATTTTTCAAAGCTAAACGAACCTATTAGAAATCCCTAAAGCAGAAGTTATAACCGCTGCCTCCCTTAAGTTTCTTTTTATCTGGTGGTAAATTTCCCTGCTGTTCTTCTTCCAAAGAACAAAACAAATGAAAAGAGTTTGCAGCTGTTTAAAAAGCCACAGCTTGACACTAACTTTGACATTTGCAACAGTGCTTACAGATCTGCTGTCTGCAGCCTGCATGAATTTTTGGTGTGCCAACAAAAATATTATGAGACTGCAAATTACCTATGCAGATGCCTCAGAAAATACCTCTACATGCTTATTTGTTTTAGTCCCTTTGGATAAAAGCTTCAGCGTGTCACCTTTCAGTTTTGTAAACATCTCCCCAGCATCTTCTTGTTTTTTTTTTTTGCTTCAGATTATGAATCTCTGAGAATCGGCGGCCTGGTTTTTGCTGTCGCTCTGTTCCTGCTGGGCATTTTCCTCATCGTCAGTAAGTATTGAAGTTCACAGCAGATGTCAAACAGCAAATTGAAATTATGCTATGAAGCTTGTAGAGTATTTATCTGGGTTCGGAGATTCACACATGCTTCTTGGAAAGTGTCAGCACACTTGCAGACTTTTGGCCGTCATAGCTCGTCCTTTTCTTTCAGACATGGCGTCCTCTCAGGATTCCTGCTCCTACCTGCCAGCTCATGCTGCTGCTTCTGAAAGTTAGAGATGTGAAACCATAAATAAGCGATAAATAATTTAGTGTGACTCAGCCTCTCTGCAGCTCTTCCACTGTGTTTACAGGGACTAGAGTTAGTTTCAAACTGTTCTTGGAGTAAACCTGGTTATGAAAGTTTTGTGAAGGCGGAAGGAAAATTAACCATTTATTCACAGATGCTTATAGGAAACATAAAACAATATGATTTATTGATAAACCACTATTCAAATTTTAATCAAAACCACTATTTCTGTTTTTTTTTTTTTTACAATTATAAGATTTAAAGGTATTTTAGTAGAAAGATAGGCTGAAGGTAACAGCTAATTGAAATAAATAATACATAATCTTTATGCCTTTTGATCAGTAAACACTAGTACTTTATTCTTATTCTTTAAAATAGCTGTTTAAAATTAATCTGTTAGGGCATTTAAGCTTTTTTTTAATTTGATGTATAATATCCTGTTGAATTAATGAAAGTCTGTTTGATCTCTCTTTGATTTAAAGAGCTTTTAATGAAGTCTGTCATCTGATCTTACTACTATTATCTAAGTTAAAGGTCCATAAATCCTGAAAGAATTTTTAAAGTACTAAATATTTACGTTTAAAAGTTTTAAATAAATGACAGCTGTTTGTCGAACTCAATTAATCGAGTATGATTTAAAATATTCCTTCATTCCCTCTTTGCTTGCACCAGAGGCGGTTCTTGCATGAATATGGCCCTGGGCCCACCCTCCTGCATGCTCTTTTAGAACTCATCATTTATTCACAAATTGTGATGAAATCTCAACTCATGAGACTTAACCCAACTTTCTGAAAAAAACATAGAATTCTGATTTTACGGAGTAATGTTTTTCCCTGTCATAACTTGCTGTCGTTCAAATTGTATTAGCATTTTAGATTTACTTTTAAACCTTTGATGTAGCAGCCGTTATCTGCATCATCGGGTAGTGGCAGTGTTTTCTTACAGGAGTAATAGTGGGTTCCATTTGTAATCGGAAGTCAGAATTTTCAACCTCCGACTAGGAAATTTCAACTGGAACGCCCCTGAAAGTTTGAATTACGATTCAAAAAGTCAGGGCAACACAACCATACCCGACTTCTATTCAATTCAATTCAATTCAGTTTATTTATATAGCGCCAATTCACAACACATGTCGTCTCAAGGCACTTCACAAAAGTCAGGTACATACATTACAATTAATCCTAATCATTGAACAGTGCAGTCAGATTCTGTTATTTATTCAAATTGGATAAAAAGTTTTTCTATCCAAGGAAACCCAGCAGATTGCATCCAGTCAGTGACTTGCAGCATTCCCTCCTCCTGAATGAGCATGTAGAGACAGTGGACAGTCACTGGCGTTGACTTTGCAGCAATCCCTCATACTGAGCATGCATGTAGCAACAGTGGAGAGGAAAAACTCCCTTTTAACAGGAAGAAACCTCCAGCAGAACCAGGCTCAGTGTGAGCAGCCATCTGCCACGACCGACTGGGGGTTAGAGAGAACAGAGCAGAGACACAAAGAGAACAAAGAAGCACTGATCCAGGAGTACTTTCTATGGGAAGGAAAAGGTAAATGTTAATGGATGTAGCTCCTTTAGTCGTTTCACCTAGAAAGAAGGAACAGATAAACTCTGAGCCAGTTTTCAAGTTTAGAGTCTGAAGAGAGCACAGAGAGTTAGTCACAGCAAAAGCTCAGTCAGTAGCTATGTCAAGGAGAGAGAAAGGGCTAAACACTGAAAGACAGGACCATGTGGATCATCGGTAGAGGGTGAGCATTAAGTTGTTGCCAGCAGAAGCTCGGACGATGCCCCTCTCCAGAAAGGTGTTACAGGTTGAATGCAGGACTTCTGCATTCAAGATGGTTGCTACTCGCACCAGTAGTAGTAAATGGTTCTTACTTTGACTGTTTTTACCAGTTCTTTATTGTTTATGTAACATTTAGTTAGTCGTACACGTACTACTTCTGTGTTTTTAAGACATGTTTCAACGCTGTATGTATGCACGAAATACCGTATAGAATAGTGTTATTGTCATTGTTATTGTTAGACTGCTATTACAGTTGCTAGCAATACGAACAAAAACTAGCAGGAAACTGAACGCGACAACTCGGAGATGACGTAAACTCTGACTTCCCAGGTTCAACTTGCGAGGTTAATGGAACGCAGCATTACACTGGGCACATCAAAGGCTGACAGCAATTCACTGTTGACTGGGTACATACACCCTAATGAATAATTGGATAAATGTGTTTAAGCATGTAAAACGTTGCACTTCAAACAGAAATGTCATTAACAAGCTTCTGGCATAATTTTGGCTGGAGATTTGGTAACTCCTCTTATCAGAATTTGTATAGTTTATTTAATTAGTTGGTTTCCTGGCTTGGCCATGAATGTTGAGCATAGCCTGGACATTTTCAATAGAACTGAGGTGAGGGGTACTCCAAAAACTTAGCGTTTGCCAATTTTATCCATTTCAAAACTAGTTGATTGGTGTGTTATGGACCACTGTCCTGTTGCAACACCCAAATGTATCCATGTCTCAACTTTCTCCTGTTGATTTGAAAGACTGAATAATCTTGATGAACTCCTCTGTCTTAATTATTCCATCCATTCTGTGCAAAACATTATAAGCACTCCTAGGGAAGCAGCCCCACAGCATGATGCTTTCAGCACAGTGCTTGAGGGTTGTTACAGTGTTCCTGAATTAGAAAGAATCAGAACAGAGCTTTTAAAAACCAACCAGTAGAAGTTAATGATTCTTTAGATGCACTTTGTCTGTTACTTCCTGATGTAAACGCAGTAGGAATTCAAAAAACTGGAATGCGTCCCAGGCTAGGGTTTAAGAGAACATCAACTGTTTTAGCCATGAATCTGTCCAGTTTTTTCGCTAAATCGTGCTAAAATTTAAGTTTCATAACAGCACTGTACATGTAATATATTTCATCTACCCCTGCTTTTGTATAAACAGGTCGAAAGTGTACCTGTTCTAGGAGTGACAAGTCAAGGTGAGTTACACAAAATAAAACCAACAGATATTTTGTTTTCTTATTAGAATATAAGACATGTACAAATATACAATGTTAATATTATTTTATACATCTCTCTTTCTATCTCTATCTCTATCTCTCTCTCTATCTCTATATATACCAATCTTCCATAGGCCCAGGGGTCCTGAAGTTGAATCAGCTGTTCAGAGAGGTATGTTTTAAATTTTCTTTTGTATCTGCATATAATAAACTATTCAGTTAAAAATGTTTTCATTATTTTTATTTTATTTTTTCCAGTTTAACAGAGGCTCTAGAAACACTGGTAAGTGCCTGTGAATCCTCAGTGAATCCACTGATTTAAATGGGAAATTGAACTAAATTTGTGTCGTTGTTTCTGCAGTTTGCCGGCTGCCCCCACTAGGTGGCAGCAAACACCGCGAAGACAGTAGAGAACAAGCCTTCCCAGAGGACAGCCTTGAGCTTTTTAAATGTCATAATCCCGCTATTTTGTCTTTCTTTTTTCCCTCCTTTTTTATGTTTTTATCATCAGTTATCATCACTAGATGATGGTTCATGTTTATACAGTAGCAATGGTGTGATTCTCATTTGTATTATTTCTGATTTTCAAACAAATGCTAGATAATAAAGCAAATGTTTGAGTAAAACAAAAAGGTTGTTTTAATTGATTTCATGCTAAATATTTAAGTTTATACCAGTGTAGTTGTAGAACTGCGAGTGTGGCCATCTGTTACGCTGTGATCATGTTTCTGCTGACACTGCACACAGTTCAGTTACACATGCAGTAGTAACTAGCAGCAGTGGCAGAGGACTCACTGCTGTATGCAGCATCCAGAAAGACTCTTTAAGAACCCCTCTTTGGTTTTCCTGCTGTTAAATGGTACTTTACACTGTAGTAAAGCTGACAGCTGCTGTAAAACACTGCATAAAATGTGTTGTATTCTCTCTGCACTGCAACATAACATGAGAACTGCTGCATTTACTGCATGCAAACCGATGCCTCTGCACGCAGATAGCCAGAATTCAAATTAAAATATTAGGATTTTCTTAAAACAAAAACAAAATCCAATTTAATCTGATATTTCTACACGAATTGAATACGCTCACACAAATTACTACCCACAATGGTTTTTGAACATTGTCTCTTTGTCCATTTTTTCTACTTTGGGTTGGCCCACTATTTCCTTTAATCTGCAGTCTGTGTGGTTTCTCACTGTTGGGATTGCCTCTCGATTGCACCAGTAGCTGCGAAAAATGTATGCAGTGTCTTATTGTCACCACCAGAGGGAATCCTGCTGATCTTGTACAATGCAGTCCCACTAAGCAGTTCTGCCTGCTGCACTGCCCAGTTTCTCCATCCATATCCAGGCTGTAACTGCAACCCAGCAACTTGCTAAATCTCCAGGAGACAAAGCTCTTCAGCATCGTTGCAGCGCAACCATGGCCACCGAGGGTTTGTTCCTTTTACTTATGCCTTTTAATAATTAGTACTCAGAAAGTTATTTTGTATCGAAAGGGGAAAATGTAATTTTAGTTTGTTTGATCGGTATCTTTATGTTTAGATTATTACTAAACGAATGGAAGCTTGTTAAAGTGCTGATGCATGGATCAGTGTCGCAATAAGGGAAATACTTGAGTAAACTACCAGAAAGAACAGAAGGAGAATTTTTGGCAGTTCTGTAAAACAGAGTTTCCCGGCTGTGGTGTTAAATATAAAATGCCAACTCAACTACTTGGGGCTGAGAGTTCAGTAAAGCTGCATTATTGGCATACAATAAACTGGAAGAGTCTCCAGCCTTCAATACTTTTGAGGTTATGAATTCTGGCGGCCCACTCAAAAAAATAAGTAGAAATGTTTGATTGCAGTGAAAATGAAAACTTCCATTGTTTCATCTTGTCAAGCTCTGCCCCCCTCCTTTCCAACATTTCTCTGCTGCTGCTGCTGGCTTGTAACCTGTTTTTTTTTTTTTTTCTGCTGAGCGAAGATGCTGCATTGAGTGCCTTTCTGTGCAGAGCAAGAAAAAACCTCCTAAAGTGTGTTGAAGCCAAGCCTGCAGACATGGAGGGGGGGCTTACCAAACAGAAGACCCCACTCACTTTCAACACAGCCTCAAAATGCTCTGCTGATATTCTTGCTTTGTAAATAATGACAATCTTTCTGTTACAGAATCAATGTTTCCAGACCAAAGCGACTTTCACTATGGTAAGATTTTAACCAATTACAGTGCCTTGCCAAAATATGCACACTACTTTGTCACATTTTGTAACATTACAGCTACAAACTTCATGTGCTTTTATTTTGATTTAACATGATAGACCAACACAAAGTGAGTTATAATTATGAAATGTGACACCTCTAAACAAAATCCACTGTAATGACTATAAATACAGCAGTTTTGTGAAATCCTCAGAGGCTTGTTAAAGAACATTAGGGAACAAAAAACAAAATGAAGACCCAGGAACACACCAGACAGGAAAGGAAAACAGTTGTTTCAACGATTAAAGGAGAGTTGGCTTAAAAGACAATTTCCCAGGTTTTATGCAATCTCAATGGAAAGAGTGTACAAACCTACCGTTGGCCATCCAGCTAAACTGCAGGCAATGAGAGCATTAATGTAGCACAGGAAAGACCTAGAAGAAAGTGATGTGGTAAGATATAAATCATACCCATGTCTAAACGTGGTAGTGGCAGCATCATGCTGTGGGGATGTTTTTCTGTTTCAGGGGCAGGGAAATAAAAATTTATTAAATAATTGAATTGAATTAATAAAATAAATAGCATGTGCATTTACTTAGCCCCCTTTATTCAGAGACCCACAAATAAAATCCATTGAAACCAGTTGCCTTCTGAAGAGACCTGATTAGCAATGGATAAAGCTGTGGAGATGTCTGAAGCAGGGTTAGGTTATACAACAATATCCCATGCTTTGAACTTGGTGGTAGCAGCATCATGCTTTGGGGGTGCTTTTCTTCAGCAGGGACAGCAAGGCTGGTCAAAGCTGGAGCTAAATACACAGCACTGCTTGGGGAAATTTAAGAGGGCAGAGGTTCACCTTTCAGCAGGGCAATGAACCTAAACTTACAGCCAGAGCAACAATGGTTTAGATCAAAGCATATTCATGTGCTAGACTGATCCAGTCAAAGTCGCGACCTAAATGTTATGTAGATGTAACTGAGAATCTGCTGCGTGCCTTGAAAATAGATTTTCATTGATAGTCTCCATTCCGGTCTTACTGAGCTTGAGCTAATTTGCAGAGAAGATTGGACAAAATGATATTGCAGTCTTAAGATGTGCAACGCTGTTAGAGATCTACCACAAAAGACTTGCTGCTGTGATGCAGTAAACTGGTATAAAACTGTGTATCCTTTTTCTTCTGTTTTAAATTTAAAACTTTAATATATTTTATTTGGATTTTAAATGAACTTAAAGTTTGTAGTTGTAGTGTTAACAACATCGTAAACTTAAAGGGTTATAAATACTTTTGCAAGGGGCTGTAGAATACCTGAATCCATTTTCACTCTTGCAGAACATTTTGAAGTTTAATGTCTTCGTTTTTAAGTCATTTGTCATTTCTTCCCTTGTAGATTATGAGACACTGCGGACTACAGGGGTCATCCTTGCTGTTGTAATGTTTGTCTCTGGTATTTTAATAGCCCTGAGTAAGTTTAGACTTTTTTTTTAAACATGCCAATAATTCGAAGACTTTAGTAAATATATAAAAGATCAATACTTCTGTAACTTATCTATCATTCCTCAAACAGGCAAAAAATTCACAAAATGTGTAAAATCCTCATCCAAGTAAGAATTGAATTAGATTTTAGCGAATGATCTGCCTGTGCATGTCGTATGAATGAATTTGAATTCACTACGTAATCTAAAAAAATAAATTTGTTCTATAAAAAACAATTTTTAAAAACTGAATGTAGTTGTGCAATTTTACCTTTTCCCTCCCCCTGGATGCCACTTTTCTATTAGTGCCTTCCCCTTGTTCAACCAAAATACATTTCCAACACATCAATGAGTTCATAAACACCCTTAAGTGGTTTTTGTAAATGCTTTGCTATTCTTTCCATCCTAGTGCTTGGTCTGTAAGGCATTTTTTAAATGTATGCATTCAAAAAGACACTCCTTGTGTGTTGGTATAGAATGTGGAAAATCTACTCGGAGCTGACCGCATGTTGCTTGAATGGCAAGACAGCAACAAAGACAAGAGCTGCTGTTTTAGGAGCTCAAGAACTTGGCACATTGGTTTGTGGTCATGGTGCTTATAAGTTTGAAAACTCTTAATGTTTCTGTATTTATGAGCCTAAAAATCCTACAAAAGCCTAAAATATAATCAGATTTATAAAGATGTACTAGAAACGGGTTTTAAAAAAGACTCTATGAAATTATTTTAAATAACAAAAAGGTAATCTCGCACTAAAACGTTTTGAAAAATCCTGACAAACACATATTTTGAGTACATTTATTAAGTGGAAAAAGCTCATATTA
Organism: Crenichthys baileyi; assembly: GCA_036173005.1. Lineage (NCBI taxonomy): Eukaryota > Metazoa > Chordata > Actinopteri > Cyprinodontiformes > Goodeidae > Crenichthys > Crenichthys baileyi. The sequence goes on from JAHHUM010002037.1 coordinate 928,879, forward strand.
TATTAGATTTTTTATATACTCAAAAACTTATTCCATCACATTTTTAGGAGCGTTCAGGGGTTTTGAGGAGATTTAGGACTGTAGTTAGCCTCCTCAAAACTTACTGTACTAACCAAGAAAGATCACTCTGAGATCACTGCATGTGATAAACATCACAAAAGACCACAAGGTAATTTTAGAGGTAAGGGTGATTTAGTTTGATGAAATGAGAAGTGACTTTTTCTGTGGAAGAAAATGTTGCATTTCTTGGCAAAAATTCCAGCTGTGAAGCATGGTTAAAAAAGTCACTTAGATAGGCATGTTTCACTTCATTGGGCCGTTTCCCCTCATTGATTAAACAATAGGTTCTGAATTAAACCAGTGAACTACTAAGGAAGAATAACTGGACATAAGTCTGTGATGTAAAACAAAAAATTACTGAGGTAATGTTTAGGAAAGTCAGAGTTCTGCCCTCAGTCCATAGAAATTTTGTAAAGAAACAAAAACTATAAAAATGATGTTAGGAAACCCGACAACATTCTGATTTTAATCAATTGGTTTTTTTTTAAGATAAGATTCTTCTGATGAAGAACAAGACCACTAAATTTTCCTTTTAATGTCAAAAGGAAAAATTCACATACTTATGCCACTCACAGATCTGTGTTTGTCATTATAACTAAAATGAATGTGCAAGTGATCTTTTCTAATGTCATTTATTTAATGACATAAAAAAAAAAATGAAAACAAACTCTAAAGCGTTCACAAATTTTTAAGCACCATAAATCAGAACCCTGTGGCTTCAACTAGTTTCGGATCTGGTAATTATGATAATAGACACACTTTGAAAAATTCAAGCCAAAGTTGTTGCCACAGTTTTCATACAGTACAAGTATATTTTACTGTTAGTAAATTGACCCTTTCATGCATGAACTATGATAACCTCACTCTGGATTTTTTTCCCTGTGTGTTTTCAGTTATCTTTAGGCATGAACAAAAAATGCAATTTGTTTCTTAAAACGTGCTGTTTTTCACTGAAAGGTACAATGTGTGTCTAGACTTTAAAATTTTCAAATTATAAATACTATAAAGTGAATAAAAACTATACATCCATCCATCCATCCTTTGTCCATACCCACTTATCTTTGCAGGGTTGCAGGGGGGCTGGTGCCTATCTCCAGCTGTCATTGGGCGAGAAGGTGGGGGGCGGAGGGGTTACACCCTGGACAGGTCACCAGTCCATCACAGGACAACACAGAGACACACAGGACAGACACATGCACACAAGGTCATACATGAGGGCAATAAATAGCAACCAATTAACTTTTAATTAAAAGTCATGTTTTTGGACTGTTGAGAAGCCGGAGTACCTAGAGAGGGAAGACTATACAATATATAAAGATATTGATGTTATAATACATTAACATACTCTATTCAACCATTTTTTTCAGTTTGATGAAAAGAAAAATAACTTCAGACCGCAACAAATATTTCTCAAAAAACAAACATTTTGTTCATTGCACTACATGAAAAGGAAATTGACTTTTCATTTATTAATTGGATTGTTGCTTGTTAATGTTGATATGCCAAATTGTACATAAAGCTAATTTACGAAACCCTTGATGGGTTGATGTTAAAACAAATAAACAACATACCGAGTACTAAACACACAACAAACCGCCCACCTTCGCACCCACCCATGTGTGAGCCAGTATGCGAACGCTTTTCAATACACCTAAGGGACACAAAAACAAGGCTCCCACATGGAAGCAGGTTCTTTTTGATCAACCAGATATCTGATATTTTGCTTTATTTTGTCCTCGAGTTATCTTGGAGGACAGACCTTCCACTTCCTCAGCCTCTTTAAAGAGACATTTATAGGCCCTATCAACATCATCATCCATATACCTGTACAGGAAGTCTTAAAATTATTCATAACCCCATCAGTATTTCAAAAAGGAAGTTATTTGGTGATAAACATAAAAAAAAGTCTTAATTTTTAAAAAAGAAAGCTTTAATTTGTTTTTATTCACGTTATTCAAACTGGAAAATTATTTATACCCTACTCAATAATCAATGGACAAATTTTAATTGCCATTATAACAATTAAATCGTACTCTTGCTAGCCCTTTGCATGTTTCCATACTCTAAGATACATTTTGAAAATGTATCTTTGATGGTGAACTCAAAGTCTTTTTCAGTTGGAGGTCCTCCTTCCCATCACCCTAATCTTTAGGTTTCTTCAAAGATTCTCCATCATACTCTTTTTGTTCTCCATCACATTAATAGTTCTTCCAGTAAATCTAAATCTGCCAAGGGCGAGAATGATTTTGGGCCTAACTGCAGGTCTTTCTGTAAAATACTGCACTTAAAAAATAAGAACACGCGAACAGTAAGTTACATCAATCTGCGAAAAATGTTGTGATCGAATACTCAAAATAGATATTTTACTGCAAAAAACGTACTGCTGTTGAAGCATATTGAAGGACGATATTGGCATGTGATTATGTCCTCTTTAATAGGAAGATGAAGAGCTGAAATTTCGTACTAACATGAAATCAGTCCTTAAAAGCTTTAACAAATATATAAACCATTCATTATTAATCAGTAGTTATTGGTTGTTATTAATACTTTATTAGCTGTTAGGGTGTTTAGTAAGATGTTTGCTGGTTCTGTCTGACTGTTGGTTTGAAGTTGTACTGATTGACCAATAGGTGGGAGTGTATAGAGTCCAATGAAGTTGCTTAAAAGCAGAACTATCACCCCACCCAACCAAATATGTTAATCTTTGTGGGGTTTTTTTCTTTTTGAACTACTGTCCACTCTAGTGACCTCTTTGAATGAAAGGGTGAAATAAACAAAAAATATAGTTGTAGTGTATAATTATGTGCTTATTTCCATTTTTTGCCTCTGAAAACAGCTCCAGCTCGTCTGGTACGCAGATTCCAAAGACAGAAGGTGAGTCACTAAGGCTGAGCCAGACGGTTTACAGCCACTTTGAGCTTAAAGGCAACAGTAAGAGCTCCGTCGTTGACATTCTGTCTATTTATTTCTCTGTTGCAGTTCCTCCTCCAGCTGTATAGAAAATGTAGCACAGGCTTGAAAAGGAAGAATGACGTCACAGGACCTTCACTGGCAAACAGTTTTCTTCCAATGCCTTTTCGGCAATTATAGTATACCCCTGTCAGCTGGATGGTTACTAAGCTGGGTCATCCAACAAATCTTAACCTGATCCCTACACTCCCAATTAATTTTGGTAAAGTTCTGATAAAAAGGATCCCTTCAAAGAGAGTCCTCTTAATAGAACAAATGAAGCAAATGTGGTTTGTCTTAAATATATTTTATTTCTGTTGAACAATAAAATTGGCAGCATGATTACAAATCATACATTTCTCCAGTTTGCATCACTGTAACTACATAAGATTGCCTGTTGTGTCTTCCATGATCATTTTAAAGAGAAGATAGAGAACATAGCTTAACAACACAATAAATAGAAACACTAAGCATAAAGATCATAATCATTCTGTAATGCCTTAGATGTCAAAACAGCTTTTAAAAATAAAGTAACGACTCAAGTCAGATTAAGGCAGTGAAAAATTTTAAATGTAGTTGGAATTGTCCGCCTTCAAACAAAGCTTGTATATTGTTGATGCTTATAGGGCTTTATTAGTCATTAAAATAGTATTACTGTAATCATAGTCAGGAGCTGCTTGGAATGAAGTTAATCATGTGGTGAGATAATCTTTTTCTTTGTGCTATTAAGAAATGTCAAAGATGACACACAAGTGACAGAGTTAATGACAGTAATCTATGCGATTAGGTTTTATTATTATCATATCAGTACAGGTAGGCGGACCTTGAAAAATAAATAGTTTCACTGCATTTGTAAATTACTACCTGACACAGCTCTTACAGTGGAATGGTGTATTTTCCAGCCTGCTCATATCTGTCACGCTAAATGTAAATGGGACTGTTCATAGTCTATCCTCAATCATAAAAACAATCTGATGGAAACAGTGTTGTTGTACTTTTACTCATGACTCAGAAGTAAAACGTACAGTAAATCAGACAGTTTGTCATCGTGGGTGACTCGTCTGCTGTCTGCTTGGGGAAAAAAAAAACATTCTTTGTCATAATTTCTTAAGTTTTACACAGTAAAGTTTCTTTTTCCACACAGAAAAATAAAATTGCACCCGGTGTTACAGACAAATACGTATGATGCATACAGAAAACAAACCATTAAATAGGTTTTAGGTTGAAAAACAAGAAAACACATTCTGGTCGATCTCAAAACAGCTGCTCAGAGTATCATTATGATATAGGTGAGGGGTTTTAACCAGAGAGTCAGAGGGGTTTCAGGGACATGGTCCCAGAGCTTTTACTCACGATTTCACAGAAATCAACTTTGAATTGGGAGATTAACCTATCGAGGATCACTAATCTAAGCTTTGGAAAAGTGTCGCTAAAACTGTTATCTTGTGTTTTTACTGCCAAATACGTTGTGTCCATTTAACATTTTATTATACACTCACCAGCCACTTTATTAGGTACACCTGTCCAACTGCTCGTTAATGCAAATTTCTAATCAGCCAATCACATGGCAGCAACTCAATGCATTTAGGCATGTAGACATGGTCAAGACGATCTGCTGCGGTTCAAACCAAGCATCAGGATGGGGAAGAAAGGTGATTTAAGTGACTTTGAACGTGGCATTGTTGTCGGTGCCAGACGGGCTGGTCTGATTATTTCAGAAACTGCTGATCTACTGGGATTCTCACAAACTACCAACTCTAGGGTTTACAGAGAATGGTCCGAAAATGAGAAAATATCCAGTGAGCGGCAGTTCTGTGGCCCAAATGCCTTGTTGATGTCAGAGGAGAATGGCCAGACTGGTTCGAGCTGATAGAAAGGCAACAGTAACTCAAATAACCACTCGTTACAACCAAGGCATGCAGAAGAGCATCTCTAAACGCACAACACGTCAAACCTTGAGGCGGATGGGCTACAGCAGCAGAAGACCACACCGGGTGCCGCTCCTGTCAGCTAAGAACAGGAAACTGAGGCTACAATTCGCACAGGCTCACCAAAATTAGACAATAGAAGATTGGAAAAACGTTGCCTGGTCTGATGAGTCTCAATTTCTGCTGCGACATTCGGATGGTAGGGTCAGAATTTCGCGTCAACAACATGAAAGCATGGATCCATCCTGCCTTGTATCAACGATTCAGGCTGGTGGTGTAATGGTGTGGGGGATATTTTCTTGGCACCCTTTGGGCCCCTTAGTACCAATTGAGCATCGTGTCAACACCACAGCCTACCTGAGTATTGTTGCTGACCATGTCCATCCCTTTATGACCACAGTGTACCCATCTTCTGATGGTTACTTCCAGCAGGATAATGCACCATGTCATAAAGCATGAATCATCTCAGACTGGTTTCTTACACTGGACTCAAATGGCCTCAACAGTCACCAGATCTCAATCCAATAGAGCACCTTTGGGATGCGGTGGAACGGGAGATTCGCACCATGGATGTGCAGCCGACAAATCTGCAGCATCTGTGTGATTCTATCAAGTCAATATGGACCAAACTCTCTGAGGAATGTTTCCAGTACCTTGTTGAATCTATGCCACGAAGGATTAAGACAGTTGGGGGTCCAACCCGGTACTAGCAAGGTGTACCTAATAAAGTGGCCGGCGAGTGTATACAGCACATGCATTTTTCACTTTGTAAATTTTAAGAGTTTGTAGATATGTTTTGCCAAAAGACAAAAAATTAACTCAATGGTCCTGAAAAAATTATGTTACACTTTTCAGGTATGGGCAATAAATGATAAGCATAATTAATCTAATAATATATCTAGCGTACTCAATTTTTTTTTTCATCAACAGGTCAAAGACTCCCAAAAAACAAAAATACGTTTTTTTTCCCTTCTCAGCAAAGGAGTCACCTTGAAGACTCTTCATCCCACCAAAACGGGATTACAAGTGGTCTAAATTATTCCTGGTCCTGCCAGATCGAGAACTGCTTCGTCTCTTCAACATGAACTTGAGCTGTGAAAAAAAGGATAACTCAGTGAGACTGGATTATTTTAGAAAAACAGTAATGTTTATAGGGATAGTTCAGGATTTTTCTAAATGAGGCTCTGCTTAAATGATAACTTTCTTTGGATATTCATCTAGCATAAATCCAGGTACGATTGCCTTAGAGGTTTAAGCTAATGTCTAGTCCAAGAGGGGCCAAGACCAAAGTAGACTTTCACCATTTTAAACAGCTCCAGTCTCAAAAATGCCACTTTATTTTATGTGAACATTATTTTATTGACCTATTATCCATCATCATGTTTGCATTGGGTGGTTATTTACTCTGAATGCCTATTTAAAATGTCAGGCAGGGTAAAAACGAATAAAATGCTGTGCCCCTTACATTTGGATAATAATTAATAAATCGTATTTTTCATAGCCCATTAATAAATAAGCAGTTATAGTGCTTGAGTTAAGGACCAAAAGTTTTACCAAACAGTAAGCTATGATTTTATATTTTCCAATATTACTGTTCACCTTTTCATCATCTAGAGTTTCTAAAATTAACCCTTTCTGAGTAAGTTGCCACACTGTAAGACTAGTGACCATTTTGAAACCCATCAAATGAGCAATTATATATGATAAATATAATAATAAATATAACATTTACAAAATATTTTTTGCAATGGTTTTCGCATGTTAGAGTAGCAAGGCTGGTGTTAAGTTATTGCCCTTATGTCTTAAGGAAACAAACATATTAAAGGTTTTCGACCGTATTATAAACATCAAAAACAATCAAAAGGAAAATGAAAACCTGTTTTTCATGTTAATGACTATTAACCCTTTTAAGTACCAAAATGCTTCTTTTGATAACATTTTGGTTATTGGTTTTTTCATTCAGTCAATTATGATGTGACCTATTTAGATATGTTTAATATAGAAATCCTAGATGACAAAAAGTGAACAATAACCTAGTATTGTTAAATAATAGGTCACTTTTTAGTAGGTCACTGGTGACCTTTGCTCTCCATCTTGGCCTTATTGTTTATTAAGTGTTTACGGTTTCATTGATAACTGATTTAATAATTCCTTAAAGAAGGGAGATACTATAAAGTAATATAATTTTTCCTCCAGAATCAGATTGTGTTCTCTTTGTACTTGGAAGTCTGATTTTTTTTTTATTTTATTATTTTTTTGTGTTCCTTGTTGGAAATACAAGGATATCCTCTGAAGTAACGTTTCCGACTGAGAAGTAAATTTAGTACGGCTGCCACGTATACAAGATATTGTAAAAGTTGCAGTTAAGAAATACTTATAAGTACTTCTGATTGTATTAGTTTAAACTAGTGGCAAACATAGTGCTGTACAACCTCTGCTAGTGAACATATTCCTTTAGTGTTTAAACTCATAAAATGGAGAGGAATATAATGTAATAGCTTTGTACTGATGATACTACTTAGCATCATAACAAATCACAAATCCCAGTGGTTATCTGGCTTGCAACTAGAATGTGCTAAACTCAGGAGTGGTGTCATTACCAGATCCGAGGTCCAAATTCGGAGATAAATCTAACATACCATGATTTTGGCTGGACATGCTTTACATGTTCCATTCTCAGTGCATGTTTCACACAGGACGTTCATTGGTGGTGCACCGCTTCCTATCCTTATTATTCTGTAAATAATTTTCAATTTAAAGGTTCATAAAAATAGCGTTCACACAAAATGCTGTCATGTGTTTTAAATTGGAGTGGTTTTAAGTGGCTAGAATGCACTTTTGTTTTGTCTCCAATCTGACTAGCTAGTTAGCTTTAGCATCCAGAAAAAAACTAATCTTGATTTATGTTAAAGACATTAAGATAGTTATCAGCTGCAGGTAAGAGATTTATTTGATGACTGGGAGCATACCCGTTCTCCTTGTGGGCCGCTCTGCAGCAGATGAGCTGGCTGGTCGTTTTCCAGGTTGCGCATGCTGGGGTCGGCTCCTCTGTCCAGTAGCAGCTGCAGGATCTTCTCCTGGTTCGGGTTACCATGAAGACCTGCCGCCATGTGTAAAGCCGTGTGACCGTGAGCCTGTCACAAAAGTGTTAACACGGCATGACTCAGACAGTTCAGTCAGTGTAATTGTAATGCACAACGTACTGTAAACTCATGCAGAGAGACATTCCGAGCATACAGTTCTGACTTTCAGGTCAGTGTGGGACTCACTTTCATGTTAACAAAGTCTTTCATGTTTGGTAGGCGAATCCCCAGCAGGTAGTCCACCAGTTTAATGTTACCTTCCTTTACAGCCAAGTGCAGCACTGTCTTGTTACTTTTGATTTCCTGGAATAATGGAAAGTGCGAGAAATAATTATGAACCAATCGGTCCTGCAATGGCATTTGAGAGTCAAAACAGACCGAGAAAACAAAAGAGAGAGTACGGGGAGAGGGTGGCCGCACTATGACTTCATGTTGGTTAGATAAAACACACGACACTTCCCCCTACGCATTCTCACTGAATGTTCATGGTTGACGTATTTAATGTGACTAGCTTTGACGGTCTGCTGAGCTTTCAGTACCTGGCTGAGAAGGGATACCCCTGCAATGAGCAGCATCTGTACACAAGAGAGCTTCTCATCAGCTTTGGCCTGAAGACTAACATCTTCCGGTGCGGCTGTAGACGCTTTCATGGTGACACTGTGAGAAATGGCTGCACAGTGTAGGGGAGTCATACCTAATGCAAGAAGAAAGACTTAGCTTTCAAAATACGAAGTGAAGACATCACTGGATTAATGGGTTAACAAAGAGTGATATTTGCAGATTTTCATTAAAAAAAATTTAAAATGTTAAATTACCTTCGAAATTGCGGGCCTCCAGGTTGACATTTCGTCTACCTGACAGAATTGCCTGCCAAAAAGTAGAAATTACTCATGAGGATTGCTTAAAAACTAATCTTTGAGTGACTTTTTTTTTTAGTATGATAAAAACTTTTTCCAGCTTTGGTGTTTCTTTACCTCCAGAACTGCTGGGAATCCATAGTGAGCAGCCAAGTGAAGAGCAGTTTGACCTTTAAAGTCGCAGGCGTTTATGTCTGCCCCTAACGACAGAAGATCCTGCACAATCTCTGGCTGGTTGGCTGTCACCGCCACCAATAAAGCAGTCTGCATAAACACATTTACCAATACAAATTAAAATAATATAATTAAAGAAGTCGTTTGTGTCGCTTGGAATATTTTATTTTAAATGTTTAATTCACACCTTTCCTTTGTGTTCCTTAGCATCAAGCCTCCCTACTTCCCTCAGCCTCTCTGCAGCAGCGATGGCATATTCCCTGAGTCCTTTGGCTGTGTAGATGTGCAGGATGCTGTTCAAGAAAAGCAAATGATGAATTACTTGTAAATGCAATTGCATAATTGTGGTCATCCCCACAGCCATTCTATTTTATCGTTTTCTCTGTTTGTTTTTCCATTTTATCTGACTCATTAATCATTTAGCACAAGTGAATGACTCATTCTATTTTTTTTCTTAATCATTCTAAAAATTATCAAGTTCCAAATGCGGTTCTCACGTTCAGCTCACAACCAAAAACAAAACTCCGCTATAGTAAATAAATTGTTTATAATCAGACCTAAATCAAGAGTTCAATCATCATACAAGCGTCCTCCAAACTTATTGTGACCCCCTGTACGGATAGAAAAAAAGCTTCAAGATAAATTTTGCTTTCATTTTAGTGGATTTATCATAAACTGAAACTATTTAGAAACTGCTTAGAAAAATCCAGGTTTTATTTTCAGTACGGTGAATCATTTCTCTGTTAATTTGTTTAGTGTCCTTATGCTGGTAAAGGAGCCAGTGATGATCCATTGTATGCTGTTAAACATAGGCTATCAGATTTGAATCCAAAATATCCTGGTATTTCATTTAGTCAATGATATCATGCACTCCAACAGGGTTCCCAGATAAACATACCCGCAGAATCAAACATCGTCCAACAAGTTTAACAATGGGCATGAGGTCCTATTGCATATATTTTTCCTGTGTTTTACTCCAGACCAACCTGAAGTATTAGCTGCTGAAAAGCTTCTTGTGGAGGTCGCCTTATGTGGTTGTTTTCATTTATCTCAAAAATGCAGTAACAGTTTCTAAATGCTCAACTGAAGGTCAAACATGGACACCTCTTAGATAACCCCTTTGGGCTTTTTTTCAATGATCATAATTAATTTTTTGTGTGTAAAACATAAAATTGAGATTGTGATAGATAAAATAAAAGTTTGATGAAAATTTGAGGAATGCCTCAAACACCCACATAAGACTATTTTGTATATAGAATATATGTTTTGTGTAACAGAAACATGGGCAATGTCCGGCTGTTCACAGACAAATCATCAACTGAAGCTTTTCCTATTTACAAACTGGTCTCTCCACCCGGGACCAGAAACATGTGAGAAATCCCGGATAAGCCCCCAAAAACATTTAGCACAAAATAAGTTATGAGAAATGAAAACATGGCTTGGCTGATTATTAGGGATTTAGTTTAAGAATGGATGATTTTAGACCACCAAGGCCAGCTTTCTGTTTGACTTTACCAACTATAGCACATTTATAACATGACTGCATACGAATAGGCAAGTCTGAGCCCTCACGTGTCACCGTCTTCATCCTGACAAGTGGTTCTGCTGTAGTCCATCCCACTGAGCAGCAATCTGGCCTCATCCAGCTTTAAAGAATCCATTGAAGAACCATAAATATGCTGTGTACTCTGACCGATGTGGGGCCAAGAAGAAGCCATATTGGGTTCTGCCACTGCCACAGAGCAGTCCTGTGGAAAATCATCAAATGTAAGCTACTATGAACCTCATAGCAGGTTGATGAACTTAGAACTACCAGATATTCAAAGATGTTCAAAAATGAGAACATTTTTCTTACATATGGCGGCGATATTGAGTCTGCAAACACTGAGACATGCTGTTGTGTGCTGTATTCAGTTTGCATTGTTAGGTAGTCTGAATCATAGCTGGGTCCTGGAGCACTGCTGTAGTAACTTTGGGTAGATTCAAGGGCTGAAGCCCATGGCTGATAGCTCACTGCCATGTCTGGGTAGCTAATTGCTCCACCTAGAATGGAAACATGAGTCAGCATTTTATTGTCACTTTTATTGTCCACTTTATAAAATTCCAAAATGAAGGAGGGGTTCATCCAGGGCGCCATTCATGTTTTAACCATCACTGCATGTAGTGGATATAAAAAGTGCAAACACCTGTCCGGTTTTAGTTTGTTAAAACAATCACAATAAAACTTAATATTAACATGCAATATATTCTGAACATATATATTCTGTATTCTCCATATACCTAGACTAAGTAGTAAGGCTGCAAGACAGAAACTTTACTTACAAATAAACCATTCAGGCAGTTTCCCAAAGCCTTGTAGGACAATGTGTTATGGTCTGATAAATTCAAGGTGAAGGTTTTGAGCTAAATTTCCTAATGCCAAGTTTGGACCAAAACTACACTGAGTGCCATACCCGGAAACATAGTGGTGGCAGCATCATGCTGTGGAGTTAGTATTCTTCAGATGGAACGAGCGTTTAAGTAAAGGGTGATGCAATTATCAACACTGAGTTTGGACCCAAAATCTTCAGATTTCTGGCAGAAAGCGAGGTAAAGTGGGCAAATAATGCCAGGTCAAAATGTGACGAGCAAATAAAGTCCTACCCAAGAAGACTGTTTGCTGTTATTGAATCAAATAATGCTTTGACAAAGTTTTACTTTAAGGGTGTCCAGAATTATGCAACCAGGTAGTTGCAGCATTTACTTTTTTTCCCATGACAGATTTATTTGTTTTTCTGTTGTATTGTACAGAATATACCGCACATTAAAAGTGTGAAAAGTTTAGATATTTTGATTTAATTAGATGTTAACATTATTTTAAATCACTATATAAGCATGTCCCTTAGGCGTCTGACGTTCCAACCTTACCTGTAAGCGCAAATGGTTCTGATGAAGACAGATCCTGGCAGACACAACAGAACAAAAGGAAATAATTAATAAACAAATACAAATGAAATAGCAATTGCTGAGAAGCTGAGTCAATCAGTGTGTTGGCTTACTGCAACAGTAGTCGGAGGAATTGGACTTGTACTGGAAGCAGAGCAAGGGGGAAGCACAGCTGATGTCTCTCGTCTTCTCTTCTGCTCCAAAAGTTTCTTTACTGTGGGCTGGGTGCAACACGCCTTCTCTTTTGGTGCTAAAGAAGAAAAATCAAACCAGTAGGAATTACTTTTTCATGATCTGATTGAACAGGTTCAAAACAAAATTACTGATTGATTACTATAACAGAAAAAAAACTGTAAAGCAGTGACAAAAAATGAATTTGATACACTGGTAAAACATTTAAAAACCCCAAAATAGGAGGATTCAGTTCCTAAAAAAACATCTGGTGTTCACCGGGTAGTTTTATTCGCATGTTCTCATCAGACTGAGGGCAAAAATTTTTGTCCTCACTCTGTCTGATTGAAAACCCACAGAGAGACGACCACTGTACTGAGAGCCAACAGCATATGTTGAAAATATTGTTGGGGTTTATATACCCCTGGGATAATGGAATAGGCTCAGCAGAGACTGCCCTGTCTAAGAAGACTGAAACAAACATAACTCCCTCCATCAATATCCTCACAACATTAGACAGAGTTGTGATTGAGAATGTGTAGTACAAGTACTGCATCTAACAGCAGTTGCAATATGGCCGACAAGGGCCCTGTAGAGGATAGTGAGGGGGGCTGGAAGGGTCATATGAGTGTCCCTCTGTCCATGATAGAGTAGCTATACAACTATGTATCTACTTAACAACTTATTCTGTCTTTTTGCTCTTTCAATCATTCAAATATGAACATTTTAACCTTTTTCATGACATGACTACTTTAAATTCTGCTATTTTTAACTATACTTTTTATATATATATATATATATTGAACTTGTTTTATACAACTTCCTCCCATAAAAATGATTGCGGTTACATTTCAAACCATTCAAACACATTGTGATCTTTGAAGGCTAAGTGCTTCCCCTTATGCTCAGACAAAAACATGATTCAACATGTAAAAGGTCATAAGACATAATGGCATAATGGCTTTCTTTGCTTTCATTAAATTTCAGTTTAGCTTTCATAATATTTTTTTTTCAAATATTTGTTCTTCCTGCATAAAGCTAAGGACTTCACTTGCTCTACTGCTCAGAGGAGCAAATTTCTGCAAACATATTCTTCCTACTGCCACATCTTTAACAATACGTGAACAATTTACACATGAAAACATAGAAAAATCCATCCTCTTTCACAATGGTAGATTTAATAATGGCTTAAGGAATTTGAATTATGAGCCCTATAAACAAGAATCTAAATCTCCATTGATCTTCATTAGATCTGTTCTTCCATGAGGCTCATAATCATCATTGCTTTTAACTTGCTGCTGTATCCACATTTTAAACATTATAAGACACTAAAATATGTACATCTATGTTCCTTAAACCCTTAATCAACATGATGGAGGTAAAAAAAATCTTTAAGTGAATCCTTAACTTTTATAATTGTTCTCATTTTAACACCAGTTTAAACTCTGCGGTTTTTCACTTTTGCCTTTAAAGGTCAGCTTCACAGCTTTATCTACAATGTGGGCTCCTTTTCTCCTTTGAATGAATTTGCTACAAGTTTTGCGATTTTAAGGTTTCGGCTGAATTTGCTACAAGTTTTGCGATTTTAAGGTTTCGGCTGAGGCTTAGTAGGTCACCAAGGGGTTATTTACTTTATCTTCATCAGCTTGAAAGTTTCCCATGATCAGATTTACCTTTGTATGTAGATAATTTAGAATGTAGATAATTATTTTAGCAAATCCAATAAACTGTTAAAAAAACGGGTTTTTTTCAGAAAGCATAAGGAACCTCAGGACACATTTGTTTGTTGACACCATACACTTTCCAGCAGCAAAGTGAAAAGCTGATTTTAGACACCAGAGTTTTGTGGATTTGTTCCGTCTCTGCTTTTCCATGGAGGTTGTAATAAATAAGACCAAATCTGGAACCATAGATTCTAAAATTGTAGAAAATGTAGGGGTCTGCCAACTAATACTACTTTGAAAAGGAATAATTAGATCAAGAAAATGACTACCAACAATATATATTTTTTCATTTGTTTGAGTTATGTCAAAAAATACATAGTGCATACTTTTTAAATGAATTGTAAATAAGCTCAACACACCATTTGGAGATATGTTATTTTTGTTAATTGTTTTCATTTTAAAAGTCATAAAATACCCCAAAAAATTTAGATTTTCAGATTTCTTGTTTTATCAGAAAGTCAAAAATCTAAAGTTGAAATGTTTACATTTCTAGAAATGTTTACAACAAGCTTGAGACCAATAATTTATAGTGCAATTGATTTGGAAAGAAAATGCAAGAAAATTTACAGCAGATGGATAAGATGTGCCGAATAACTGAATGAATGCACTAAGCAGTTTAGTAAAACAATAACCACTAAATTTAATACCAAAAACAACAAAACCATCTACTGAGTGAAACAAATAGTGAATTTTCAATTTTGAGAGTTTGTCCACAAACAGCAAAAACTGTTGGAAAATATTAACAGTAACAAAGATAATTGAAACTGTAGATTCCCTTTTAGCTTTTAGGTCTTTCTCTAATCTTCTTAGTTTTATTTTCAATTTACACTAAAGATATTGTCATTTTTAAACTTTAATCACTTTGATGATACTCTTGGAGCTTCTGAGCTCTGTTTCAGCATAGAGAGATTTTTTTTCTTCTCCTCTTGTCCCACACCTTAACACCTATTCTATTATTTGACGTTCACGTTTCCCCTTCCGATGCTCATTTCCACTCAACAGGTAAAGGAAAAGTGTGAAAACAAAAAAAAAGAAAACAACCCCGCAGAATAGATTTCTGCTGTTTCCAGCCGACAACAAGCAACCACACAGGTTTGTTTCCTCAAAAGCTTTCCCCACTACACGTGAAAGATAAAACAAAGGCTCTATTTCCACCCCGTCTGTGGAACCCAAGTACAAAGCTCAGACTCTCGAAAAACCTCCTCCATTAGGAACAAAGATCTTTTGCGGCCACCTGTACCAAAAAAGAAAAAACAGAGAGAGAGACTCATCAGAAAACCTTCAGCATGGGATTGCCAGCACTCATTTTCTGTGACACCTTCCGGTCCCGCTCCGTTACGCAAACCACACATCTTCCTGCCTGGTGTGTCAGAGGCGCGTCACGTAGAAACACATGTAGTTTGCCTTGTGGTTTTGGTTGCAGTTTGTCTGAGAGGCAGGCATTTGTTTCAAGCCCATGTGTGACACCAAAGTGCTGTACTTTGAGGCAAGCACAGAGAAATAACATGCAAAGGGGTATTATTTTGCTTTCACTTTGCCATGCCTTGTCTTTTCTCAAAAACAGCCATGCTTACTTCCAGGTGCAAATCTAATCTGGGGGAAACGAGTTCTTGTCTGTGTCCTCCTTTGTGCTCCTAAAACACCTGATAAAGGTCACTTTGATCAGAAATTACATCAGTCAGAACAGATCAATCCCGCAGAGTTTCATTTTCAGGTTCGGGAGGTGTTACTACAAGTTACTTAATGCTGACTCACTTGATCTTTACAGCAAAGTGCAACCTTTGGCCTTTTTTTTGATGATACAATGCCGGCACAAAAACAGCTAGAGGTCTCGTATTAAAAGCAGTTTCACCAGATGTAGATGTTCCTCAACTCTTCGCACTGAGAGAAACAGGAAACAAGGGGATGGCTTTTAATAGTAGGTCCCAGACTAAATACTCCGAAATTAAGTTTCTGAGCAGGCTACACTTTGTTTGTGCTAAATTCAAATCGAGCCCTGTGGAAACCCCTGGACATTGAGTCATGTGCGTGGGAGGGCTGGGGATTCCGACGACCTTTCTCTTCTGGCTCGATCCTCATAGACAAGAAAGAGGCAGTGCATCACCAGTTTCCTCATTTTGTGGCTTTTTACTCTGGGCCCAGGCGCACACAACAAAATACATGTAAAGTGATCGCCCAAGCAAAACAAAAAAAAAGAAAGAAAAGAAAAAAAAACATGAACAAAGATGCTTAGGCAAAGCAGAATGTTGCTGTCACGTCACACAACTTGCCTCTTTGGCATTAATTAAAAGAGGAAATGAAAACATGCAAGCAGGGGTGGAGATGCATCAGGGGTTCCCCAAAATGAAGTCTGGACTCTTGGATTCACCCAAATAGTGATGTCATACCACTTAAAAACACCTTGAATTACATTTCACTGTAAAATGTTAGAAAGCTGTTTGTGTTGAGATAAATGTGACAAAGAACATGAATAAGACGCATATATAAATACTATCTTATTAGATTTGGCATCCTAAATTACAAAGTAAAAATAGATTAAATCTGATAAATGATAACTGGATGAGACTGATGTCTTATTTAGAAAGAAACATGAAAATAAAGTTAAATTTGATTAGTTTAATACAAGTACAACTACCTCAACAGTTATTTTTCAAGTGTAAATAGTTAACCAGAAGAGCGTCGTCAAGTCTAATAAAAGCTATTATAAACTTGTTTTAAACAGTACATCACATGATTAATACTCACATTTATCAAAGTGCATGTCAGAAACGGTTGTGCTCTGAGTCTCTTTTTTGTCGGTTCGTCCACTCGGTCAGCAGGCTTTTCAGAAACGAGATTAGAACACAGATCCGTTCAGGTAGGCTGAAGAAGTGAGTCTGGTTTGTTGACTCACAGTCGCTGCCGCCTGTAAGCATCGCGCCGCCCCCGCCCCTGGGAAACCCAGCTCACCTCCGCAGCTTCAGTCATGCGAGGAGAGTGAGGAGAGTTGCGCAGTTACAGAGAAGTTTACGTGTGGACGCACAACCAGCTGTGTGATTTACAGTAATGTAGGACAGGGAAAAACAAATATTAGGCTACATACAGTTACATCAAAAGTATTATTATAAATGATTGTTTTATTTTACCTAAAGGCACGTTAAGTACAAGATTCTTATTATATACTTGCTAATGTTAAATATTTATTGGTTGTTCATGTGCTGTACTTGTATTGTGGTAAACCATATGTAAAACTGTAAATCCTAACAAATGGTGTACCAGCTGAATATTGCCATCGAGCCTTAGTGATAACGGACAATAAGTATTTTACATAGCTGTAGAGGAAGTTTGGCTATGGTTTGCTTAATTGTTTTCATTCAGCCAGGGGGTTTTCAAACATGATCTGCCTATTAAAGGTCACACTACAGCGTCTCACAGCATGGCCTTTGACTAGACCATTCCATTTTTTGTTTTTTTATTTGAGCCATTCAGATGTAGAATTGCTGATGTTTTTCAGTCAGTCATTTTCTACCGCTTATTCCATAGTGGGTCGCGGGGGAGCTGGTGCCTATCTCCAACAGTCTATTGGCGAGAGGTGGGGTACACCCTGGGCAGGGCCCAGTCCTCGAGGGCAACACACAAAAAAACAAAACACACACCATTCATAAAGTTAAGGCAATTTTAAGAGACCAATTAAACCCAACAGGCATGTCTTTGGGCTGTGGGAGAACGGAGTACCCGGTGAAACCACGCGCACTGGGAACATGCAAAATCCCCGCAGAAGACCCCCGGGCCCGGGAAACCCAACCAGGGACCTTTTTGCTCAAGGCACTGTGCTACCAACTCGCCACCCTGCAGCCCAGTTTTTTTTACATGAAAAAAAAATTTTTTATAGCTTATACCTTTCCAGTCATACTGACCACTCAAAGTACTTTTTTCACAAGAGCCCATTCAAACATGCCACATTCTTTTTCACAGCGGAAAGCGCGTTACCAATTAAGGGTAAATTTCCTTCTCAGAGCTATCGTCATGTGGCGAAAAAACGGGGATCAAACCCCACTTTTTGGGTTTAAGGGAACTACTCCCCCATGAGGGCCCCTCCCCCCACCAGCAGGGGTTTCCCGATCATTGTCCTGGTTTTTAAAGGGACAAACCAAAGGGGTGAAAACTCTCCATCAAGAGCAGAATTCATTGTTTCATCTGTTACGACAGTCTCCATGTCCC